>OX359286.1:11386912-11986912 GCA_947179155.2 Hedera helix
ATTAAAAGGTGAACGAAGTAATATGACACTAAATCATCTATTTGTTTACCAATTTGAAGGAAATAATGAAACAACTAGAAGTTTTCTTTAACCGAGGACTTGTGTTAGTTGTACATACGGTTTTGAATGCGAGAGTAATAGAATTGCACCTTTTGATGCTAAACAAAGTTGAACGAAGTAATGATACTAAATCATCTATTTGTTTACCAATTTGAGGGAAATAATGAGACAACTAGAAGTTTTCTTTATCCGAGGACTTGTGTTAGTTGTACGTACGGTTTTGAATGCGAGAGTGATAGGATTGCAAATTTAGATGATAAACAAAGGTGAACGAAGTAATATGACACTAAATCATCTATTTCATTGCCAATTTGAAGGAAATAATGAAACAAGTAGAAGTTTCTTTAACCAAGGACTTGTGTTAGTTGTACGTACGATTTTGAATGTGAGAGTGATAGGATTGCACCTTTTGATGATAAACAAAGGTGAACGAAGTAATATGACACTAAATCATCTATTTGTTTACAAATTTGAAGGAAATAATGAAACAACTAGAAGTTTTCTTTAACCGAGGACTTGTGTTAGTTGTACGTACGATTTTGAATGCGAGAGTGATAGGATTGCACCTTTTGATGCTAAACAAAGGTGAACGAAGTAATATGACACTAAATCATCTATTTGTTTACCAATTTGAAGGAAATAATGAAACGACTAGAAGTTTTCTTAAACCGAGGACTTGTGTTAGTTGTACGTACGGTTTTGAATGCGAGAGTGCTAGCATTGCACCTTTTGATGCTAAACAAAAGTGAACGAAGTAATATGACACTAAATCATCTATTTGTTTACCAATTTGATGGAAATAATGAAACAACTAGAACTTTTCTTTAACCGAGGACTTGTGTTAGTTGTACATACGGTTTTGAATGTGAGAGTGACAGGATTGCACCTTTTGATGCTAAACAAAGTTGAACGAAATAATATGACACTAAATCATCTATTTGTTTACCAATTTAAAGGAAATAATGAAACAACTAGAAGTTTTCTTTAACCGAGCACTTGTGTTAGTTGTATGTACGGTTTTGAATGCGAGAGTGAAAGTATTGCACCTTTTGATGCTAAACAAAGTTGAACGAAGTAATATGACACTAAATCATCTATTTGTTTACCAATTTGAAGGAAATAATGAAACAACTGGAAGTTTTCTTTAACCGAGGACCTGTGTTAGTTGACCGTATGGTTTTCAATGCGAGAGTGATAGGATTGCACCTTTTGATGCTAAACAAAGTTGAACGAAATAATATGACACTAAATCATCTATTTGCTAACCATTTTGAAGGAAATAATGAAACAAGTAGAAGTTTTCTTTAATCGAGGATTTGTGTTAGTTGTACGTACGGTTTTGAATGTGAGAGTGATAGGATTGCACCTTTTGATGCTAAACAAAGTTGAACGAAGTAATATGACACTAAATCATCTATTTGTTTACAAATTTGAAGGAAATAATGAAACAACTAGAAGTTTTCTTTAACCGAGGACTTGTGTTAGTTGTACGTACGGTTTTGAATGCGAGAGTGATAGGATTGCACCTTTTGATGCTAAACAAAGGTGAACGAAGTAATATGACACTAAATCATCTATTTGTTTACCAATTTGAAGAAAATAATGAAACAACTAGAAGTTTTCTTTAACCGAGGACTTGTGTTAGTTGTACGTACGGTTTTGAAAGGCGATAGTGCTACGATTGCACCTTTTGATGCTAAACAAAAGTGAACGAAGTAATATGACACTAAATCATCTATTTGTTTACCAATTTGAAGGAAATAATGAAACAACTAGAAGTTTTCTTTAACCGAGGACTTGTGTTAGTTGTACGTACGGTTTTGAATGTGAGAGTGATAGGATTGCACCTTTTGATGCTAAACAAAGTTGAACGAAGTAATATGACACTAAATCATCTATTTGTTTACCAATTTGAAGGAAATAATGAAACAACTAGAAGTTTTCTTTAACCGAGGACCTGTGTTCGTTGACCATATGGTTTTGAATGTAAGAGTGATAGGATTGCACCTTTTGATGCTAAACAAGGTTGAACGAAATAATATGACACTAAATCATCTATTTGTTTACCAATTTGAAGAAAATAATGAAACAACTAGAAGTTTTCTTTAACCGAGGACTTGTGTTAGTTGTACGTAAGTTTTTGAATACGAGAGTGATAGGATTCCACCTTTTCATACTAAACAAAGTTGAACGAAGTAATATGACACTAAATCATCTATTTGTTTACCAATTTGAAGGAAATAATGAAACAACTAGAAGTTTTCTTTAACCGAGGACTTGTGTTAGTTGTACGTATGGTTTTTAAGGCGAGAGTGATAGGATTGCACCTTTTGATGCTAAACAAAGTTGAACGAAGTAATATGACACTAAATCATCTATTTGTTTACCAATTTGAAAAAAATAATGAGAAAACTAGAAGTTTTCTTTAACCGAGGACTTGTGTTAGTTGTACGTACGGTTTTGAATGCGAGAGTCATAGGATTGCAACTTTTGATGATAAAAAAAGGTGAACGAAGTAATATGACACTAAATCATCTATTTCATTGCCAATTTGAACGAAATAATGAAACAAGTAGAACTTTCTTTAACCGAGGACTTTTTTTAGTTGTACGAACGATTTTGCATGTGAGAGTGATACGATTGCATCTTTTGATGATAAACAAAGGTGAACAAAGTAATATGACACTAAATCATATATTTGTTTACCAATTTGAAGGAAATAATGAGACAACTAGAAATTTTCTTTAACCGAGGACTTGTGTTAGTTGTACAAACGGTTTTGAATGCAAGAGTGATAGGATTCCACCTTTTGATGCTAAACAAAGTAATATGACACTAAATCATCTATTTCTTTACAAATTTGAAGGAAATAATGAAACAACCAGAAGTTTTTTTTAACCGAGGACTTGTGTTAGTTGTACGTACTATTTTGAATGCGAGAGCGATAGGATTGCACGTTTTGATGCTAAACAAAGGTGAACGAAGTAATATGACACTAAATCATCTATTTCTTTACCAATTTGAAGGAAATAATGAAATAACTAGAAGTTTTCTTTAACCAGGGACTTGTGTTAGTTGTACGTACGGTTTTGAATGCGAGAGTGATAGGATTCCGTCTTCTGATGCTAAACAAAGTTGAAAGAAGTAATATGACACTAAATCATTTATTTGTTTACCAATTTGAAGGAAATAATGAAACAACTAGAAGTTTCTTTAACCGAGGACTTGCGTTAGTTTTACGTACGATTTTGAATGAGAGAGTAATAGAATTGCACCTTTTGATGCTAAACAAAGTTGAACGAAGTAATATGATACTAAATCATCTATTTGTTTACCAATTTGAAGGAAATAATGAGACAACTAGAAGTTTTTTTTAACCGAGGACTTGTGTTAGTTGTACGTACGATTTTGAATGCGAGAGTGATAGGATTGCAACTTTTGATGATAAAAAAAGGTGAACGAAGTAATATGACACTAAATCATCTATTTCATTGCCAATTTTAGGGAAATAATGAAACAACTATAAGTTTTCTTTAACCGCGAACTGGTGTTGGTTGTACGTACGGTTTTCAATGCGTGAGTGATAGGATTCCAGCTTTTGATGCTAAACAAAGGTGAACGAAGTAATATGACACTAAATCATATATTTGTTTACCAATTTGAAGGAAATAATGAAACAACTAGAAGTTTTCTTTAACCGAGGACTTGTGTTAGTTGTACGTAACTTTTTGAATGCGAGAGTGATAGGATTCCACCTTTTGATGCTAAACAAAGTTGAACGAAGTAATATGACACTAAATCATCTATTTGTTTACCAATTTGAAGGAAATAATGAAACAACTAGAAGTTTTCTTTAACTGAGGACTTTTGTTAGTTGTACGTACGGTTTTGAATGCGAGAGTGATAGGATTGCACCTTTTGATGCTAAACAAAGTTGAACGAAGTAATATGACACTAAATCATCTATTTGTTTACCAATTTGAAGGAAATAATGAGACAACTAGAAGTTATATTTAACCGAGGACTTGTGTTAGTTGTACGTACTGTTTTGAATGCGAGAGTGATAGGATTGCACCTTTTGATGCTAAACAAAGGTGAACGAAGTAATATGACACTAAATCATCTATTTGTTTACCAATTTGAAGGAAATAATGAAACAAATAGAAGTTTTCTTTAACCGAGAACTTGTGTTAGTTGTACGTACGGTTTTGAATGCGAGAGTGACAGGATTCCACCTTCTGATGCTAAACAAAGTTGAAAGAAGTAATATGACGCTAAATCATCTATTTGTTTACCAATTTGAAGGAAATAGTGAAACAACTAGAAGTTTCTTTAACCGAGGACTTGCGTTAGTTGTACGTACGGTTTTGAATGCGAGAGTGATAGGATTCCACCTTCTGATGCTAAACAAAGTTGAAAGAAGTAATATGACACTAAATCATCTACTTTTTTACCAATTTGAAGGAAATAATGAAACAAGTAGAAGTTTCTTTAACCGGGGACTTGCGTTAGTTGTATGTACGATTTTGAATGAGAGAGTTATTGGATTGCACCTTTTGATGCTAAACAAAGGTGAACGAAGTAATATAACACTAAATCATCTATTTGTTTACCAATTTGAAGGAAATAATGAAACAACTAGAAGTTTTCTTTAACCGAGGACTTGTGTTAGTTGTACGTACAGTTTTGAATGCGAGAGTGATAGGATTTTACCTTTTGATGCTAAATAAAGGTGAACGAAGTAATATGACACTAAATCATCTATTTGTTTACCAATTTGAAGGAAATAATGAGACAACGAGAAGTTTTCTTTAAACGAGGACTTGTGTTAGTTATACGTACGATTTTGAATGCGAGAGTGATAGGATTGCAACTTTTGATGATAAACAAAGGTGAACGAAGTAATATGACACTAAATCATCTATTTCATTGCCAATTTGAAGGAAATAATGAAACAAGTAGAAGTTTCTTTAACTGAGGACTTGTGTTAGTTGTACGTACGATTTTGAATGTGAGAGTGATAGGATTGCACCTTTTGATGATAAACAAAGGTGAACGAAGTAATATGACACTAAATCATCTATTTGTTTACCAATTTGAAGGAAATAATGAAACAACTAGAAGTTTTCTTTAACCGAGGACTTGTGTTAGTTGTACGTACGGTTTTGAATGCGAGAGTAATAGAATTGCACCTTTTGATGCTAAACAAAGTTGAACGAAGTAATATGATACTAAATCATCTATTTGTTTACCAATTTGAAGGAAATAATGAGACAACTAGAAGTTTTCTTTAACCGAGGACTTGTGTTAGTTGTACGTACGATTTTGAATGCGAGAGTGATAGGATTGCAACTTTTGATGATAAAAAAAGGTGAACGAAGTAATATGACAATAAATCATCTATTTCATCGCCAATTTCAAGGAAAAAATGAAACAACTATAAGTTTTCTTTAACCGAGGACTGGTGTTGGTTGTACGTACGGTTTTGAATGCGTGAGTGATAGGATTCCAGCTTTTGATGCTAAACAAAGGTGAACGAAGTAATATGACACTAAATTAAATATTTGTTTACCAATTTGAAGGAAATAATAAAACAACTAGAAGTTTTCTTTAACCGAGGACTTGTGTTAGTTGTACGTAAGTTTTTGAATGCGATAGTGATAGGATTCCACCTTTTGATGGTAAACAAAGTTGAACGAAGTAATATGACACTAAATCATCTATTTTTTTACCAATTTGATGGAAATAATGAAACAACTAGAAGTGAAACTTTAACCGATGACTTGTGTTAGTTGTACGTATGGTTTTGAATGCGAGAGTGATAGGATTGCACCTTTTGATGCTAAACAAAGTTGAACGAAGTAATATGACACTAAATCATCTATTTGTTTACCAATTTGAAGGAAATAATGAGACAACTAGAAGTTTTCTTTAACCGAGGACTTGTGTTAGTTGTACGTACGGTTTTGAATGCGAGAGTGATAGGATTGCAACTTTTGATGATAAACAAAGGTGAACGAAGTAATATGACACTAAATCATCTATTTCATTGCCAATTTGAAGGAAATAATGAAACAAGTAGAAGTTTCTTTAACCGAGGACTTTTTTTAGTTGTACGTACGATTTTGAATGTGAGAGTGATAGGATTGCATCTTTTGATGATAAACAAAGGTGAACGAAGTAATATGACACTAAATCATCTATTTGTTTACCAATTTGAAGGAAATAATGAGACAACGAGAAGTTTTCTTTAAACGAGGACTTGTGTTAGTTATACGTACGATTTTGAATGCGAGAGTGATAGGATTGCAACTTTTGATGATAAACAAAGGTGAACGAAGTAATATGACACTAAATCATCTATTTCATTGCCAATTTGAAGGAAATAATGAAACAAGTAGAAGTTTCTTTAACTGAGGACTTTTTTCAGTTGTACGTACGATTTTGAATGTGAGAGTGATAGGATTGTATCTTTTGATGATAGACAAAGGTGAACGAAGTAATATGACACTAAATCATCTATTTGTTTACCAATTTGAAGGAAATAATGAAACAACTAGAAGTTTTTTTTTAACCGGGGACTTGTGTTAGTTGTACGTACGGTTTTGAATGCGAGAGTAATAGAATTGCACCTTTTGATGCTAAACAAAGTTGAACGAAGTAATATGATACTAAATCATCTATTTGTTTACCAATTTGAAGGAAATAATGAGACAACTATAAGTTTTCTTTAACCGAGGACTTGTGTTAGTTGTACGTACGGTTTTGAATGCGAGAGTGATAGGATTGCAACTTTTGATGATAAAAAAAGGTGAACGAAGTAATATGACAATAAATCATCTATTTCATTGCCAATTTCAAGGAAATAATGAAACAACTATAAGTTTTCTTTAACCGAGGACTGGTGTTGGTTGTACGTACGGTTTTGAATGCGTGAGTGATAGGATTCCAGCTTTTGATGCTAAACAAAGGTGAACGAAGTAATATGACACTAAATCAAATATTTGTTTACCAATTTGAAGGAAATAATGAAACAACTAGAAGTTTTCTTTAACGGAGGACTTGTGTTAGTTGTACGTAAGTTTTTGAATGCGATAGTGATAGGATTCCACCTTTTGATGCTAAACAAAGTTGAACGAAGTAATATGACACTAAATCATCTATTTGTTTACCAATTTGAAGGAAATAATGAAACAACTAGAAGTGAAACTTTAACCGATGACTTGTGTTAGTTGTACGTACGGTTTTGAATGCGAGAGTGATAGGATTGCACCTTTTGATGCTAAACAAAGTTGAACGAAGTAATATGACACTAAATCATCTATTTGTTTACCAATTTGAAGGAAATAATGAGACAACTAGAAGTTTTCTTTATCCGAGGACTTGTGTTAGTTGTACGTACGGTTTTGAATGCGAGAGTGATAGGATTGCAACTTTTGATGATAAACAAAGGTGAACGAAGTAATATGACACTAGATCATCTATTTCATTGCCAATTTGAAGGAAATAATGAAACTAGTAGAAGTTTCTTTAACCGAGGACTTTTTTTAGTTGTACGTACAATTTTGAATGTGAGAGTGATAGGATTGCATCTTTTGATGATAAACAAAGGTGAACGAAGTAATATGACACTAAATCATCTATTTGTTTACCAATTTGAAGGAAATAATGAGACAACTAGAAATTTTCTTTAACCGAGGACTTGTGTTAGTTATACGTACTGTTTTGAATGCGAAAGTGATAGGATTGCACCTTTTGATGCTAAACAAAGGTGAACGAAGTAATATGACACTAAATCATCTATTTGTTTACCAATTTGAAGGAAATAGTGAAACAACTAGAAGTTTTCTTTAACCGATGACTTGTGTTAGTTGTACGTACGGTTTTGAATGCGAGAGTGCTAGGATTGCACGTTTTGATGCTAAACAAAAGTGAACGAAGTAATATGACACTAAATCATCTATTTGTTTACCAATTTGAAGGAAATAATGAAACAACTAGAAGTTTTCTTTAACCGAGGACTTGTGTTAGTTGTACGTACGGTTTTGAATGTGAGAGTGATAGGATTGCACCTTTTGATGCTAAACAAAGTTGAACGAAGTAATATGACACTAAATCATCTATTTGTTTACCAATTTGAAGGAAATAATGAAACAACTAGAAGTTTTCTTTAACCGAGGACCTGTGTTTGTTGACCGTATGGTTTTGAATGTAAGAGTGATAGGATTGCACCTTTTGATGCTAAACAAGGTTGAACGAAATAATATGACACTAAATCATCTATTTGTTTACCAATTTGAAGAAAATAATGAAACAATTAGAAGTTTTCTTTAACCGAGGACTTGTGTTAGTTGTACGTAAGTTTTTGAATGCGAGAGTGATAGGATTCCACCTTTTGATGCTAAACGAAGTTGAACGAAGTAATATGACACTAAATCATCTATTTGTTTACCAATTTGAAGGAAATAATGAAACAACTAGATGTTTTCTTTAACCGAGTACTTGTGTTAGTTGTACGTACGGTTTTGAATGCGAGAGTGATAGGATTGCACCTTTTGATGCTAAACAAAGTTGAACGAAGTAATATGACACTAAATCATCTATTTGTTTACCAATTTGAAGGAAATAATGAGACAACTAGAAGTTTTCTTTAACCGAGGACTTGTGTTAGTTGTACGTACGGTTTTGAATGCGAGAGTGATAGGATTGCAACTTTTGATGATAAACAAAGGTGAACGAAGTAATATGACACTAAATCATCTATTTCATTGCCAATTTGAACGAAATAATGAAACAAGTAGAAGTTTCTTTAACCGAGGACTTTTTTTAGTTGTACGAACGATTTTGAATGTGAGAGTGATACGATTGCATCTTTTGATGATAAACAAAGGTGAACAAAGTAATATGACACTAAATCATCTATTTGTTTACCAATTTGAAGGAAATAATGAGACAACTAGAAATTTTCTTTAACCGAGGACTTGTGTTAGTTGTACGTACGATTTTGAATGCAAGAGTGATAGGATTCCACCTTTTGATGTTAAACAAAGTAATATGACACTAAATCATCTATTTGTTTACAAATTTGAAGGAAATAATGAAACAACTAGAAGTTTTCTTTAACCGAGGACTTATGTTAGTTGTACGTACTGTTTTGAATGCGAGAGTGATAGGATTGCACCTTTTGATGCTAAACAAAGGTGAACGAAGTAATATGACACTAAATCATCTATTTGTTTACCAATTTGAAGGAAATAATGAAACAACTAGAAGTTTTCTTTAACCGGGGACTTGTGTTAGTTGTACGTACGGTTTTGAATGCGAGAGTGATAGGATTCCACCTTCTGATGCTAAACAAAGTTGAAAGAAGTAATATGACACTAAATCATCTATTTGTTTACCAATTTGAAGGAAATAATGAAACAACTAGAAGTTTCTTTAACCGAGGACTTGCGTTAGTTGTACGTACGATTTTGCATGAGAGAGTAATAGAATTGGACCTTTTGATGCTAAACAAAGTTGAACGAAGTAATATGATACTAAATCATCTATTTGTTTACCAATTTGAAGGAAATAATGAGACAACTAGAAGTTTTCTTTAACCGAGGACTTGTATTAGTTGTACGTACGGTTTTGAATGCGAGAGTGATAGGATTGCAACTTTTGATGATAAACAAAGGTGAACGAAGTAATATGACACTAAATCATCTATTTCATTGCCAATTTCAAGGAAATAATGAAACAACTATAAGTTTTCTTTAACCGAGGACTGGTGTTGGTTGTACGTACGGTTTTGAATGCGTGAGTGATAGGATTCCACCTTTTGATGCTAAACAAAGGTGAACGAAGTAATATGACACTAAATCATATATTTGTTTACCAATTTGAAGGAAATAATGAAACAACTAGAAGTTTTCTTTAACCGAGGACTTGTGTTAGTTGTACGTACGATTTTGAATGCGAGAGTGATAGGATTGCAACTTTTGATGATAAAAAAAGGTGAACGAAGTAATATGACACTAAATCATCTATTTTATTGCCAATTTCAAGGAAATAATGAAACAACTATAAGTTTTCTTTAACCGAGGACTGGTGTTGGTTGTACGTACGGTTTTGAATGCGTGAGTGATAGGATTCCAGCTTTTGATGCTAAACAAAGGTGAACGAAGTAATATGACACTAAATCATATATTTGTTTACCAATTTGAAGGAAATAATGAAACAACTAGAAGTTTTCTTTAATCGAGGACTTGTGTTAGTTGTACGTAAGTTTTTGAATGCGAGAGTGATAGGATTCCACCTTTTGATGCTAAACAAAGTTGAACGAAGTAATATGACACTAAATCATCTATTTGTTTACCAATTTGAAGGAAATAATGAAACAACTAGAAGTTTTCTTTAACCGAGGACTTGTGTTAGTTGTACGTAACTTTTTGAATAGGAGAGTGATAGGATTCCACCTTTTAATGCTAAACAAAGTTGAACGAAGTAATATGACACTAAATCATCTATTTGTTTACCAATTTAAAGGATATAATGAAACAACTAGAAGTTTTCTTTAACCGAGGACTTTTGTTAGTTTTACGTACGGTTTTGAATGCGAGAGTGATAGGATTGCACCTTTTGATGCTAAAAAAAGTTGAACGAAGTAATATGACACTAAATCATCTATTTGTTTGCCAATTTGATGGAAATAATGAGACAACTAGAAGTTTTCTTTAACCGAGGACTTGTGTTAGTTGTACGTACGGTTTTGAATGCGAGAGTGATAGGATTGCAACTTTTGATGATAAACAAAGGTGAACGAAGTAATACGACACTAAATCATCTATTTCATTGCCAATTTGAAGGAAATAATGAATCAAGTAGAAGTTTCTTTAACCGAGGACTTTTTTTAGTTGTACGTACGATTTTGAATGTGAGAGTGATAGGATTGCATCTTTTGATGATAAACAAAGGAGAACGAAGTAATATGACACTAAATCATCTATTTGTTTACCAATTTGAAGGAAATAATGAGACAACTAGAAATTTTCTTTAACCGAGGACTTGTGTTAGTTATGCGTACGGTTTTGAATGCAAGAGTGATAGGATTCCACCTTTTGATGCTAAACAGAGTTGAACGAAGTAATATGACACTAAATCATCTATTTATTTACAAATTTGAAGGAAATAATGAAACAACTAGACGTTTTCTTTAACCGAGGACTTGTGTTCGTTGTACGTACTGTTTTGAATGCGAGAGTGATAGGATTGCACCTTTTGATGCTAAACAAAGGTGAACGAAGTAATATGACACTAAATCATCTATTTGTTTACCAATTTGAAGGAAATAATGAAACAACTAGAAGTTTCTTTAACCGAGGACTTGCGTCAGTTGTACGTACGATTTTGAATGAGAGAGTAATAGAATTGCACCTTTTGATGCTAAACAAAGTTGAACGAAGTAATATGACACTAAATCATCTATTTGTTTACCAATTTGAAGGATATAATGAAACAACTAGAAGTTTTCTTTAACCGAGGACTTTTGTTAGTTGTACGTACGGTTTTGAATGCGAGAGTGATAGGATTGCACCTTTTGATGCTAAACAAAGTTGAACGAAGTAAATATGACACTAAATCATCTATTTGTTTGCCAATTTGAAGGAAATAATGAGACAACTAGAAGTTTTCTTTAACCGAGGACTTGTGTTAGTTGTACGTACGGTTTTGAATGCGAGAGTGATAGGATTGCAACTTTTGATGATAAACAAAGGTGAACGAAGTAATATGACACTAAATCATCTATTTCATTGCCAATTTGAAGGAAATAATGAAACAAGTAGAATTTTCTTTAACCGAGGACTTGTGTTAGTTGTACGTACGATTTTGAATGTGAGAGTGATAGGATTGCACCTTTTGATGATAAACAAAGGTGAACGAAGTAATATGACACTAAATCATCTATTTGTTTACCAATTTGAAGGAAATAATGAGACAACTAGAAATTTTCTTTAACCGAGGACTTGTGTTAGTTGTACGTACGATTTTGAATGCAAGAGTGATAGGATTCGACCTTTTGATGATAAACAAAGTTGAACGAAGTAATATGACACTAAATCATCTATTTGTTTACAAATTTGAAGGAAATAATGAAACAAGTAGACGTTTTTTTTAACCGAGGACTTGTGTTAGTTGTACGTACTGTTTTGAATGCGAGAGTGATAGGATTGCACCTTTTGATGCTAAACAAAGATGAACGAAGTAATATGACACTAAATCATCTATTTGTTTACCAATTTGAAGGAAAAAATGAAATAACTATAAGTTTTCTTTAACCGAGGACTTGTGTTAGTTGTACGTACGGTTTTGAATGCGAGAGTGCTAGGATTGCACCTTTTGATGCTAAACAAAAGTGAACGAAGTAATATGAAACTAAATCATCTATTTGTTTACCAATTTGAAGGAAATAATGAAACAACTATAAGTTTTCTTTAACCGAGGATTGGTGTTAGTTGTACGCACGGTTTTGAATGCAAGAGTGATAGGATTCCACCTTTTGATGCTAAAAAGAGTTGAACGAAGTAATATGACACTAAATCATCTATTTGTTTACAAATTTGAAGGAAATAATGAAACAACTAGACGTTTTCTTTAACCGAGGACTTGTGTTAGTTGTACGTACTGTTTTGAATGCGAGAGTGATAGGATTGCACCTTTTGATGCTAAACAAAGGTGAACGAAGTAATATGACACTAAATCATCTATTTGTTTACCAATTTAAAGGAAATAATGAAACAACTAGACGTTTTTTTTAACCGAGGACTTGTGTTAGTTGTACGTACTGTTTTGAATGCGAGAGTGATAGGATTGCACCTTTTGATGCTAAACAAACCTGAACGAAGTAATATGACACTAAATTATCTATTTGTTTACCAATTTGAAGGAAATAATGAAACAACTATAAGTTTTCTTTAACCGAGGACTTGTGTTAGTTGTACGTACGGTTTTGAATGCAAGAGTGATAGGATTCCACCTTTTGATGCTAAACAGAGTTGAACGAAGTAATATGACACTAAATCATCTATTTGTTCACAAATTTGAAGGAAATAATGAAACAACTAGACGTTTTCTTTAACCGAGGACTTGTGTTAGTTGTACGTACTGTTTTGAATGCGAGAGTGATAGGATTGCACCTTTTGATGCTAAACAAAGGTGAACGAAGTAATATGACACTAAATCATCTATTTGTTTACCAATTTGAAGGAAATAATGAAACAACTAGAAGTTTCTTTAACCGAGGACTTGCGTCAGTTGTACGTACGATTTTGAATGAGAGAGTAATAGAATTGCACCTTTTGATGCTAAACAAAGTTGAACGAAGTAATATAATACTAAATCATCTATTTCTTTACCAATTTGAAGGAAATAATGAGACAACTAGAAGTTTTCTTTAACCGAGGACTTGTGTTAGTTGTACGTACGGTTTTGAATGCGAGAGTGATAGGATTGCAACTTTTGATGATAAAAAACGGTGAACGAAGTAATATGACACTAAATCATCTATTCCATTGCCAATTTCAAGGAAATAATGAAACAACTATAAGTTTCTTTAACCAAGGACTGGTGTTGGTTGTACGTACGGTTTTGAATGCGTGAGTGATAGGATTCCATCTTTTGATGCTAAACAAAGGTGAACGAAGTAATATGACACTAAATCATATATTTGTTTACCAATTTGAAGGAAATAATTAAACAACTAGAAGTTTTCTTTAACCGAGGACTTGTGTTAGTTGTACGTACGGTTTTGAATGCAAGAGTGATAGGATTCCACCTTTTGATGCTAAACAAAGTTGAACGAAGTAATATGACACTAAATCATCTATTTGTTTACCAATTTGAAGGAAATAATGAAACAACTAGAAGTTTTCTTTAACCGAGGACTTTTGTTAGTTGTACGTACGGTTTTGAATGCGAGAGTGATAGGATTGCACCTTTTGATGCTAAACAAAGTTGAACGAAGTAAATATGACACTAAATCATCTATTTGTTTGCCAATTTGAAGGAAATAATGAGACAACTATAAGTTTTCTTTAACCGAGGACTTGTGTTAGTTGTACGTACGGTTTTGAATGCGAGAGTGATAGGATTGCAACTTTTGATGATAAACAAATGTGAACGAAGTAATATGACACTAAATCATCTATTTCATTGCCAATTTGAAGGAAATAATGAAACAAGTAGAAGTTTCTTTAACTGAGGACTTGTGTTAGTTGTACGTACGATTTTGAATGTGAGAGTGATAGGATTGCATCTTTTGATGATAAACAAAGGTGAACGAAGTAATATGACACTAAATCATCTATTTGTTTACCAATTTGAAGGAAATAATGAGACAACTAGAAGTTTTCTTTAACCGAGGACTTGTGTTAGTTGTACGTACGGTTTTGAATGCAAGAGTGATAGGATTCCACCTTTTGATGCTAAACAAAGTTGAACGAAGTAATATGACACTAAATCATCTATTTGTTTACAAATTTGAAGGAAATAATGAAACAACTAGAAGTTTTCTTTAACCGAGGACTTGTGTTAGTTGTACGTACGGTTTTGAATGCGAGAGTAATAGGATTACACCTTTTTATTCTAAACAAAGTTGAACGAAGTTATTGACACTAAATCACCTATTTGTTTACCAATTTGAAGGAAATAATTAAACAACTAGAAGTTTTCTTTAACCGAGGACTTGTGTTAGTTGTACGTACGGTTTTGAATGCGAGAGTGCTAGGATTGCACCTTTTGATGCTAAACAAAAGTGAACGAAGTAATATGAAACTAAATCATCTATTTGTTTACCAATTTGAAGGAAATAATGAAACAACTAGAACATTTTTTTAACCGAGGACTTGTGTTAGTTGTACGTACGGTTTTGAATGTGAGAGTGATAGGATTGCACCTTTTGATGCTAAACAAAGTTGAACGAAGTAATATGACACTAAATCATCTATTTGTTTACCAATTTGAAGGAAATAATGAAACAACTAGAAGTTTTCTTTAACCGAGGACCTGTGTTAGTTGACCGTATGGTTTTGAATGCGAGAGTGATAGGATTGCACCTTTTGATGCTAAACAAAGTTGAACGAAATAATATGACACTAAATCATCTATTTGTTTACCAATTTGAAGGAAATAATGAAACAACTAGAAGTTTTCTTTAACCGAGGACTTGTGTTAGTTGTATGTAAGTTTTTGAATGCGAGAGTGATAGGATTGCACCTTTTGATGCTAAACAAAGTTGAACGAAGTAATATGACACTAAATCATCTATTTGTTTACCAATTTGAAGGAAATAATGAAACAACTAGAAGTTTCTTTAACCGAGGACTTGTGTTAGTTGTACGTACGGTTTTGAATGCGAGAGTGATAGGATTGCACCTTTTGATACTAAGCAAAGTTGAACGAAGTAATATGACACTAAATCATCTATTTGTTTACCAATTTGAAGGAAATAATGAGACAACTAGAAGTTTTCTTTAACCGAGGACATGTGTTAGTTGTACGTACGGTTTTGAATGCGAGAGTTGTAATATTCCAGATATTTTCAAGATTTTAAATAATATCTTAATTGATTTAATTAAAAGTTAAGGTTTAAAATCTAGAATTTGAGAAGTAAGATGTGTAGAAAATGGGTAAACATTTTTTTTTAACATAATTTATTTGTTAGAAATTAAATGTGGGAATATTGTAATGATGCATGTAGAGAATTTATTAAGGAAATAAATTCAAACAAGAAGTAGAGGTGGTTATATTGATATACATATATACCTAAAGTGTGCTTGTTAGCCAAACAAGAAAATGAGTAAATTAATACTTAATTAAACTAATAAATTAATTAGTTTAAATATGAAGTCATGAAATATAATTAATTAGGTTAATTATATGAGTTAAAATTGTGGAAAATTTAGGATGATTGTTTGGAATGACAATATCAAGAAGTTAATTAATTAAGCAATTAACTTAAGTATTAAGTTGTGGTATAGAGCCCAATATTGATTTAATTGACTAGCTCAATGAAATGGTGTAGCAAGCCCAATGGAGATGTAGAGAAGCCCAATGGTGGGATTTAATTTCCAAACCAATGATCTAATTAAATTGTGTCAAACCCAAGCTCAATAAATTAATTACGGTAGCCCAACTTAGAGTTTAATTATTTTAATTGTTGGGAGTCCTAAAGGAATTAATCTAGTAGATTAAATTTAAGGAAATTAATGTATGAATTGGATTATATAATTTGTCCGAGGAAGTTATTGAATTAAGTTTAATAAAGGAAGTCCGATTAATGGATTTATTAACGGACTAACTTAAGATTATTTTGTGAAGAACCTTAATTAAATATTCGATTAATATTGAATATGACAAGTGTAAGTTGATTATGTAAATTAAATTAAATTTGATTATTATATTATTCCTTAATTATTTAAACAAGTCATTTAATTAAATTAAGTGATGGACTTGTAGAAATTTTTGTATGATTGAGTATTTTATTAGTCTAGCCCAATGTTTTAATTAATTGGGAGCCTAGCAAAATAATTTAGTAGCCCAACATTTTAATGGATCAAATGAGTATAGTTGGCCCAAATGATTAAATTCCAAAGCCCAAATATTGACCCATTAATAAATTAGCTTCTAGAAGGTTATTTTCTCCAATTAGGCAATAAAAATAAAGGAAAATTTGGTCATTTTAAGGAGTATGGCTGGTGGAAATGATGGAGTGTGGACTCCAAAAATTTATTCATTTTGATTGTTTGAACTAGAGTATGGAACACTCAACACTTTTGGCTAGCATTTTTGAAAATATGTTGAAGTCCATTGTGTAGATATATAGGTTGTATGTATATACTTCTTCCACTATAAATAGAAGACTTGGGTGATGTGTTTGAGGGTTCCAAAAATATTGCTAGATAGTCTTTTATTATGTGTTAGTAAATTCTAGTGAGTTAACTCGGTGAGTTAAAGAAAAAGGGTAGTGAGTTAGTGAGTTCTTTAGTGAGTTACTACCGAGTCAAGTGAGCCAAGTCTATTTCTTCAAGAGGAGTGTTCTTGGATGTCATCTAACTCCATCATCTATTTTGTAAAGGAGAGAAAAGTAACTCACAAGTCTAGAAGGTATAACACTAACCCTAAACCCTAGTTTTGAAGTTCATTATGTTTTATATTGAATATTTATGGTAGAAAAGTTATTCTCAAGTTCTAAATATTTATATCCATGCTAGATCGGTAGATCTAGGGTTACATGGGCTTAACATGAATATTTATGGGTGTTGGTAATTAAATAATAATTAATTACTTAATTATCCTTATTTATTATTTAATAATATTTAAATAATAAATAATTAATTTATAAATTTTATCTCTCTTTAAGTATTATTTAATAGGAATTAAATAATAATTGCTAATTTATCATCTTTATTTATTATTAACATTTAAAATAATAAATAAATAATAAATTTATTTAACTTAACCATGGTTTAGCTAACTAGATTAATATTTAAAATATTTAAATATTAAACTTATTGAAAAATATTCTCCCCAATATTATTTTTGTATTATTATTATTTTTGTTATAATTTTAAATTAATTTTCAAATATTTAAATTAATTAAAATTTACCCGAATGACATTTTCGTAATTAAGTTGAAAAACCGAACCGATGGCAATTTCGTAATTAATCAGAAAACTGATCGGAGGGCAAAATGGTAATTCTGCCAAGAAAAACACGGAGGGGCATAAATGTAATTTCGCCGGAAAAATAACTACCGCGCATGGCGCGCGTTATAATATTATCGGTTCAAAACGACGCCGTTTTTGGAAAGCCGGATACGGCTTCCGCGCGTAACGCGCGGAGTAAAATCTTACGGACGCCAAACGACGTCGTTTGGCTCCGTGTCTGGCTTGAACAGTGCTCGCGCATTGCGCGGCCAGTTAATATTTTTTTCTTCCAAGCAGAATGTGAACAGTGTTCCGGCTACCCATTTTAAATAAAAATATACCATCAAGTAAGCTTTAAATCCTCAATAAAATTCCAAAAAAATTACCAATCACATTATATTAATTTATAACGTGAAAAATAATTTTTTCATGATTTAATATCATTATTTTTTTATAAAAAAATTTACATCACATAAACTACCACAAATCATAACTTTTTGTGTATAACTCCATTTTGAGTGATTCAAACTTTGTTTTTCTCATGATTTAATGTTCTATAATATTAGAGCATCAAACCTAAGTTTTATAAAAATATTTTTGGTCATAAATTTCAAGACTTGATTATACACTATTAAACACATATTTTAGCATACAAAATATACCAAAATACAAACCAAACATTTTAAACTCAAGCATGACATAAATATTACAACTACACATTAATAACTATATTAACATGTTTATACTAACATGATGATTTATTTAATTTAAATACAACACTTTATTTAAAATAACTATTACCTTGATTTAATGACTATTCTTCTTTTTCTTCCAAAATAGGTGGTGAAAGAAGATGACATGCACCAAGAACTCCTTCTCCTCTCTTAGTATTTTGCTCTCACTATTTTCTCACTCTCAAATGCTCTCTAGCTCTCTCTTTTGGACTTGGAAATAAAAGATGAGAAATGATTTACAAAAACTACCAACTTGTAAGTATACTTACAATTTGAATAGATATAAAATCTATATCTATCAAATTTCCATAATGAGGGTGGTTGGAGACTTGTGCAAGAATTCTAGCTAAGTACTAAGTTGGTGAAAAGAGGGATGGTGCCCATGTACCAAAAAATTAAAACAAACAACCTTAATTTAATTAAATGAAAAATAAAATAAAACAAAACCTCACTTTTTCTCTCTCATTCCATGCATGGTCGGCTGATCCAATTTTTTTTGTCCCAAAATTGAGTCACTTTCCAATTTTTAATTAATTAATTAGTTATTTAATTGTTTTTCCAAATGGGCCAAGTATTGGGCTTTAATTTAAAATACCAATTGGGCTTCTATTAAATTGTTTGAGCTACTAAATTGTCAAATTTTATTATTCTATACTTGGGCTACTAATTGACCCATGTTGGGCTAATTTAATAATTTACACATTAATTATTCAATCCATGATTAAATAAATAATTAGACTGAATAAATAATTAAATATTTTAACCCATTAGTATTAAATTACTAAATGAACTAATAAATATTATTATTAATATTTCACATTATTTACATTAATTAATAATCATATTAATTAATTTATTATATTTAATTCACTCATTATATTCAATTTAATTGAATATTTAAATAATAGGAAACTTATCAATTATTTTGATATTAAAACTTTAGGGTTTGTTCACTAATTTAATAACATATTAATGACCCCCTTTAATTAATTTTAGTAATTAATTACATAATTATTTAATCACATAATTAATTAATCACATAAAAAGATTTAAATAATCTCGTAAAAATAACTCGTTGAAAATTAAATTAATAATTTAATTAATAAAGATGTGAAAATTCTAGGACATTACAGTTAAAATATTATTAAATGGTTAATAATATTAATAAGTGATTAAAATATTATTAAATGGTTAATAATATTAATAAGTGATTAAAATATTATTAAATGATTAATAATATTAATAAGTGATTAAAATATTATTAAATGGTTAATAATAATAATAAGTGATTAAAATATTATTAAATGGTTAATAATATTAATAAGTGATTAAAATATTATTAAATGGTTAATAATATTTATAAGTGATTAAAATATTATTAAAAGGTTAATAATATTAGTAAGTGATTAAAATATTATTAAATGATTGATAATATTAATAAGTGACTAAAATATTATTAAATGGTTAATAATATTAATAAGTGATTAAAATATTAATAAATGATTAATAATATTAATAAGTGGTTAAAATATTATTAAATAGTTAATAATATTAATGAGTGATTAAAATATTATTAAATTGTTAATAATATTAATAAGTGATTAAAATATTATTAAAGGGTTAATAATATTTGATTATAGTTATATATTATCAAAGGTAAATAATATTTTGAGATATTTGGTACATTATTAAATGTCCAAATCATTAAGTTGCGTAAAGAAGAAAGTTTAATTGAATTAAACCAAGGTAAGAGTCCATTAGTATTTAAATATTAGACAACTTATAAAATATAGGTTGTATGAAGAACGCAAGGTATTGGTGAAAGATGGTTAAGCGTACCCGATATGTCCAACTAGGTTTGGGCTAGGGGTTTTGTCCGGAACTTAAGGGTTCGTTTGTCGGACTTCTTAAGAGTTAATAATTTAAAGTTATAGTCTTATATAAAGGCTAAGTAATAGTCATTATATCTAATGATTATTTCAATTTCCTATATAAATTATAGGTTGAACGCAAGACGCAAATAAGCGTAACTAGTAGAAGCGAACCAGACAAGTTTTTCAGCTATTGTTGCTATGTGTATAACTGTTGTGTGTGCACTTGAAGCCTGTGAGAATTTGAATTAAATATGTTTATGTGAAATCATATGATGTGTGTTGATTCTATATGTTAGAAAGCCTGAATTAATTGAATAAGTTGAACTGTATGCCATGTACTCATTCCAATGCATAATCAGTATGTTGCATGAATAAATGCAAAGCATGAGAAGCATGATGCATTCATATAATGTAATGCATGAAGTATGAGAAGAATGTATTGTTGGTTTGTAATATTCATAGACGCAATCAAATTGCACAAAATAGCGGAAGCATGGTAAAATTAAATTTAAAAATTTACAAACCATAATCCAGGATCGACCTTTATGCGCAATTATTAATTAATAAAGAAGAAGTTAGAGATATACCCTTGTAGAACTCAAAGCTTCAACGGGTACAAGTTCACCTCCAAATCCTTCACGATCTCCTTGAATTTCACCGATTGGATTCCAATGATCAACGTTAGCCACCCAAGTGTTTGGCCTCTAGAGGTGATCCACCAAGGAATAATAATAATTCAAGAAGTGGGTGATGGGAAACCCTAGTTTTCTCTCTTTAGAGAATATGTGAGTACTCTCCCAAAAACTTATGGAAGTGTATGTGTGTAACCTTAATCCATAATAAGACTTCTCTTATTTATAGATTTAGTAAACCCTCCTAACACCTTTAGGAATAGGGTTTTTAATTAAACACCTAATCTAATTAGGATCTTAATTAATTTAATATAATAATTATAATTCCTAAACTATTTAGGAACTTAATTATTAATTATGAGAGTACTCTTATTAATTAATTTCTAAACCATTTAGGAACTAAATAATAATGATAATAGTAATAATAATAATAAGACTCCTCTTATTAATTTATAATTAGTATTTCCAAAATACTAAATAATAAATATTAAGCTATTTAATTTATTCCATCCACATAGTATAAATTAAATATACTTAATTCATTATTACAATTATGCCATTTACTTCTTAAATAATTATTTTTCTTTTGCAGTGTGACCCTTTAGGTTCTCCATATTAAACCGGTTATAGAATAAATTAATTAGAACTATTCTAATCTTATTTATATAAATAAATTAAACTATTTAATTCATTTAAATAAATAATATTTATTCCATAATAAGGGTAAACCCCCTTAGCGATCAACGACTTTCCAGATAATATAGATTTCAACATTTAATCACAAAAGAACCTATTCAGCAAATAGTTACCGTACAATTCAATCCTTCTACCTCACAACGTCCCAATCAAATATAAGACATGGTATAACTGTCAAGTCTTATTTTATTTGATTATATGCATTTCGATCCTTAAATAAATAACTCTAATTAATGTAAATTAGAAACTACTTTCTAATTTTCATTCTGCCTTGGCCAAGGACTACTGAGTTGTCATTTATCGAATCGCATAGGACATTCCCTTCTTTTACTAGAAGTGGTAGATTCTTTGTTGATCACTCACCTATCTCCATGTATGACTTATTATATCCAATCATACCCTTTGATACACCCTAAAGGTTTTAAGTAATATGTCAAAATATAATTCATCATACACAAGATACTATGATGATCTCAAGTCCAATGATCACTTGTACTACTATCACAAAAGGAAATCCTATTGACATGCAAGTAAGACTCCATTAGGTGTTCCTTGAGCGAGTCACGTTCAGTGAACTTATTCTCTAATAAGCACCTACATACTTACTTTAGTGTCTCTACACAAATGATTATGAGATCAATCATTCTCTTCATAAGAGCAAGCATAGTATGTACTAATCTATCCGGATTCACTAATCCCCATTTTAGTGATCCAACGATTAGGAACAATTTTAGTTTTGAGCTATCTTGAATTTAGATCTCATTAGCATGATCCTCATCATGGTTCTAAAAGCATTGCTCGAAAACTATGGGTTTATCCATTTGATTAATTCAAGTAATTAATAATGAATAAAGAAATGGCTTGATACTTTTATTAATAAACGAACAAGATTACAAAGTATATGCTTATCACATCAAATGTGATTGGCTTGAGGGCATACTACTTTCAATCTCCCACTTGCACTAAAGCCAATCGCCCTTTGGTATCCCCATACCATTCTTCTATAAGTGGCGTACAAATTGCTTAGTAAATGCTTTAGTTAATGGATCTATAATGTTGTTCTAAGAGCTTGCCATTTTTATGGTGTCGTCTCATTTTCAATGATTTATTTAATCATATGAAAGTGCTGCAACATATGTTTGGATTTCAGATGAGACCTAGGTTCTTTGGAAAATTAAACTCCTTTAATACTAAGAACCATTATAAGTTCTGTAATGAACTTGTTGAACCAAACAATCACCTTTGCAGCTTCACTTATGGTTATTTACTATGTCTTTGTCACTAAATCAGCAACTCCTTGCTGTTTGGAACTTTTCCAACTCACTACTGCACCGTTCAAGGTAATCATATTACCTGAAACGGATATACTGTTATCTTGATTAGTCTGAACAAACTAGAGTTTGTTAAACCCTCTAGTTTTATATCAAACTTATCATTAGAAACTATTTTCTAATATTCTTCTCCAAAATTAAACTGATATCTGCTTATCATGTATAAGCAATATCAGGTCAAGTACATATCATCCCGTACATGATAGATCCTATTGCTGAGGCATAAGGAGTCTTACTCATACGGTCTCTCTCTTGGAACCTACTTCTTCGAGAGATATATTCCAGAACCCATCGACATGAGCCCTTTCTTGGAATCTTTCATGCTAAACTGCTTTAGCATATAATCAATGTACGTTCTTTGGGATAAGCCAAGCATCCTTTTAGATCTATCTTTATAGATCTTTATCTCCAAAATATAGGATGTTTCTCCCAAGTCTTTCACGGAGAAGTGTTTAGACAACTACATCTTTACTGATTGTAGAATCGGTATGTCATTCCTTATCAACATTATATCAACATATAATACTTGGAATGTCTCAGTGCTCCCACTAACCCTTGTACACACTTGCTTCATCATCGTCTTTGATAAAATCAAACTCCTTTGATTGTCTCATCAAAACGGATGTTCCATTTTTGAGAAACTTGTTTCAATCCATAATTGAATCGTTGTAACTTACATACTTGATTTATTCCATCTAAATGGAGATAAATCATCTTGGTTGTATCATACATACATCCTTTTATAATAAGCTACAACTGCAAGTAAAATTCGAATGAATATAAGCATTTTCACTAGTGAAAAATTTCATCATAGTCAACTCATTGACCTTGTTTGAAATCTTTTTACCACTAGTCAGGTCTTATAGGTCTCCACCTTTCCATATGCTTTAGTCTTTCTCTAAAGACCCATTTCGGATTTTATGATCAGCAGTCATTTCTCTCGAGTATTTAATACTCATACCTCATCGTTTGTAACTGGATCATCATCTACTATGATGCGTACCTCATCATCATCATCTATGATGAATCCATACCATGCAGGTATCTTCGGTACTAAACCATATTTACGACTTGGTTGTGGTACAATAGGTTTATTTACTTATTCAGATTCCTTCACTTGATCTGTAGTGTTTTGTGGTTCTTGAACTTTTTCAAGATCTATTTTACTCCCACTAACCCTTTAAGGAAAAACTTCTTTTCCTATAAGGCAGCGTGTTTCAACAAACACCTTTTAGTTAGTTGGATTATAGAAGTGATACCCTAAACTTTCTTTAGGATATCCCACAAGTTTACACTTATCAGATCTTGTCCCAAACTTATCATTGTCAAACTTTTTGACATAAACTGGACAATCCAAATCTTAACATACTTAAGACTTGGTTTCCTCCCTATCCATGACTCACATGAAGTCTTGGGGAGGAAATAAGAAGGTATCTGATTTAGTAGATATGCGACCGTTTCTAAGGTATAACCCTAGAAATATACTGGAAGATTGGTATAACTCATCATGGATCATCATCATGTCCATTATGTGAGAATACCATTTCGCTTAAGATGATCTAGAAACTTATTGCTTAAGTATTCCCTTCTCGATCTAATCGAAGAACTTTAATACTTTTGGCCTTTAGTTTCTATACTTCACTTTTTGAATTCTTTGAACGTTTCAAACGATTCGGATTTGTATTTCATCAAATACATATATCGAAATCTAGAATCATCAGTGAAAGTAATGAATGAATACCCTCCTCTTGCATTTGTTGTCATAGGTCCCACACACGACTGTGTGTACCATCTCTAACAACTCCGTAACTCGCTATCCATGTCCACTAAATGAAGATTTAATCATATTTTTCATGATACAAGATTCACAAGTTGTATTTGATTCATAATCAAAAGGCTCTAAAAAACTATCTTTATACAACTTGTTTAGTCTTGTTTCATTAACATGATCGAGTTAACAGTATTGCATGAAGGTATGATCCATATCATCTCTTTGCCTTTAGTTTGTTCAATTTTGAAATATTTTCATGTAAGTCAAGGTTACAAAATCCATCAAGTAATCAACATAGTAACATCTTACTAACTAAATGGATTTGCCCGTAGGCAATGCTAAACTGTAAGTTCCTGTGATTAATGCAGCAACCTTTATTCCCCACGCACAGGATTACTTATATTTAGTTCAGCTTTCTACTTCTGCTTAGTCTCTGCAACGGTTTGCATATTCGAGACCACCAGCCAGTATCTAATACCTAAGTAGAAATTTGACTTATAGAAAGTTCTACTTCATTATGAACAAATCTATATCTGTAGCTGAAGTTTCACTAAACTTCTTCTACTTAACTATTGCAACTCTCTTGCAGTTGTTCTTCCAGTGTCCCAGCTTATCGCAATGAAAGTAAACTCCTTTGCCCTCGGGATCACTTTTATTTATGTCCTTTGTTTAGCCATTCTTTTGCCTTCTATCTTTTCTGACTCATCAGAAACACCTTTGACCATCTTCTTCAACTTAGAAGATTCATCTACTAGTAAGACTTGGTCTTTCTTGGAAGGAAAGTGACTCTCAACTTATTCAACATATTTAAGCAAATCAGGTAAACTGACTTCAAGCTTATTAATGTTAAAGTTCACTACAATTTGTGAAAGGGAGTCGGCGAGTGACTGCAAGATCGAATCTTGACTCAACTCTCCATCTTTGACAAAACCTAGGTGTCCTAATTGATCAATCGGATTAATCATCTTTATGACACGTGTCTTTACTGTAATGTCGTTGGTTATTATAGATTGGAAGAGCTCATTAGATATCTTATATCTAGTTGACCTACTTTGCTCACCAAACAACTATTGAATGTGCAACAATATAGTAGGTGCATCAATTTTCTCGCGTTGACGCTGTAACTCGATACTTATGGATGCGAGCATGATGCATTGAGCCACCTTTGCATCATCTTGCTATTTCTTAAAATAACACTATCTTCCTCATAGGCTTAGTCTGCAACGTTTGCAGGAATAGGCAAATTAAGGACATTTGCTAGCTTTTCAGCATTAAGAACTTTTCTCAAATTTGCAAAATCGTGAATCACTTTTATGGTGACAATGAATTCGGGACAAGCATGCCTTTTTTGGTTATTAATTGCCAAAACAATCATAAAACAGGCTGCACTTATTGCTTCATTGCAAATATCCGAAAGTGGCTAACTTATGCGGCTTTTGTTTGCTTTTGTTAATATATATATACTTTAAATATATATTATATATCCGAAGCCCTTTTGGTCATCAACTGCCGAAAACTGGTGGCTATATTAATGACTCAAAATTTGGGACAAGCATGTATATATATATATATATTACCGAATCCGTGCGGCTGCTTTGCCGGAATTGTAGCTGCTTTTCGGTTTTTTTTCAATTTTCCAAAACCGAAATTGTTACATCATCTATTTCATTACCAATTTGAAGGAAATATGACATAACTAGAAGTTTCTTTAACCGAGGACTTGCGTTAGTTGTACGTACGATTTTGAATGAGAGAGTGATAGGATTGCACCTTTTGATGCTAAACAAAGGTGAACGAAGTAATATGACACTAAATCATCTATTTGTTTACCAATTTGAAGGAAATAATAAACAACTAGAAGTTTTCTTTAACCGAGGACTTGTGTTAGTTGTGCGTACGGTTTTGAATGCGAGAGTGATAGGATTGCAACCTTCGATGATAAACAAAGGTGAACGAAGTAATATGACACTAAACTATCTATTTCGTTGCCAATTTCAAGGATATAATGAAACAACTATAAGTTTTCTTTAACCGAGGACTGGTGTGGGTTGTACGTACGATTTTGAATGCGTGAGTGATAGGATTCCAGCTTTTGATGCTATACAAAGGTGAACGAAGTAATATGACACTAAATCATCTATTTGTTCACTAACTTGAAGGAAATAATGAAACAACTAGAAGTTTTCTTTAACCGAGGACTTGTGTTAGTTTTACGTACGGTTTTGAATGCGAGAGTAATAGAATTGCACCTTTTGATGCTAAACAAAGTTGAACGAAGTAATATGATACTAAATCATCTATTTGTTTACCAATTTGAAGAAATAATGAGACAACTAGAAGTTTTCTTTAACCGCGAACTTGTGTTAGTTGTACGTACGGTTTTGAATGCGAGAGTGATAGAATTACAACTTTTGATGATAAAAAAAGGTGAACGAAGTAATATGACACTAAATCATCTATTTCATTGCCAATTTCAAGGAAATAATGAAACAACTATAAGTTTTCTTTAACCGAGGACTGGTGTTTGTTGTACGTACGGTTTTGAATGCGTGAGTGATAGGATTCCAGCTTTTGATGCTAAACAAAGGTGAACGAAGTAATATGACACTAAATCATCTATTTTTTTACCAATTTGAAGGAAATAATGAAACAACTAGAAGTTTTCTTTAACCGAGGACTTGTGTTAGTTGTACGTAAGTTTTTGAATGCGAGAGTGATAGGATTCCACCTTTTGATGCTAAACAAAGTTGAACGAAGTAATATGACACTAAATCATCTATTTGTTTACCAATTTGAAAGAAATAATGAAACAACTAGAAGTTTTCTTTAACCGAGGACTTGTGTTAGTTGTACGTGCGGTTTTGAATGCGAGAGTGATAGGATTGCACCTTTTGATGCTAAACAAAGTTGAACGAAGTAATATGACACTAAATCATCTATTTGTTTACCAATTTGAAGGAAATAATGAGACAACTAGAAGTTTTCTTTAACCGAGGACTTGTGTTAGTTGTACGTACGGTTTTGAATGCGAGAGTGATAGGATTGCACCTTTTGATGCTAAACAAAGTTGAACGAAGTAATATGACACTAAATCATCTATTTGTTTACCAATTTGAAGGAAATAATGAGACAACTAGAAGTTTTCTTTAACCGAGGACTTGTGTTAGTTGTACGTACGGTTTTGAATGCGAGAGTAATAGGATTGCACCTTTTGATGCTAAACAAAGTTGAACGAAGTAATATGACACTAAATCATCTATTTGTTTACCAATTTGAAGGAAATAATGAGACAACTAGAAGTTTTCTTTAACCGAGGACTTGTGTTAGTTGTACGTACGGTTTTGAATGCGAGAGTGATAGGATTGCAACTTTTGATGATAAACAAAGGTGAACGAAGTAATATGACACTAAATCATCTATTTCATTGCCAATTTGAAGGAAATAATGAAACAAGTAGAAGTTTCTTTAACTGAGGACTTTTTTTAGTTGTACGTACGATTTTGAATGTGAGAGTGATAGGATTGCATCTTTTGATGATAAACAAAGGTGAACGAAGTAATATGACACTAAATCATCTATTTGTTTACCAATTTGAAGGAAATAATGAGACAACTAGATGTTTTCTTTAACCGAGGACTTGTATTAGTTGTACGTACGGTTTTGAATGCAAGAGTGATAGGATTCCACCTTTTGATGCTAAACAAAGTTGAACGAAGTAATATGACACTAAATCATCTATTTGTTTACAAATTTGAAGGAAATAATGAAACAACTAGAAGTTTTCTTTAACCGAGGACCTGTGTTAGTTGTACGTACTGTTTTGAATGCGAGAGTGATAGGATTGCACCTTTTGATGCTAAACAAAGGTGAACGAAGTAATATGACACTAAATCATCTATTTGTTTACCAATTTGAAGGAAATAATGAAACAACTAGAAGTTTTATTTAACCGAGGACTTGTGTTAGTTGTGCCTACGGTTTTGAATGCGAGAGTGATAGGATTGCAACCTTCGATGATAAACAAAGGTGAACGAAGTAATATGATACTAAATCATCTATTTTTTTACCAATTTGAAGGAAATATTGAAACAACTAGAAGTTTTCTTTAACCGAGGACTTGTGTTAGTTGTACGTAAGTTTTTGAATGCGAGAGTGATAGGATTCCACCTTTTGATGCTAAACAAAGTTGAACGAAGTAATATGACACTAAATCATCTATTTGTTTACCAATTTGAAAGAAATAATGAAACAACTAGAAGTTTTCTTTAACCGAGGACTTGTGTTAGTTGTACGTACGGTTTTGAATGCGAGAGTGATAGGATTGCACCTTTTGATGCTAAACAAAGTTGAACGAAGTAATATGACACTAAATCATCTATTTGTTTACCAATTTGAAGGAGATAATGAGACAACTAGAAGTTTTCTTTAACCGAGGACTTGTGTTAGTTGTACGTACGGTTTTGAATGCGAGAGTGATAGGATTGCAACTTTTGATGCTAAACAAAGTTGAACGAAGTAATATGACACTAAATCATCTATTTGTTTACCAATTTGAAGGAAATAATGAGACAACTAGAAGTTTTCTTTAACCGAGGACTTGTGTTAGTTGTACGTACGGTTTTGAATGCGAGAGTAATAGGATTGCACCTTTTGATGCTAAACAAAGTTGAACGAAGTAATATGACACTAAATCATCTATTTGTTTACCAATTTGAAGGAAATAATGAGACAACTAGAAGTTTTCTTTAACCGAGGACTTGTGTTAGTTGTACGTACGGTTTTGAATGCGAGAGTGATAGGATTGCAACTTTTGATGATAAACAAAGGTGAACGAAGTAATATGACACTAAATCATCTATTTCATTGCCAATTTGAAGGAAATAATGAAACAAGTAGAAGTTTCTTTAACCGAGGACTTTTTTTAGTTGTACGTACGATTTTGAATGTGAGAGTGATAGGATTGCATCTTTTGATGATAAACAAAGGTGAACGAAGTAATATGACACTAAATCATCTATTTGTTTACCAATTTGAATGAAATAATGAGACAACTAGATGTTTTCTTTAACCGAGGACTTGTATTAGTTGTACGTACGGTTTTGAATGCAAGAGTGATAGGATTCCACCTTTTGATGCTAAACAAAGTTGAACGAAGTAATATGACACTAAATCACCTATTTGTTTACAAATTTGAAGGAAATAATGAAACAACTAGAAGTTTTCTTTAACCGAGGACCTGTGTTAGTTGTACGTACTGTTTTGAATGCGAGAGTGATAGGATTGCACCTTTTGATGCTAAACAAAGGTGAACGAAGTAATATGACACTAAATCATCTATTTGTTTACCAATTTGAAGGAAATAATGAAACAACTAGAAGTTTTATTTAACCGAGGACTTGTGTTAGTTGTGCCTACGGTTTTGAATGCGAGAGTGATAGGATTGCAACCTTCGATGATAAACAAAGGTGAACGAAGTAATATGACACTAAACTATCTATTTCATTGCCAATTTCAAGGATATAATGAAACAACTATAAGTTTTCTTTAACCGAGGACTGGTGTTGGCTGTATGTACGGTTTTGAATGCGTGAGTGATAGGATTCCAGCTTTTGATGCTAAATAAAGGTGAACGAAGTAATATGACACTAAATCATCTATTTGTTTACAAATTTGAAGGAAATAATGAAACAACTAGAAGTTTTCTTTAACCGAGGACTTGTGTTAGTTGTACGTACGGTTTTGAATGCGAGAGTAATAGGATTGCACCTTTTTATTCTAAACAAAGTTGAACGAAGTAATATGATGCTAAATCATCATTTTGTTTACCAATTTGAAGAAATAATGAGACAACTAGAAGTTTTCTTTAACCGAGGACTGGTGTTAGTTGTACGTACGGTTTTGAATGCGAGAGTGATAGAATTGCAACTTTTGATGTTAAAAAAAGGAGAACGAAGTAATATGACACTAAATCATCTATTTCATTGCCAATTTCAAGGAAATAATGAAACAACTATAAGTTTTCTTTAACCGAGGACTTGTGTTGGTTGTATGTACGGTTTTGAATGTGTGAGTGATAGGATTCCAGCTTTTGATGCTAAACAAAGGTGAACGAAGTAATATGATACAAAATCATCTATTTGTTTACCAATTTGAAGGAAATATTGAAACAACTATAAGGTTTCTTTAACCGAGGACTTGTGTTAGTTGTACGTAAGTTTTTGAATGCGAGAGTGATAGGATTGCACCTTTTGATTCTAAACAAAGTTGAACGAAGTAATATGACACTAAATCATCTATTTGTTTACCAATTTGAAAGAAATAATGAGACAACTAGAAGTTTTCTTTAACCGAGGACTTGTGTTAGTTGTACGTACGGTTTTGAATGCGAGAGTGATAGGATTGCACCTTTTGATGCTAAACAAAATTGAACGAAGTAATATGACACTAAATCATCTATTTGTTTACCACTTTGAAGGAAATAATGAGACAACTAGAAGTTTTCTTTAACCGAAGTCTTGTGTTAGTTGTACGTACGGTTTTGAATGCGAGAGTGATATGAGTGCACCTTTTGATGCTAAACAAAGTTGAACGAAGTAATATGACACTAAATCATCTATTTGTTTACCAATTTGAAGGAAATAATGAGACAACTAGAAGTTTTCTTTAACCGAGGACTTTTTATAGTTGTACGTACGATTTTTAATGCGAGAGTGATAGGATTGCAACTTTTGATTATAAACAAAGGTGAACGAAGTAATATGACACTAAATCATCTATTTGTTTGCCAATTTGAAGGAAATAATGAGACAACTAGATGTTTTCTTTAACCGAGGACTTGTGTTAGTTGTACGTACGATTTTGAATGCAAGAGTGATAGGATTCCACCTTTTGATGCTAAACAAAGTTGAACGAAGTAATATGACACTAAATCATCTATTTGTTTATCAATTTGAAGGAAATAATGAAACAACTAGAAGTTTTCTTTAACCGAGGACTTGGGTTAGTTGTACGTACTGTTTTGAATGCGAGAGTGATAGGATTGCACCTTTTGATGCTAAACAAAGTTGAACGAAGTAATATGACACTAAATCATCTCTTTGTTTACCAATTTGAAGGAAATAATGAGACAACTAGAAGTTTTCTTTATTCGAGGACTTGTGTTAGTTGTACGTACGGTTTTGAATGCGAGAGTGATAGGATTGCAACTTTTGATGATAAACAAAGGTAAACGAAGTAATATGACACTAAATCATCTATTTCATTGCCAATTTGAAGGAAATAATGAAACAAGTAGAAGTTTCTTTAACCAAGGACTTTTTTTAGTTGTACGTACGATTTTGAATGTGAGAGTGATAGGATTGCGTCTTTTGATGATAAACAAAGGTGAACGAAGTAATATGACTCTAAATCATTTATTTGTTTACCAATTTGAAGGAAATAATGAGACAACTAGATGTTTTCTTTAACCGAGGACTTGTGTTAGTTGTACGTACGGTTTTGAATGCAAGAGTGATAGGATTCCACCTTTTGATGCTAAACAAAGTTGAACGAAGTAATATGACACTAAATCATCTATTTGTTTACAAATTTGAAGGAAATAATGAAACAACTAGAAGTTTTCTTTAACCGAGGACTTGTGTTAGTTGTACGTACGGTTTTGAATGCGAGAGTGATAGGATTGCACCTTTTGATGCTAAACAAAGGTGAACGAAATAATATGACACTAAATCTTATATTTGTTTACCAATTTAAAGGAAATAATGAAACAACTAGAAGTTTTCTTTAACCGAGGACTTGTGTTAGTTGTACGTACGGTTTTGAATGCGAGAGTGCTAGGATTGCACCTTTTGATGCTAAACAAAAGTGAACGAAATAATATGACACTAAATCATCTATTTGTTTACCAATTTGAAGGAAATAATGAGACAACTAGAAATTTTCTTTAACCGAGGACTTGTGTTAGTTGTACGTACGGTTTTGAATGCAAGAGTGATAGGATTCCACCTTTTGATGCTAAACAATGTTGAACGAAGTAATATGACACTAAATCATCTATTTCTTTACCAATTTGAAGGAAATAATGAAACAACTAGAAGTTTTATTTAACCGAGGAATTTGGTTAGTTGTACGTACTGTTTTGAATGCGAGAGTGATAGGATTGCACCTTTTGATGCTAAACAAAGGTGAACGAAGTAAGATGACACTAAATCATCTATTTGTTTACCAATTTGAAGGAAATAATGAGACAACTAGAAGTTTTCTTTAACCGAGGACTTGTGTTAGTTGTACGTACCGTTTTGAATGCGAGAGTGATAGGAATGTAACTTTTGATGATAAACAAAGGTGAACGAAGTAATATGACACTAAATCATCTATTTCATTGCCAATTTGAAGGAAATAATGAAACAAGTAGAAGTTTCTTTAACCGAGGACTTTTTTTAGTTGTACGTACGGTTTTGAATGCGAGAGTGCTAGGATTGCACCTTTTGATGCTAAACAAAAGTGAAAGAAATAATATGACACTAAATCATCTATTTGTTTACCAATTTGATGGAAATAATGAAACAACTTGAAGTTTTCTTTAACTGAGGACTTGTGTTAGTTGTGCGTACGGTTTTGAATGCGAGAGTGACAGGATTGCAACCTTCGATGATAAACAAAGGTGAACGAAGTAATATGACACTAAATCATCTATTTCATTGCCAATTTCAAGGATATAATGAAACAACTATAAGTTTTCTTTAACTGAGGCTGGTGTTGGTTGTGCGTACGGTTTTGAATGCGTGAGTGATAGGATTCCAGCTTTTGATGCTAAATAAAGGTGAACGAAGTAATATGACACTAAATCATCTATTTGTTTACCAATTTGAAGGAAATAATGAAACAACTAGAAGTTTTCTTTAACCGAGGACTTGTGTTAGTTATACATACGGTTTTGAATGCGAGAGTAATAGAATTGCACCTTTTGATGCTAAACAAAGTTGAACGAAGTAATGATACTAAATCATCTATTTGTTTACCAATTTGAGGGAAATAATGAGACAACTAGAAGTTTTCTTTATCCGAGGACTTGTGTTAGTTGTACGTACGGTTTTGAATGCGAGAGTGATAGGATTGCAAATTTAGATGATAAACAAAGGTGAACGAAGTAATATGACACTAAATCATCTATTTCATTGCCAATTTGAAGGAAATAATGAAACAAGTAGAAGTTTCTTTAACTAAGGACTTTTTTTAGTTGTACGTACGATTTTGAATGTGAGAGTGATAGGATTGCACCTTTTGATGATAAACAAAGGTGAACGAAGTAATATGACACTAAATCATCTATTTGTTTACAAATTTGAAGGAAATAATGAAACAACTAGAAGTTTTCTTTAACCGAGGACTTGTGTTAGTTGTACGTACTATTTTGAATGCGAGAGTGATAGGATTGCACCTTTTGATGCTAAACAAAGGTGAACGAAGTAATATGACACTAAATCATCTATTTGTTTACCAATTTGAAGGAAATAATGAAACGACTAGAAGTTTTCTTAAACCGAGGACTTGTGTTAGTTGTACGTACGGTTTTGAATGCGAGAGTGCTAGGATTGCACCTTTTGATGCTAAACAAAAGTGAACGAAGTAATATGACACTAAATCATCTATTTGTTTACCAATTTGATGGAAATAATGAAACAACTAGAACTTTTCTTTAACCGAGGACTTGTGTTAGTTGTACATACGGTTTTGAATGTGAGAGTGACAGGATTGCACCTTTTGATGCTAAACAAAGTTGAACGAAATAATATGACACTAAATCATCTATTTGTTTACCAATTTAAAGGAAATAATGAAACAACTAGAAGTTTTCTTTAACCGAGCACTTGTGTTAGTTGTATGTACGGTTTTGAATGCGAGAGTGAAAGTATTGCACCTTTTGATGCTAAACAAAGTTGAACGAAGTAATATGACACTAAATCATCTATTTGTTTACCAATTTGAAGGAAATAATGAAACAACTAGAAGTTTTCTTTAACCGAGGACCTGTGTTAGTTGACCGTATGGTTTTGAATGCGAGAGTGATAGGATTGCACCTTTTGATGCTAAACAAAGTTGAACGAAATAATATGACACTAAATCATCTATTTGTTTACCAATTTGAAGGAAATAATGAAACAAGTAGAAGTTTTCTTTAACCGAGGATTTGTGTTAGTTGTACGTACGGTTTTGAATGTGAGAGTGATAGGATTGCACCTTTTGATGCTAAACAAAGTTGAACGAAGTAATATGACACTAAATCATCTATTTGTTTACAAATTTGAAGGAAATAATGAAACAACTAGAAGTTTTCTTTAACCGAGGACTTGTGTTAGTTGTACGTACGGTTTTGAATGCGAGAGTGATAGGATTGCACCTTTTGATGCTAAACAAAGGTGAACGAAGTAATATGACACTAAATCATCTATTTGTTTACCAATTTGAAGAAAATAATGAAACAACTAGAAGTTTTCTTTAACCGAGGACTTGTGTTAGTTGTACGTACGGTTTTGAAAGGCGATAGTGCTACGATTGCACCTTTTGATGCTAAACAAAAGTGAACGAAGTAATATGACACTAAATCATCTATTTGTTTACCAATTTGAAGGAAATAATGAAACAACTAGAAGTTTTCTTTAACCGAGGACTTGTGTTAGTTGTACGTACGGTTTTGAATGTGAGAGTGATAGGATTGCACCTTTTGATGCTAAACAAAGTTGAACGAAGTAATATGACACTAAATCATCTATTTGTTTACCAATTTGAAGGAAATAATGAAACAACTAGAAGTTTTCTTTAACCGAGGACCTGTGTTCGTTTACCATATGGTTTTGAATGTAAGAGTGATAGGATTGCACCTTTTGATGCTAAACAAGGTTGAACGAAATAATATGACACTAAATCATCTATTTGTTTACCAATTTGAAGAAAATAATGAAACAACTAGAAGTTTTCTTTAACCGAGGACTTGTGTTAGTTGTACGTAAGTTTTTGAATGCGAGAGTGATAGGATTCCACCTTTTCATACTAAACAAAGTTGAACGAAGTAATATGACACTAAATCATCTATTTGTTTACCAATTTGAAGGAAATAATGAAACAACTAGAAGTTTTCTTTAACCGAGGACTTGTGTTAGTTGTACGTATGGTTTTGAATGCGAGAGTGATAGGATTGCACCTTTTGATGCTAAACAAAGTTGAACGAAGTAATATGACACTAAATCATCTATTTGTTTACCAATTTGAAAAAAATAATGAGACAACTAGAAGTTTTCTTTAACCGAGGACTTGTGTTAGTTGTACGTACGGTTTTGAATGCGAGAGTCATAGGATTGCAACTTTTGATGATAAAAAAAGGTGAACGAAGTAATATGACACTAAATCATCTATTTCATTGCCAATTTGAACGAAATAATGAAACAAGTAGAACTTTCTTTAACCGAGGACTTTTTTTAGTTGTACGAACGATTTTGAATGTGAGAGTGATACGATTGCATCTTTTGATGATAAACAAAGGTGAACAAAGTAATATGACACTAAATCATATATTTGTTTACCAATTTGAAGGAAATAATGAGACAACTAGAAATTTTCTATAACCGAGGACTTGTGTTAGTTGTACGAACGGTTTTGAATGCAAGAGTGATAGGATTCCACCTTTTGATGCTAAACAAAGTAATATGACACTAAATCATCTATTTCTTTACAAATTTGAAGGAAATAATGAAACAACCAGAAGTTTTTTTTAACCGAGGACTTGTGTTAGTTGTACGTACTATTTTGAATGCGAGAGCGATAGGATTGCACGTTTTGATGCTAAACAAAGGTGAACGAAGTAATATGACACTAAATCATCTATTTGTTTACCAATTTGAAGGAAATAATGAAATAACTAGAAGTTTTCTTTAACCAGGGACTTGTGTTAGTTGTACGTACGGTTTTGAATGCGAGAGTGATAGGATTCCGTCTTCTGATGCTAAACAAAGTTGAAAGAAGTAATATGACACTAAATCATTTATTTGTTTACCAATTTGAAGGAAATAATGAAACAACTAGAAGTTTCTTTAACCGAGGACTTGCGTTAGTTTTACGTACGATTTTGAATGAGAGAGTAATAGAATTGCACCTTTTGATGCTAAACAAAGTTGAACGAAGTAATATGATACTAAATCATCTATTTGTTTACCAATTTGAAGGAAATAATGAGACAACTAGAAGTTTTTTTTAACCGAGGACTTGTGTTAGTTGTACGTACGATTTTGAATGCGAGAGTGATAGGATTGCAACTTTTGATGATAAAAAAAGGTGAACGAAGTAATATGACACTAAATCATCTATTTCATTGCCAATTTTAGGGAAATAATGAAACAACTATAAGTTTTCTTTAACCGAGAACTGGTGTTGGTTGTACGTACGGTTTTCAATGCGTGAGTGATTGGATTCCAGCTTTTGATGCTAAACAAAGGTGAACGAAGTAATATGACACTAAATCATATATTTGTTTACCAATTTGAAGGAAATAATGAAACAACTAGAAGTTTTCTTTAACCGAGGACTTATGTTAGTTGTACGTAACTTTTTGAATGCGAGAGTGATAGGATTCCACCTTTTGATGCTAAACAAAGTTGAACGAAGTAATATGACACTAAATCATCTATTTGTTTACCAATTTGAAGGAAATAATGAAACAACTAGAAGTTTTCTTTAACTGAGGACTTTTGTTAGTTGTACGTACGGTTTTGAATGCGAGAGTGATAGGATTGCACCTTTTGATGCTAAACAAAGTTGAACGAAGTAATATGACACTAAATCATCTATTTGTTTACCAATTTGAAGGAAATAACGAGACAACTAGAAGTTTTATTTAACCGAGGACTTGTGTTAGTTGTACGTACTGTTTTGAATGCGAGAGTGATAGGATTGCACCTTTTGATGCTAAACAAAGGTGAACGAAGTAATATGACACTAAATCATCTATTTGTTTACCAATTTGAAGGAAATAATGAAACAACTAGAAGTTTTCTTTAACCGGGGACTTGTGTTAGTTGTACGTACGGTTTTGAATGCGAGAGTGACAGGATTCCACCTTCTGATGCTAAACAAAGTTGAAAGAAGTAATATGACGCTAAATCATCTATTTGTTTACCAATTTGAAGGAAATAGTGAAACAACTAGAAGTTTCTTTAACCGAGGACTTGCGTTAGTTGTACGTACGGTTTTGAATGCGAGAGTGATAGGATTCCACCTTCTGATGCTAAACAAAGTTGAAAGAAGTAATATGACACTAAATCATCTATTTTTTTACCAATTTGAAGGAAATAATGAAACAAGTAGAAGTTTCTTTAACCGGGGACTTGCGTTAGTTGTATGTACGATTTTGAATGAGAGAGTTATTGGATTGCACCTTTTGATGCTAAACAAAGGTGAACGAAGTAATATAACACTAAATCATCTATTTGTTTACCAATTTGAAGGAAATAATGAAACAACTAGAAGTTTTCTTTAACCGAGGACTTATGTTAGTTGTACGTACAGTTTTGAATGCGAGAGTGATAGGATTGCACCTTTTGATGCTAAATAAAGGTGAACGAAGTAATATGACACTAAATCATCTATTTGTTTACCAATTTGAAGGAAATAATGAGACAACAAGAAGTTTTCTTTAAACGAGGACTTGTGTTAGTTATACGTACGATTTTGAATGCGAGAGTGATAGGATTGCAACTTTTGATGATAAACAAAGGTGAACAAAGTAATATGACACTAAATCATCTATTTCATTGCCAATTTGAAGGAAATAATGAAACAAGTAGAAGTTTCTTTAACTGAGGACTTGTGTTAGTTGTACGTACGATTTTGAATGTGAGAGTGATAGGATTGCAACTTTTGATGATAAACAAAGGTGAACGAAGTAATATGACACTAAATCATCTATTTGTTTACCAATTTGAAGGAAATAATGAAACAACTAGAAGTTTTCTTTAACCGAGGACTTGTGTTAGTTGTACGTACGGTTTTGAATGCGAGAGTAATAGAATTGCACCTTTTGATGCTAAACAAAGTTGAACGAAGTAATATGATACTAAATCATCTATTTGTTTACCAATTTGAAGGAAATAATGAGACAACTATAAGTTTTCTTTAACCGAGGACTTGTGTTAGTTGTACGTACGATTTTGAATGCGAGAGTGATAGGATTGCAACTTTTGATGATAAAAAAGGTGAACGAAGTAATATGACAATAAATCATCTATTTCATCGCCAATTTCAAGGAAAAAATGAAACAACTATAAGTTTTCTTTAACCGAGGACTGGTGTTGGTTGTACGTACGGTTTTGAATGCGTGAGTGATAGGATTCCAGCTTTTGATGCTAAACAAAGGTGAACGAAGTAATATGACACTAAATCATCTATTTGTTTACCAATTTGAAGGAAATAATGAAACAACTAGAAGTTTTCTTTAACCGAGGACTTGTGTTAGTTGTACGTAAGTTTTTGAATGCGATAGTGATAGGATTCCACCTTTTGATGCTAAACAAAGTTGAACGAAGTAATATGACACTAAATCATCTATTTTTTTACCAATTTGATGGAAATAATGAAACAACTAGAAGTGAAACTTTAACCGATGACTTGTGTTAGTTGTACGTATGGTTTTGAATGCGAGAGTGATAGGATTGCACCTTTTGATGCTAAACAAAGTTGAACGAAGTAATATGACACTAAATCATCTATTTGTTTACCAATTTGAAGGAAATAATGAGACAACTAGAAGTTTTCTTTATCCGAGGACTTGTGTTAGTTGTACGTACGGTTTTGAATGCGAGAGTGATAGGATTGCAACTTTTGATGATAAACAAAGGTGAACGAAGTAATATGACACTAAATCATCTATTTCATTGCCAATTTGAAGGAAATAATGAAACAAGTAGAAGTTTCTTTAACCGAGGACTTTTTTTAGTTGTACGTACGATTTTGAATGTGAGAGTGATAGGATTGCATCTTTTGATGATAAACAAAGGTGAACGAAGTAATATGACACTAAATCATCTATTTGTTTACCAATTTGAAGGAAATAATGAGACAACGAGAAGTTTTCTTTAAACGAGGACTTGTGTTAGTTATACGTACGATTTTGAATGCGAGAGTGATAGGATTGCAACTTTTGATGATAAACAAAGGTGAACAAAGTAATATGACACTAAATCATCTATTTCATTGCCAATTTGAAGGAAATAATGAAACAAGTAGAAGTTTCTTTAACTGAGGACTTTTTTCAGTTGTACGTACGATTTTGAATGTGAGAGTGATAGGATTGTATCTTTTGATGATAGACAAAGGTGAACGAAGTAATATGACACTAAATCATCTATTTGTTTACCAATTTGAAGGAAATAATGAAACAACTAGAAGTTTTCTTTAACCGGGGACTTGTGTTAGTTGTACGTACGGTTTTGAATGCGAGAGTAATAGAATTGCACCTTTTTATGCTAAACAAAGTTGAACGAAGTAATATGACACTAAATCATCTATTTGTTTACCAATTTGAAGGAAATAATGAGACAACTAGATGTTTTCTTTAACCGAGGACTTGTGTTAGTTGTACGTACGGTTTTGAATGCGAGAGTGATAGGATTGCAACTTTTGATGATAAAAAAAGGTGAACGAAGTAATATGACAATAAATCATCTATTTCATTGCCAATTTCAAGGAAATAATGAAACAACTATAAGTTTTCTTTAACCGAGGACTGGTGTTGGTTGTACGTACGGTTTTGAATGCGTGAGTGATAGGATTCCAGCTTTTGATGCTAAACAAAGGTGAACGAAGTAATATGACACTAAATCAAATATTTGTTTACCAATTTGAAGGAAATAATGAAACAACTAGAAGTTTTCTTTAACGGAGGACTTGTGTTAGTTGTACGTAAGTTTTTGAATGCGATAGTGATAGGATTCCACCTTTTGATGCTAAACAAAGTTGAACGAAGTAATATGACACTAAATCATCTATTTGTTTACCAATTTGAAGGAAATAATGAAACAACTAGAAGTGAAACTTTAACCGATGACTTGTGTTAGTTGTACGTACGGTTTTGAATGCGAGAGTGATAGGATTGCACCTTTTGATGCTAAACAAAGTTGAACGAAGTAATATGACACTAAATCATCTATTTGTTTACCAATTTGAAGGAAATAATGAGACAACTAGAAGTTTTCTTTAACCGAGGACTTGTGTTAGTTGTACGTACGGTTTTGAATGCGAGAGTGATAGGATTGCAACTTTTGATGATAAACAAAGGTGAACGAAGTAATATGACACTAAATCATCTATTTCATTGCCAATTTGAAGGAAATAATGAAACAAGTAGAAGTTTCTTTAACCGAGGACTTTTTTTAGTTGTACGTACAATTTTGAATGTGAGAGTGATAGGATTGCATCTTTTGATGATAAACAAAGGTGAACGAAGTAATATGACACTGAATCATCTATTTGTTTACCAATTTGAAGGAAATAATGAGACAACTAGAAATTTTCTTTAACCGAGGACTTGTGTTAGTTATACGTACTGTTTTGAATGCGAAAGTGATAGGATTGCACCTTTTGATGCTAAACAAAGGTGAACGAAGTAATATGACACTAAATCATCTATTTGTTTACCAATTTGAAGGAAATAGTGAAACAACTAGAAGTTTTCTTTAACCGATGACTTGTGTTAGTTGTACGTACGGTTTTGAATGCGAGAGTGCTAGGATTGCACGTTTTGATGCTAAACAAAAGTGAACGAAGTAATATGACACTAAATCATCTATTTGTTTACCAATTTGAAGGAAATAATGAAACAACTAGAAGTTTTCTTTAACCGAGGACTTGTGTTAGTTGTACGTACGGTTTTGAATGTGAGAGTGATAGGATTGCACCTTTTGATGCTAAACAAAGTTGAACGAAGTAATATGACACTAAATCATCTATTTGTTTACCAATTTGAAGGAAATAATGAAACAACTAGAAGTTTTCTTTAACCGAGGACCTGTGTTTGTTGACCGTATGGTTTTGAATGTAAGAGTGATAGGATTGCACCTTTTGATGCTAAACAAGGTTGAACGAAATAATATGACACTAAATCATCTATTTGTTTACCAATTTGAAGAAAATAATGAAACAACTAGAAGTTTTCTTTAACCGAGGACTTGTGTTAGTTGTACGTAAGTTTTTGAATGCGAGAGTGATAGGATTCCACCTTTTGATGCTAAACGAAGTTGAACGAAGTAATATGACACTAAATCATCTATTTGTTTACCAATTTGAAGGAAATAATGAAACAACTAGATGTTTTCTTTAACCGAGGACTTGTGTTAGTTGTACGTACGGTTTTGAATGCGAGAGTGATAGGATTGCACCTTTTGATGCTAAACAAAGTTGAACGAAGTAATATGACACTAAATCATCTATTTGTTTACCAATTTGAAGGAAATAATGAGACAACTAGAAGTTTTCTTTAACCGAGGACTTGTGTTAGTTGTACGTACGGTTTTGAATGCGAGAGTGATAGGATTGCAACTTTTGATGATAAACAAAGGTGAACGAAGTAATATGACACTAAATCATCTATTTCATTGCCAATTTGAACGAAATAATGAAACAAGTAGAAGTTTCTTTAACCGAGGACTTTTTTTAGTTGTACGAACGATTTTGAATGTGAGAGTGATACGATTGCGTCTTTTGATGATAAACAAAGGTGAACAAAGTAATATGACACTAAATCATCTATTTGTTTACCAATTTGAAGGAAATAATGAGACAACTAGAAATTTTCTTTAACCGAGGACTTGTGTTAGTTGTACGTACGGTTTTGAATGCAAGAGTGATAGGATTCCACCTTTTGATGTTAAACAAAGTAATATGACACTAAATCATCTATTTGTTTACAAATTTGAAGGAAATAATGAAACAACTAGAAGTTTTCTTTAACCGAGGACTTATGTTAGTTGTACGTACGGTTTTGAATGCGAGAGTGATAGGATTGCACCTTTTGATGCTAAACAAAGGTGAACGAAGTAATATGACACTAAATCATCTATTTGTTTACCAATTTGAAGGAAATAATGAAACAACTAGAAGTTTTCTTTAACCGAGGACTTGTGTTAGTTGTACGTACGGTTTTGAATGCGAGAGTGATAGGATTCCACCTTCTGATGCTAAACAAAGTTGAAAGAAGTAATATGACACTAAATCATCTATTTGTTTACCAATTTGAAGGAAATAATGAAACAACTAGAAGTTTCTTTAACCGAGGACTTGCGTTAGTTGTACGTACGATTTTGCATGAGAGAGTAATAGGATTGCACCTTTTTATTCTAAACAAAGTTGAACGAAGTAATATGACACTAAATCATCTATTTGTTTACCAATTTGAATGAAATAATGAGACAACTAGATGTTTTCTTTAACCGAGGACTTGTATTAGTTGTACGTACGGTTTTGAATGCGAGAGTGATAGGATTGCAACTTTTGATGATAAACAAAGGTGAACGAAGTAATATGACACTAAATCATCTATTTCATTGCCAATTTCAAGGAAATAATGAAACAACTATAAGTTTTCTTTAACCGAGGACTGGTGTTGGTTGTACGTACGGTTTTGAATGCGTGAGTGATAGGATTTCACCTTTTGATGCTAAACAAAGGTGAACGAAGTAATATGACACTAAATCATATATTTGTTTACCAATTTGAAGGAAATAATGAAACAACTAGAAGTTTTCTTTAACCGAGGACTTGTGTTAGTTGTACGTACGATTTTGAATGCGAGAGTGATAGGATTGCAACTTTTGATGATAAACAAAGGTGAACGAAGTAATATGACACTAAATCATCTATTTTATTGCCAATTTCAAGGAAATAATGAAACAACTATAAGTTTTCTTTAACCGAGGACTGGTGTTGGTTGTACGTACGGTTTTGAATGCGTGAGTGATAGGATTCCAGCTTTTGATGCTAAACAAAGGTGAACGAAGTAATATGACACTAAATCATATATTTGTTTACCAATTTGAAGGAAATAATGAAACAACTAGAAGTTTTCTTTAATCGAGGACTTGTGTTAGTTGTACGTAAGTTTTTGAATGCGAGAGTGATAGGATTCCACCTTTTGATGCTAAACAAAGTTGAACGAAGTAATATGACACTAAATCATCTATTTGTTTACCAATTTGAAGGAAATAATGAAACAACTAGAAGTTTTCTTTAACCGAGGACTTGTGTTAGTTGTACGTAACTTTTTGAATAGGAGAGTGATAGGATTCCACCTTTTAATGCTAAACAAAGTTGAACGAAGTAATATGACACTAAATCATCTATTTGTTTACCAATTTAAAGGATATAATGAAACAACTAGAAGTTTTCTTTAACCGAGGACTTTTGTTAGTTGTACGTACGGTTTTGAATGCGAGAGTGATAGGATTGCACCTTTTGATGCTAAAAAAAGTTGAACGAAGTAATATGACACTAAATCATCTATTTGTTTGCCAATTTGAATGAAATAATGAGACAACTAGAAGTTTTCTTTAACCGAGGACTTGTGTTAGTTGTACGTACGGTTTTGAATGCAAGAGTGATAGGATTGCAACTTTTGATGATAAACAAAGGTGAACGAAGTAATACGACACTAAATCATCTATTTCATTGCCAATTTGAAGGAAATAATGAATCAAGTAGAAGTTTCTTTAACCGAGGACTTTTTTTAGTTGTACGTACGATTTTGAATGTGAGAGTGATAGGATTGCATCTTTTGATGATAAACAAAGGAGAACGAAGTAATATGACACTAAATCATCTATTTGTTTACCAATTTGAAGGAAATAATGAGACAACTAGAAATTTTCTTTAACCGAGGACTTGTGTTAGTTATGCGTACGGTTTTGAATGCAAGAGTGATAGGATTCCAACTTTTGATGCTAAACAGAGTTGAACGAAGTAATATGACACTAAATCATCTATTTATTTACAAATTTGAAGGAAATAATGAAACAACTAGACGTTTTCTTTAACCGAGGACTTGTGTTCGTTGTACGTACTGTTTTGAATGCGAGAGTGATAGGATTGCACCTTTTGATGCTAAACAAAGGTGAACGAAGTAATATGACACTAAATCATCTATTTGTTTACCAATTTGAAGGAAATAATGAAACAACTAGAAGTTTCTTTAACTGAGGACTTGCGTCAGTTGTACGTACGATTTTGAATGAGAGAGTAATAGAATTGCACCTTTTGATGCTAAACAAAGTTGAACGAAGTAATATGACACTAAATCATCTATTTGTTTACCAATTTGAAGGATATAATGAAACAACTAGAAGTTTTCTTTAACCGAGGACTTTTGTTAGTTGTACGTACGGTTTTGAATGCGAGAGTGATAGGATTGCACCTTTTGATGCTAAACAAAGTTGAACGAAGTAAATATGACACTAAATCATCTATTTGTTCACAAATTTGAAGGAAATAATGAGACAACTAGAAGTTTTCTTTAACCGAGGACTTGTGTTAGTTGTACGTACTGTTTTGAATGCGAGAGTGATAGGATTGCACCTTTTGATGCTAAACAAAGGTGAACGAAGTAATATGACACTAAATCATCTATTTCATTGCCAATTTGAAGGAAATAATGAAACGAAGTAATATGACACTAAATCATCTATTTGTTTACCAATTTGAAGGAAATAATGAAACAACTAGACGTTTTTTTTAACCGAGGACTTGTGTTAGTTGTACGTACTGTTTTGAATGCGAGAGTGATAGGATTGCACCTTTTGATGCTAAACAAAGCTGAACGAAGTAATATGACACTAAATTATCTATTTGTTTACCAATTTGAAGGAAATAATGAAACAACTATAAGTTTTCTTTAACCGAGGACTTGTGTTAGTTGTACGTACGGTTTTGAATGCAAGAGTGATAGGATTCCACCTTTTGATGCTAAACAAAGTTGAACGAAGTAATATGACACTAAATCATCTATTTGTTCACAAATTTGAAGGAAATAATGAAACAACTAGAAGTTTTCTTTAACCGAGGACTTGTGTTAGTTGTACGTACGGTTTTGAATGCGAGAGTGATAGGATTGCACCTTTTGATGCTAAACAAAGGTGAACGAAGTAATATGACACTAAATCATCTATTTGTTTACCAATTTGAAGGAAATAATGAAACAACTAGAAGTTTCTTTAACCGAGGACTTGCGTTAGTTGTACGTACGATTTTGAATGAGAGAGTAATAGAATTGCACCTTTTGATGCTAAACAAAGTTGAACGAAGTAATATAATACTAAATCATCTATTTGTTTACCAATTTGAAGGAAATAATGAGACAACTAGAAGTTTTCTTTAACCGAGGACTTGTGTTAGTTGTACGTACGGTTTTGAATGCGAGAGTGATAGGATTGCAACTTTTGATGATAAAAAACGGTGAACGAAGTAATATGACACTAAATCATCTATTTCATTGCCAATTTCAAGGAAATAATGAAACAACTATAAGTTTCTTTAACCAAGGACTGGTGTTGGTTGTACGTACGGTTTTGAATGCGTGAGTGATAGGATTCCATCTTTTGATGCTAAACAAAGGTGAACGAAGTAATATGACACTAAATCATATATTTGTTTACCAATTTGAAGGAAATAATTAAACAACTAGAAGTTTTCTTTAACCGAGGACTTGTGTTAGTTGTACGTACGGTTTTGAATGCAAGAGTGATAGGATTCCACCTTTTGATGCTAAACAAAGTTGAACGAAATAATATGACACTAAATCATCTATTTGTTTACCAATTTGAAGGAAATAATGAAACAACTAGAAGTTTTCTTTAACCGAGGACTTTTGTTAGTTGTACGTACGGTTTTGAATGCGAGAGTGATAGGATTGCACCTTTTGATGCTAAACAAAGTTGAACGAAGTAAATATGACACTAAATCATCTATTTGTTTGCCAATTTGAAGGAAATAATGAGACAACTATAAGTTTTCTTTAACCGAGGACTTGTGTTAGTTGTACGTACGGTTTTGAATGCGAGAGTGAGAGGATTGCAACTTTTGATGATAAACAAAGGTGAACGAAGTAATATGACACTAAATCATCTATTTCATTGCCAATTTGAAGGAAATAATGAAACAAGTAGAAGTTTCTTTAACCGAGGACTTGTGTTAGTTGTACGTACGATTTTGAATGTGAGAGTGATAGGATTGCACCTTTTGATGATAAACAAAGGTGAACGAAGTAATATGACACTAAATCATCTATTTGTTTACCAATTTGAAGGAAATAATGAGACAACTAGAAGTTTTCTTTAACCGAGGACTTGTGTTAGTTGTACGTACGGTTTTGAATGCAAGAGTGATAGGATTCCACCTTTTGATGCTAAACAAAGTTGAACGAAGTAATATGACACTAAATCATCTATTTGTTTACAAATTTGAAGGAAATAATGAAACAACTAGAAGTTTTCTTTAACCGAGGACTTGTGTTAGTTGTACGTACGGTTTTGAATGCGAGAGTAATAGGATTACACCTTTTTATTCTAAACAAAGTTGAACGAAGTTATTGACACTAAATCACCTATTTGTTTACCAATTTGAAGGAAATAATGAAACAACTATAAGTTTTCTTTAACCGAGGACTTGTGTTAGTTGTACGTACGGTTTTGAATGCGAGAGTGATAGGATTGCACCTTTTGATGCTAAACAAAGGTGAACGAAGTAATATGAAACTAAATCATCTATTTGTTTACCAATTTGAAGGAAATAATGAAACAACTAGAAGTTTTCTTTAACCGAGGACTTGTGTTAGTTGTACGTACGGTTTTGAATGTGAGAGTGATAGGATTGCACCTTTTGATGCTAAACAAAGTTGAACGAAGTAATATGACACTAAATCATCTATTTGTTTACCAATTTGAAGGAAATAATGAAACAACTAGAAGTTTTCTTTAACCGAGGACCTGTGTTAGTTGACCGTATGGTTTTGAATGCGAGAGTGATAGGATTGCACCTTTTGATGCTAAACAAAGTTGAACGAAATAATATGACACTAAATCATCTATTTGTTTACAAATTTGAAGGATATAATGAAACAACTAGAAGTTTTCTTTAACCGAGGACTTGTGTTAGTTGTACGTAAGTTTTTGAATGCGAGAGTGATAGGATTGCACCTTTTGATGCTAAACAAAGTTGAACGAAGTAATATGACACTAAATCATCTATTTGTTTACCAATTTGAAGGAAATAATGAAACAACTAGAAGTTTCTTTAACCGAGGACTTGTGTTAGTTGTACGTACGGTTTTGAATGCGAGAGTGATAGGATTGCACCTTTTGATGCTAAACAAAGTTGAACGAAGTAATATGACACTAAATCATCTATTTGTTTACCAATTTGAAGGAAATAATGAGACAACTAGAACTTTTCTTTAACCGAGGACATGTGTTAGTTGTACGTACGGTTTTGAATGCGAGAGTTGTAATATTCCAGATATTTTCAAGATTTTAAATAATATCTTAATTGATTTAATTAAAAGTTAAGGTTTAAAATCTAGAATTTGAGAAGTAAGATGTGTAGAAAATGGGTAAACATTTTTTTTAACATAATTTATTTGTTAGAAATTAAATGTGGGAATATTGTAATGATGCATGTAGAGAATTTATTAAGGAAATAAATTCAAACAAGAAGTAGAGGTGGTTATATTGATATACATATATACCTAAAGTGTGCTTGTTAGCCAAACAAGAAAATGAGTAAATTAATACTTAATTAAACTAATAAATTAATTAGTTTAAATATGAAGTCATGAAATATAATTAATTAGGTTAATTATATGAGTTAAAATTGTGGAAAATTTAGGATGATTGTTTGGAATGACAATATCAAGAAGTTAATTAATTAAGCAATTAACTTAAGTATTAAGTTGTGGTATAGAGCCCAATATTGATTTAATTGACTAGCTCAATGAAATGGTGTAGCAAGCCCAATGGAGATGTAGAGAAGCCCAATGGTGGGATTTAATTTCCAAACCAATGATCTAATTAAATTGTGTCAAACCCAAGCTCAATAAATTAATTACGGTAGCCCAACTTAGAGTTTAATTATTTTAATTGTTGGGAGTCCTAAAGGAATTAATCTAGTAGATTAAATTTAAGGAAATTAATGTATGAATTGGATTCTATAATTTGTCCGAGGAAGTTATTGAATTAAGTTTAATAAAGGAAGTCCGATTAATGGATTTATTAACGGACTAACTTAAGATTATTTTGTGAAGAACCTTAATTAAATATTCGATTAATATTGAATATGACAAGTGTAAGTTGATTATGTAAATTAAATTAAATTTGATTATTATATTATTCCTTAATTATTTAAACAAGTCATTTAATTAAATTAAGTGATGGACTTGTAGAAATTTTTGTATGATTGAGTATTTTATTAGTCTAGCCCAATGTTTTAATTAATTGGGAGCCTAGCAAAATAATTTAGTAGCCCAACATTTTAATGGATCAAATGAGTATAGTTGGCCCAAATGATTAAATTCCAAAGCCCAAATATTGACCCATTAATAAATTAGCTTCTAGAAGGTTATTTTCTCCAATTAGGCAATAAAAATAAAGGAAAATTTGGTCATTTTAAGGAGTATGGCTGGTGGAAATGATGGAGTGTGGACTCCAAAAATTTATTCATTTTGATTGTTTGAACTAGAGTATGGAACACTCAACACTTTTGGCTAGCATTTTTGAAAATATGTTGAAGTCCATTGTGTAGATATATAGGTTGTATGTATATACTTCTTCCACTATAAATAGAAGACTTGGGTGATGTGTTTGAGGGTTCCAAAAATATTGCTAGATAGTCTTTTATTATGTGTTAGTAAATTCTAGTGAGTTAACTCGGTGAGTTAAAGAAAAAGGGTAGTGAGTTAGTGAGTTCTTTAGTGAGTTACTACCGAGTCAAGTGAGCCAAGTCTATTTCTTCAAGAGGAGTGTTCTTGGATGTCATCTAACTCCATCATCTATTTTGTAAAGGAGAGAAAAGTAACTCACAAGTCTAGAAGGTATAACACTAACCCTAAACCCTAGTTTTGAAGTTCATTATGTTTTATATTGAATATTTATGGTAGAAAAGTTATTCTCAAGTTCTAAATATTTATATCCATGCTAGATCGGTAGATCTAGGGTTACATGGGCTTAACATGAATATTTATGGGTGTTGGTAATTAAATAATAATTAATTACTTAATTATCCTTATTTATTATTTAATAATATTTAAATAATAAATAATTAATTTATAAATTTTATCTCTCTTTAAGTATTATTTAATAGGAATTAAATAATAATTGCTAATTTATCATCTTTATTTATTATTAACATTTAAAATAATAAATAAATAATAAATTTATTTAACTTAACCATGGTTTAGCTAACTAGATTAATATTTAAAATATTTAAATATTAAACTTATTGAAAAATATTCTCCCCAATATTATTTTTGTATTATTATTATTTTTGTTATAATTTTAAATTAATTTTCAAATATTTAAATTAATTAAAATTTACCCGAATGGCATTTTCGTAATTAAGTTGAAAAACCGAACCGATGGCAATTTCGTAATTAATCAGAAAACTGATCGGAGGGCAAAATGGTAATTCTGCCAAGAAAAACACGGAGGGGCATAAATGTAATTTCGCCGAAAAAATAACTACCGCGCATGGCGCGCGTTATAATATTATCGGTTCAAAACGACGCCGTTTTTGGAAAGCCGGATACGGCTTCCGCGCGTAACGCGCGGAGTAAAATCTTACGGACGCCAAACGACGTCGTTTGGCTCCGTGTCTGGCTTGAACAGTGCTCGCGCATTGCGCGGCCAGTTAATATTTTTTTCTTCCAAGCAGAATGTGAACAGTGTTCCGGCTACCCATTTTAAATAAAAATATACCATCAAGTAAGCTTTAAATCCTCAATAAAATTCCAAAAAAATTACCAATCACATTATATTAATTTATAACGTGAAAAATAATTTTTTCATGATTTAATATCATTATTTTTTTATAAAAAAATTTACATCACATAAACTACCACAAATCATAACTTTTTGTGTATAACTCCATTTTGAGTGATTCAAACTTTGTTTTTCTCATGATTTAATGTTCTATAATATTAGAGCATCAAACCTAAGTTTTATAAAAATATTTTTGGTCATAAATTTCAAGACTTGATTATACACTATTAAACACATATTTTAGCATACAAAATATACCAAAATACAAACCAAACATTTTAAACTCAAGCATGACATAAATATTACAACTACATATTAATAACTATATTAACATGTTTATACTAACATGATGATTTATTTAATTTAAATACAACACTTTATTTAAAATAACTATTACCTTGATTTAATGACTATTCTTCTTTTTCTTCCAAAATAGGTAGTGAAAGAAGATGACATGCACCAAGAACTCCTTCTCCTCTCTTAGTATTTTGCTCTCACTATTTTCTCACTCTCAAATGCTCTCTAGCTCTCTCTTTTGGACTTGGAAATAAAAGATGAGAAATGATTTACAAAAACTACCAACTTGTAAGTATACTTACAATTTGAATAGATATAAAATCTATATCTATCAAATTTCCATAATGAGGGTGGTTGGAGACTTGTGCAAGAATTCTAGCTAAGTACTAAGTTGGTGAAAAGAGGGATGGTGCCCATGTACCAAAAAATTAAAACAAGCAACCTTAATTTAATTAAATGAAAAATAAAATAAAACAAAACCTCACTTTTTCTCTCTCATTCCATGCATGGTCGGCTGATCCAATTTTTTTTGTCCCAAAATTGAGTCACTTTCCAATTTTTAATTAATTAATTAGTTATTTAATTGTTTTTCCAAATGGGCCAAGTATTGGGCTTTAATTTAAAATACCAATTGGGCTTCTATTAAATTGTTTGGGCTACTAAATTGTCAAATTTTATTATTCTATACTTGGGCTACTAATTGACCCATGTTGGGCTAATTTAATAATTTACACATTAATTATTCAATCCATGATTAAATAAATAATTAGACTGAATAAATAATTAAATATTTTAACCCATTAGTATTAAATTACTAAATGAACTAATAAATATTATTATTAATATTTCACATTATTTACATTAATTAATAATCATATTAATTAATTTATTATATTTAATTCACTCATTATATTCAATTTAATTGAATATTTAAATAATAGGAAACTTATCAATTATTTTGATATTAAAACTTTAGGGTTTGTTCACTAATTTAATAACTTATTAATGACCCCCTTTAATTAATTTTAGTAATTAATTACATAATTATTTAATCACATAATTAATTAATCACATAAAAAGATTTAAATAATCTCGTAAAAATAACTCGTTGAAAATTAAATTAATAATTTAATTAATAAAGATGTGGAAATTCTAGGACATTACAGTTAAAATATTATTAAATGGTTAATAATATTAATAAGTGATTAAAATATTATTAAATGGTTAATAATATTAATAAGTGATTAAAATATTATTAAATGATTAATAATATTAATAAGTGATTAAAATATTATTAAATGGTTAATAATAATAATAAGTGATTAAAATATTATTAAATGGTTAATAATATTAATAAGTGATTAAAATATTATTAAATGGTTAATAATATTTATAAGTGATTAAAATATTATTAAAAGGTTAATAATATTAGTAAGTGATTAAAATATTATTAAATAATTGATAATATTAATAAGTGACTAAAATATTATTAAATGGTTAATAATATTAATAAGTGATTAAAATATTAATAAATGATTAATAATATTAATAAGTGGTTAAAATATTATTAAATAGTTAATAATATTAATGAGTGATTAAAATATTATTAAATTGTTAATAATATTAATAAGTGATTAAAATATTATTAAAGGGTTAATAATATTTGATTATAGTTATATATTATCAAAGGTAAATAATATTTTGAGATATTTGGTACATTATTAAATGTCCAAATCATTAAGTTGCGTAAAGAAGAAAGTTTAATTGAATTAAACCAAGGTAAGAGTCCATTAGTATTTAAATATTAGACAACTTATAAAATATAGGTTGTATGAAGAACGCAAGGTATTGGTGAAAGATGGTTAAGCGTACCCGATATGTCCAACTAGGTTTGGGCTAGGGGTTTTGTCCGGAACTTAAGGGTTCGTTTGTCGGACTTCTTAAGAGTTAATAATTTAAAGTTAGAGTCTTATATAAAGGCTAAGTAATAGTCATTATATCTAATGATTATTTCAATTTCCTATATAAATTATAGGTTGAACGCAAGACGCAAATAAGCGTAACTAGTAGAAGCGAACCAGACAAGTTTTTCAGCTATTGTTGCTATGTGTATAACTGTTGTGTGTGCACTTGAAGCCTGTGAGAATTTGAATTAAATATGTTTATGTGAAATCATATGATGTGTGTTGATTCTATATGTTAGAAAGCCTGAATTAATTGAATAAGTTGAACTGTATGCCATGTACTCATTCCAATGCATAATCAGTATGTTGCATGAATAAATGCAAAGCATGAGAAGCATGATGCATTCATATAATGTAATGCATGAAGTATGAGAAGAATGTATTGTTGGTTTGTAATATTCATAGACGCAATCAAATTGCACAAAATAGCGGAAGCATGGTAAAATTAAATTTAAAAATTTACAAACCATAATCCAGGATCGACCTTTATGCGCAATTATTAATTAATAAAGAAGAAGTTAGAGATATACCCTTGTAGAACTCAAAGCTTCAACGGGTACAAGTTCACCTCCAAATCCTTCACGATCTCCTTGAATTTCACCGATTGGATTCCAATGATCAACGTTAGCCACCCAAGTGTTTGGCCTCTAGAGGTGATCCACCAAGGAATAATAATAATTCAAGAAGTGGGTGATGGGAAACCCTAGTTTTCTCTCTTTAGAGAATATGTGAGTACTCTCCCAAAAACTTATGGAAGTGTATGTGTGTAACCTTAATCCATAATAAGACTTCTCTTATTTATAGATTTAGTAAACCCTCCTAACACCTTTAGGAATAGGGTTTTTAATTAAACACCTAATCTAATTAGGATCTTAATTAATTTAATATAATAATTATAATTCCTAAACTATTTAGGAACTTAATTATTAATTATGAGAGTACTCTTATTAATTAATTTCTAAACCATTTAGGAACTAAATAATAATGATAATAGTAATAATAATAATAAGACTCCTCTTATTAATTTATAATTAGTATTTCTAAAATACTAAATAATAAATATTAAGCTATTTAATTTATTCCATCCACATAGTATAAATTAAATATACTTAATTCATTATTACAATTATGCCATTTACTTCTTAAATAATTATTTTTCTTTTGCAGTGTGACCCTTTAGGTTCTCCATATTAAACCGGTTATAGAATAAATTAATTAGAACTATTCTAATCTTATTTATATAAATAAATTAAACTATTTAATTCATTTAAATAAATAATATTTATTCCATAATAAGGGTAAACCCCCTTAGCGATCAACGACTTTCCAGATAATATAGATTTCAACATTTAATCACAAAAGAACCTATTCAGCAAATAGTTACCGTACAATTCAATCCTTCTACCTCACAACGTCCCAATCAAATATAAGACATGGTATAACTGTCAAGTCTTATTTTATTTGATTATATGCATTTCGATCCTTAAATAAATAACTCTAATTAATGTAAATTAGAAACTACTTTCTAATTTTCATTCTGCCTTGGCCAAGGACTACTGAGTTGTCATTTATCGAATCGCATAGGACATTCCCTTCTTTTACTAGAAGTGGTAGATTCTTTGTTGATCACTCACCTATCTCCATGTATGACTTATTATATCCAATCATACCCTTTGATACACCCTAAAGGTTTTAAGTAATATGTCAAAATATAATTCATCATACACAAGATACTATGATGATCTCAAGTCCAATGATCACTTGTACTACTATCACAAAAGGAAATCCTATTGACATGCAAGTAAGACTCCATTAGGTGTTCCTTGAGCGAGTCACGTTCAGTGAACTTATTCTCTAATAAGCACCTACATACTTACTTTAGTGTCTCTACACAAATGATTATGAGATCAATCATTCTCTTCATAAGAGCAAGCATAGTATGTACTAATCTATCCGGATTCACTAATCCCCATTTTAGTGATCCAACGATTAGGAACAATTTTAGTTTTGAGCTATCTTGAATTTAGATCTCATTAGCATGATCCTCATCATGGTTCTAAAAGCATTGCTCGAAAACTATGGGTTTATCCATTTGATTAATTCAAGTAATTAATAATGAATAAATAAATGGCTTGATACTTTTATTAATAAACGAACAAGATTACAAAGTATATGCTTATCACATCAAATGTGATTGGCTTGAGGGCATACTACTTTCAATCTCCCACTTGCACTAAAGCCAATCGCCCTTTGGTATCCCCATACCATTCTTCTATAAGTGGCGTACAAATTGCTTAGTAAATGCTTTAGTTAATGGATCTATAATGTTGTTCTAAGAGCTTGCCATTTTTATGGTGTCGTCTCATTTTCAATGATTTATTTAATCATATGAAAGTGCTGCAACATATGTTTGGATTTCAGATGAGACCTAGGTTCTTTGGAAAATTAAACTCCTTTAATACTAAGAACCATTATAAGTTCTGTAATGAACTTGTTGAACCAAACAATCACCTTTGCAGCTTCACTTATGGTTATTTACTATGTCTTTGTCACTAAATCAGCAACTCCTTGCTGTTTGGAACTTTTCCAACTCACTACTGCACCGTTCAAGGTAATCATATTACCTGAAACGGATATACTGTTATCTTGATTAGTCTGAACAAACTAGAGTTTGTTAAACCCTCTAGTTTTATATCAAACTTATCATTAGAAACTATTTTCTAATATTCTTCTCCAAAATTAAACTGATATCTGCTTATCATGTATAAGCAATATCAGGTCAAGTACATATCATCCCGTACATGATAGATCCTATTGCTGAGGCATAAGGAGTCTTACTCATACGGTCTCTCTCTTGGAACCTACTTCTTCGAGAGATATATTCCAGAACCCATCGACATGAGCCCTTTCTTGGAATCTTTCATGCTAAACTGCTTTAGCATATAATCAATGTACGTTCTTTGGGATAAGCCAAGCATCCTTTTAGATCTATCTTTATAGATCTTTATCTCCAAAATATAGGATGTTTCTCCCAAGTCTTTCACGGAGAAGTGTTTAGACAACTACATCTTTACTGATTGTAGAATCGGTATGTCATTCCTTATCAACATTATATCAACATATAATACTTGGAATGTCTCAGTGCTCCCACTAACCCTTGTACACACTTGGTTCATCATCGTCTTTGATAAAATCAAACTCCTTTGATTGTCTCATCAAAACGGATGTTCCATTTTTGAGAAACTTGTTTCAATCCATAATTGAATCGTTGTAACTTACATACTTGATTTATTCCATCTAAATGGAGATAAATCATCTTGGTTGTATCATACATACATCCTTTTATAATAAGCTACAACTGCAAGTAAAATCCGAATGAATATAAGCATTTTCACTAGTGAAAAATTTCATCATAGTCAACTCATTGACCTTGTTTGAAATCTTTTTACCACTAGTCAGGTCTTATAGGTCTCCACCTTTCCATATGCTTTAGTCTTTCTCTAAAGACCCATTTCGGATTTTATGATCAGCAGTCATTTCTCTCGAGTATTTAATACTCATACCTCATCGTTTGTAACTGGATCATCATCTACTATGATGCGTACCTCATCATCATCATCTATGATGAATCCATACCATGCAGGTATCTTCGGTACTAAACCATATTTACGACTTGGTTGTGGTACAATAGGTTTATTTACTTATTCAGATTCCTTCACTTGATCTGTAGTGTTTTGTGGTTCTTGAACTTTTTCAAGATCTATTTTACTCCCACTAACCCTTTAAGGAAAAACTTCTTTTCCTATAAGGCAGCGTGTTTCAACAAACACCTTTTAGTTAGTTGGATTATAGAAGTGATACCCTAAACTTTCTTTAGGATATCCCACAAGTTTACACTTATCAGATCTTGTCCCAAACTTATCATTGTCAAACTTTTTGACATAAACTGGACAATCCAAATCTTAACATACTTAAGACTTGGTTTCCTCCCTATCCATGACTCACATGAAGTCTTGGGGAGGAAATAAGAAGGTATCTGATTTAGTAGATATGCGACCGTTTCTAAGGTATAACCCTAGAAATATACTGGAAGATTGGTATAACTCATCATGGATCATCATCATGTCCATTATGTGAGAATACCATTTCGCTTAAGATGATCTAGAAACTTATTGCTTAAGTATTCCCTTCTCGATCTAATCGAAGAACTTTAATACTTTTGGCCTTTAGTTTCTATACTTCACTTTTTGAATTCTTTGAACGTTTCAAACGATTCGGATTTGTATTTCATCAAATACATATATCGAAATCTAGAATCATCAGTGAAAGTAATGAATGAATACCCTCCTCTTGCATTTGTTGTCATAGGTCCCACACACGACTGTGTGTACCATCTCTAACAACTCCGTAACTCGCTATCCATGTCCACTAAATGAAGATTTAATCATATTTTTCATGATACAAGATTCACAAGTTGTATTTGATTCATAATCAAAAGGCTCTAAAAAACTATCTTTATACAACTTGTTTAGTCTTGTTTCATTAACATGATCGAGTTAACAGTATTGCATGAAGGTATGATCCATATCATCTCTTTGCCTTTAGTTTGTTCAATTTTGAAATATTTTCATGTAAGTCAAGGTTACAAAATCCATCAAGTAATCAACATAGTAACATCTTACTAACTAAATGGATTTGCCCGTAGGCAATGCTAAACTGTAAGTTCCTGTGATTAATGCAGCAACCTTTATTCCCCACGCAAAGGATTACTTATCTTTAGTTCAGCTTTCTACTTCTGCTTAGTCTCTGCAACGGTTTGCATATTCGAGACCACCAGCCAGTATCTAATACCTAAGTAGAAATTTGACTTATAGAAAGTTCTACTTCATTATGAACAAATCTATATCTGTAGCTGAAGTTTCACTAAACTTCTTCTACTTAACTATTGCAACTCTCTTGCAGTTGTTCTTCCAGTGTCCCAGCTTATCGCAATGAAAGCAAACTCCTTTGCCCTCAGGATCACTTTTATTTATGTCCTTTGTTTAGCCATTCTTTTGCCTTCTATCTTTTCTGACTCATCAGAAACACCTTTGACCATCTTCTTCAACTTAGAAGATTCATCTACTAGTAAGACTTGGTCTTTCTTGGAAGGAAAGTGACTCTCAACTTATTCAACATATTTAAGCAAATCAGGTAAACTGACTTCAAGCTTATTAATGTTAAAGTTCACTACAATTTGTGAAAGGGAGTCGGCGAGTGACTGCAAGATCGAATCTTGACTCAACTCTCCATCTTTGACAAAACCTAGGTGTCCTAATTGATCAATCGGATTAATCATCTTTATGACACGTGTCTTTACTGTAATGTCGTTGGTTATTATAGATTGGAAGAGCTCATTAGATATCTTATATCTAGTTGACCTACTTTGCTCACCAAACAACTATTGAATGTGCAACAATATAGTAGGTGCATCAATTTTCTCGCGTTGACGCTGTAACTCGATACTTATGGATGCGAGCATGATGCATTGAGCCACCTTTGCATCATCTTGCTATTTCTTAAAATAACACTATCTTCCTCATAGGCTTAGTCTGCAACGTTTGCAGGAATAGGCAAATTAAGGACATTTGCTAGCTTTTCAGCATTAAAAACTTTTCTCAAATTTGCAAAATCGTGAATCACTTTTATGGTGACAATGAATTCGGGACAATCATGCCTTTTTTGGTTATTAATTGCCAAAACAATCATAAAACAGGCTGCACTTATTGCTTCATTGCAAATATCCGAAAGTGGCTAACTTATGCGGCTTTTGTTTGCTTTTGTTAATATATATATACTTTAAATATATATTATATATCCGAAGCCCTTTTGGTCATCAACTGCCGAAAACTGGTGGCTATATTAATGACTCAAAATTTGGGACAAGCATGTATATATATATATATATATATATATATATATATATATATATATATATATTACCGAATCCGTGCGGCTGCTTTGCCGGAATTGTAGCTGCTTTTCGGTTTTTTTTCAATTTTCCAAAACCGAAATTGTTACATCATCTATTTCATTACCAATTTGAAGGAAATATGACATAACTAGAAGTTTCTTTAACCGAGGACTTGCGTTAGTTGTACGTACGATTTTGAATGAGAGAGTGATAGGATTGCACCTTTTGATGCTAAACAAAGGTGAACGAAGTAATATGACACTAAATCATCTATTTGTTTACCAATTTGAAGGAAATAATGAAACAACTAGAAGTTTTCTTTAACCGAGGACTTGTGTTAGTTGTGCGTACGGTTTTGAATGCGAGAGTGATAGGATTGCAACCTTCGATGATAAACAAAGGTGAACGAAGTAATATGACACTAAACTATCTATTTCGTTGCCAATTTCAAGGATATAATGAAACAACTATAAGTTTTCTTTAACCGAGGACTGGTGTGGGTTGTACGTACGATTTTGAATGCGTGAGTGATAGGATTCCAGCTTTTGATGCTAAATAAAGGTGAACGAAGTAATATGACACTAAATCATCTATTTGTTTACCAATTTGAAGGAAATAATGAAACAACTAGAAGTTTTCTTTAACCGAGGACTTGTGTTAGTTTTACGTACGGTTTTGAATGCGAGAGTAATAGAATTGCACCTTTTGATGCTAAACAAAGTTGAACGAAGTAATATGATACTAAATCATCTATTTGTTTACCAATTTGAAGAAATAATGAGACAACTAGAAGTTTTCTTTAACCGCGAACTTGTGTTAGTTGTACGTACGGTTTTGAATGCGAGAGTGATAGAATTGCAACTTTTGATGATAAAAAAAGGTGAACGAAGTAATATGACACTAAATCATCTATTTCATTGCCAATTTCAAGGAAATAATGAAACAACTATAAGTTTTCTTTAACCCAGGACTGGTGTTGGTTTTACGTACGGTTTTGAATGCGTGAGTGATAGGATTCCAGCTTTTGATGCTAAACAAAGGTGAACGAAGTAATATGACACTAAATCATCTATTTTTTTACCAATTTGAAGGAAATATTGAAACAACTAGAAGTTTTCTTTAACCGAGGACTTGTGTTAGTTGTACGTAAGTTTTTGAATGCGAGAGTGATAGGATTCCACCTTTTGATGCTAAACAAAGTTGAACGAAGTAATATGACACTAAATCATCTATTTGTTTACCAATTTGAAAGAAATAATGAAACAACTAGAAGTTTTCTTTAACCGAGGACTTGTGTTAGTTGTACGTACGGTTTTGAATGCGAGAGTGATAGGATTGCACCTTTTGATGCTAAACAAAGTTGAACGAAGTAATATGACACTAAATCATCTATTTGCTTACCAATTTGAAGGAAATAATGAGACAACTAGAAGTTTTCTTTAACCGAGGACTTGTGTTAGTTGTACGTACGGTTTTGAATGCGAGAGTGATAGGATTGCAAATTTTGATGCTAAACAAAGTTGAACGAAGTAATATGACACTAAATCATCTATTTGTTTACCAATTTGAAGGAAATAATGAGACAACTAGAAGTTTTCTTTAACCGAGGACTTGTGTTAGTTGTACGTACGGTTTTGAATGCGAGAGTAATAGGATTGCACCTTTTGATGCTAAACAAAGTTGAACGAAGTAATATGACACTAAATCATCTATTTGTTTACCAATTTGAAGGAAATAATGAGACAACTAGAAGTTTTCTTTAACCGAGGACTTGTGTTAGTTGTACGTACGGTTTTGAATGCGAGAGTGATAGGATTGCAACTTTTGATGATAAACAAAGGTGAACGAAGTAATATGACACTAAATCATCTATTTCATTGCCAATTTGAAGGAAATAATGAAACAAGTAGAAGTTTCTTTAACTGAGGACTTTTTTTAGTTGTACGTACGATTTTGAATGTGAGAGTGATAGGATTGCATCTTTTGATGATAAATAAAGGTGAACGAAATAATATGACACTAAATCATCTATTTGTTTACCAATTTGAAGGAAATAATGAGACAACTAGAAATTTTCTTTAACCGAGGACTTGCATTAGTTGTACGTACGGTATTGAATGCAAGAGTGATAGGATTCCACCTTTTGATGCTAAACAAAGTTGAACGAAGTAATATGACACTAAATCACCTATTTGTTTACAAATTTGAAGGAAATAATGAAACAACTAGAAGTTTTCTTTAACCGAGGACCTTTGTTAGTTGTACGTACTGTTTTGAATGCGAGAGTGATAGGATTGCACATTTTGATGCTAAACAAAGGTGAACGAAGTAATATGACACTAAATCATCTATTTGTTTACCAATTTGAAGGAAATAATGAAACAACTAGAAGTTTTATTTAACCGAGGACTTGTGTTAGTTGTGCCTACGGTTTTGAATGCGAGAGTGATAGGATTGCAACCTTCGATGATAAACAAAGGTGAACGAAGTAATATGACACTAAACTATCTATTTCATTGCCAATTTCAAGGATATAATGAAACAACTATAAGTTTTCTTTAACCGAGGACTGGTGTTGGTTGTACGTACGGTTTTGAATGCGTGAGTGATAGGATTCCAGCTTTTGATGCTAAATAAAGGTGAACGAAGTAATATGACACTAAATCATCTATTTGTTTACCAATTTGAAGGAAATAATGAAACAACTAGAAGTTTTCTTTAACCGAGGACTTGTGTTAGTTGTACGTACGGTTTTGAATGCGAGAGTAATAGAATTGCACCTTTTGATGCTAAACAAAGTTGAACGAAGTAATATGATACTAAATCATCATTTTGTTTACCAATTTGAAGAAATAATGAGACAACTAGAAGTTTTCTTTAACCGAGGACTGGTGTTAGTTGTACGTACGGTTTTGAATGCGAGAGTGATAGAATTGCAACTTTTGATGTTAAAAAAAGGAGAACGAAGTAATATGACACTAAATCATCTATTTCATTGCCAATTTCAAGGAAATAATGAAACAACTATAAGTTTTCTTTAACCGAGGACTTGTGTTGGTTATACGTACGGTTTTGAATGTGTGAGTGATAGGATTCCAGCTTTTGATGCTAAACAAAGGTGAACGAAGTAATATGATACTAAATCATTTATTTGTTTACCAATTTGAAGGAAATATTGAAACAACTATAAGCTTTCTTTAACCGAGGACTTGTGTTAGTTGTACGTAAGTTTTTGAATGCGAGAGTGATAGGATTCCACCTTTTGATGCTAAACAAAGTTGAACGAAGTAATATGACACTAAATCATCTATTTGTTTACCAATTTGAAAGAAATAATGAGACAACTAGAAGTTTTCTTTAACCGAGGACTTGTGTTAGTTGTACGTACGGTTTTGAATGCGAGAGTGATAGGATTGCACCTTTTGATGCTAAACAAAATTGAACGAAGTAATATGACACTAAATCATCTATTTGTTTACCACTTTGAAGGAAATAATGAGACAACTAGAAGTTTTCTTTAACCGAAGTCTTGTGTTAGTTGTACGTACGGTTTTGAATGCGAGAGTGATAGGATTGCAACTTTTGATGCTAAACAAAGTTGAACGAAGTAATATGACACTAAATCATCTATTTGTTTACCAATTTGAAGGAAATAATGAGACAACTAGAAGTTTTCTTTAACCGAGGACTTTTTATAGTTGTACGTACGATTTTGAATGCGAGAGTGATAGGATTGCAGCTTTTGATTATAAACAAAGGTGAACGAAGTAATATGACACTAAATCATCTATTTGTTTGCCAATTTGAAGGAAATAATGAGACAACTAGAAATTTTCTTTAACCGAGGACTTGTGTTAGTTGTACGTACGATTTTGAATGCAAGAGTGATAGGATTCCACCTTTTGATGCTAAACAAAGTTGAACGAAGTAATATGACACTAAATCATCTATTTGTTTACCAATTTGAAGGAAATAATGAAACAACTAGAAGTTTTCTTTAACCGAGGACTTGGGTTAGTTGTACGTACTGTTTTGAATGCGAGAGTGATAGGATTGCACCTTTTGATGCTAAACAAAGGTGAACGAAGAAATATGACACTAAATCATCTATTTGTTTACCAATTTGAAGGAAATAATGAGACAACTAGAAGTTTTCTTTAACCGAGGACTTGTGTTAGTTGTACGTACGGTTTTGAAAGCGAGAGTGCTAGGATTACAACTTTTGATGATAAACAAAGGTGAACGAAGTAATATAACACTAAATCATCTATTTGTTTACCAATTTGAAGGAAATAATGAAACAACTAGAAGTTTCTTTAACCGAGGACTTGCGTTAGTTGTACGTACCGTTTTGAATGGGAGAGTGATAGGATTGCGCCTATTAATGCTAAACAAAGTTGAACGAAGTAATATGACACTAAATCATCTATTTGTTTACCAATTTGAAGGAAATAATGAAACAACTAGAAGTTTTCTTTAACCGAGGACCTGTGTTAGTTGACCGTACGGTTTTGAATGCAAGAGTGATAGGATTGCACCTTTTGATGCTAAACAAACTTGAACGAAATAATATGACACTAAATCATCTATTTGTTTACAAATTTGAAGGAAATAATGAGACAACTAGAAGTTTTCTTTAACCGAGGACTTGTGTTAGTTCTACGTACGGTTTTGAATGCGAGAGTGATAGGAGTGCACCTTTTGATGCTAAACAAAGTTGAACGAAGTAATATGACACTAAATCATCTATTTGTTTACCAATTTGAAGGACATAATGAAACAACTAGAAGTTTTATTTAACCGAGGACTTGTGTTAGTTGTGCGTACGGTTTTGAATGCGAGAGTGATAGGATTGCAACCTTCGATGATAAACAAAGGTGAACGAAGTAATATGACACTAAACTATCTATTTCATTGCCAATTTCAAGGATATAATGAAACAACTATAAGTTTTCTTTAACCGAGGACTGGTGTTGGTTGTACGTACGGTTTTGAATGCGTGAGTGATAGGATTCCAGCTTTTGATGCTATACAAAGGTGAACTAACTAATATGGCACTAAATCATCTATTTGTTTACCAACTTGAAGGAAATAATGAAACAACTAGAAGTTTTCTTTAACCGAGGACTTGTGTTAGTTGTACGTACGGTTTTGAATGCGAGAGTAATAGAATTGCACCTTTTGATGCTAAACAAAGTTGAACGAAGTAATATGATACTAAATCATCATTTTGTTTACCAATTTGAAGAAATAATGAGACAACTAGAAGTTTTCTTTAACCGAGGACTGGTGTTAGTTGTACGTACGGTTTTGAATGCGAGAGTGATAGAATTGCAACTTTTGATGTTAAAAAAAGGTGAACGAAGTAATATGACACTAAATCATCTATTTCATTGCCAATTTCAAGGAAATAATGAGACAACTATAAGTTTTCTTTAACCGAGGACTTGTGTTGGTTATACGTACGGTTTTGAATGTGTGAGTGATAGGATTCCAGCTTTTGATGCTAAACAAAGGTGAACGAAGTAATATGATACTAAATCATCTATTTTTTTACCAATTTGAAGGAAATATTGAAACAACTATAAGCTTTCTTTAACCGAGGACTTGTGTTACTTGTACGTAAGTTTTTGAATGCGAGAGTGATAGGATTCCACCTTTTGATGCTAAACAAAGTTGAACGAAGTAATATGACACTAAATCATCTATTTGTTTACCAATTTGAAAGAAATAATGAAATAACTAGAAGTTTCTTTAACCGAGGACTTGTGTTAGTTGTACGTACGGTTTTGAATGCGAGAGTAATAGGATTGCACCTTTTGATGCTAAACAAAGTTGAACGAAGTAATATGACACTAAATCATCTATTTGTTTACCAATTTGAAGGAAATAATGAGACAACTAGAAGTTTTTTTAACCGAGGACTTGTGTTAGTTGTACGTACGGTTTTGAATGCGAGAGTGATAGGATTGCAACTTTTGATGATAAACAAAGGTGAACGAAGTAATATGACACTAAATTATCTATTTCATTGCCAATTTGAAGAAAATAATAAAACAAGTAGAAGTTTCTTTAGCCGAGGACTTTTTTTAGTTGTACGTACAATTTTGAATGTGAGAGTGATAGGATTGCATTTGTTGATGATAAACAAAGGTGAACGAAGTAATATGACACTAAATCATCTATTTGTTTACCAATTTGAAGGAAATAATGAGACAACTAGAAATTTTCTTTAACCGAGGACTTGTGTTAGTTGTACGTACAGTTTTGAATGCCAGACTGATAGGATTCCACCTTTTGATGCTAAACAAAGTTGAACGAAGTAATATGACACTAAATCATCTATTCGTTTACCAATTTGAAGGAAATAATGAAACAACTAGAAGTTTTCTTTAACCGAGGACTTGTGTTCGTTGTACGTACTGTTTTGAATGCGAGAGTGATAGGATTGCAACTTTTGATTCTAAACAAAGGTGAACGAAGTAATATGACACTAAATCATCTATTTGTTTACCAATTTGAAGGAAATAATGAGACAACTAGATGTTTTCTTTAACTGAGGACTTGTGTTAGTTGTACGTACGGTTTTGAATGTGAGAGTGATAGGATTGCAACTTTTGATGATAAACAAAGGTGAACGAAGTAATATGAAACTAAATCATCTATTTGTTTACCAATTTGAAGGAAATAATGAAACAACAAAAAGTTTCTTTAACCGAGGACTTGCGTTAGTTGTACGTACGATTTTGAATGAGAGAGTGATAGGATTGCACCTTTTGATGCTAAACAAAGGTGAACGAAGTAATATGACACTAAATCATCTATTTATTTACCAATTTGAAGGAAATAATGAGACAACTAGAAGTTTTCTTTAGCCGAGGACTTGTGTTAGTTGTACGTACGGTTTTGAATGTGAGAGTGATAGGATTGAAACTTTTGATGATAAACAAAGGTGAACGAAGTAATATGACACTAAATCATCTATTTGTTTATCAATTTGAAGGAAATAATGAAACAACAAGAAGTTTCTTTAACCGAGGACTTGCGTTAGTTATACGTACGATTTTGAATGAGAGAGTGATAGGATTGCACCTTTTGATGCTAAACAAAGGTGAACGAAGTAATATGACACTAAATCATCTATTTGTTTACCAATTTGAAGATAATAATGAAACAACTAGAAGTTTTCTTTAATCGATGACTTGTGTTAGTTGTGCGTACGGTTTTGAATGCGAGAGTGATAGGATTGCAACCTTCGATGTTAAACAAAGGTGAACGAAGTAATATGACACTAAATCATCTATTTCATTGCCAATTTCAAGGATATAATGAAACAACTATAAGTTTTCTTTAACCGAGGACTGGTGGATTCAAGCTTTTGATGCTATACAAAGGTGAACGAAGTAATATGACACTAAATCATCTATTCGTTTACCAATTTGAAGGAAATAATGAAACAACTAGAAGTTTTCTTTAACCGAGGACTTGTGTTAGTTGTATGTACGGTTTTGAATGCGAGAGTAATAGAATTGCACCTTTTGATGCTAAACAAAGTTGAACGAAGTAATATGATACTAAATCATCTATTTGTTTACCAATTTGAAGGAAATAATGAGACAACTAGCAGTTTTCTTTAACCGAGGACTTGTGTTAGTTGTACGTACGGTTTTGAATGCGAGAGTGATAGGATTGCAACTTTTGATGATAAAAAAAGGTGAACGAAGTAATATGACACTAAATCATCTATTTCATTGCCAATTTCAAGGAAAATAATGAAACAACTAGAAGTTTTCTTTAACTGAGGACTTGTGTTAGTTGTACGTACGGTTTTGAATGCGAGAGTGATAGGATTGCACCTTTTGATGCTAAACAAAGTTGAACAAAGTAATATGACACTAAATCATCTATTTGTTTACCAATTTGAAGGAAATAATGAGACAACTAAAAGTTTTCTTTAACCGAGGACTTGTGTTAGTTGTACGTACGGTTTTGAATGCGAGAGTGATAGGATTGCAACTTTTGATGATAAACAAAGGTGAATGAAGTAATATGACACTAAATCATCTATTTCATTGCCTATTTGAAGGAAATAATGAAACAAGTAGAAGTTTCTTTAACCGAGGACTTTTTTTAGTTGTACGTACGGTTTTGAATGTGAGAGTGATAGGATTGCACCTTTTGATGATAAACAAAGGTGAACGAAGTAATATGACACTAAATCATCTATTTGTTTACAAATTTGAAGGAAATAATGAAACAACTAGAAGTTTTCTTTAACCGAGGACTTGTGTTAGTTGTACGTACGGTTTTGAATGCGAGAGTGATAGGATTGCACCTTTTGATGCTAAACAAAGTTGAACAAAGTAATATGACACTAAATCAACTATTTGTTTACCAATTTGAAGGAAATAATGAAACAACTAGAAGTTTTCTTTAACCGAGGACTTGTGTTAGTTGTACGTACGGTTTTGAATGCGAGAGTGATAGGATTGCAACTTTTGATGATAAACAAAGGTGAACGAAGTAATATGACACTAAATCATCTATTTCATTGCCAATTTCAAGGAAATAATGAAACAACTATAAGTTTTCTTTAACCGAGGACTGGTGTTGGTTGTACGTACGGTTTTGAATGCGTGAGTGATAGGATTCCAGCTTTTGATGCTAAACAAAGTTGAACGAAGTAATATGACACTAAATCATCTATTTGTTTACCAATTTGAAGGAAATAATGAAACAACTAGAAGTTTTCTTTAACCGAGGACTTGTGTTAGTTGTACGTACGGTTTTGAATGCGAGAGTGATAGGATTGCAACTTTTGATGATAAACAAAGGTGAACGAAGTAATATGACACTAAATCATCTATTTCATTGCCAATTTCAAGGAAATAATGAAACAACTATAAGTTTTCTTTAATCGAGGACTGGTGTTGGTTGTACGTACGGTTTTGAATGCGTGAGTGATAGGATTCCACCCTTTGATGCTAAACAAAGTTGAACGAAGTAATATGACACTAAATCATCTATTTGTTTACCAATTTGAAGGAAATAATGAAACAACTAGAAGTTTTCTTTAACCGAGGACTTGTGTTAGTTGTACGTACGATTTTGAATGCGAGAGTGCTAGGATTGCACCTTTTGATGCTAAACAAAAGTGAACGAAGTAATATGACACTAAATCATCTATTTGTTTACCAATTTGAAGGAAATAATGAAACAACTAGAAGTTTTCTTTAACCGGGGACTTGTGTTAGTTGTACGTACGGTTTTGAATGCGAGAGTGATAGGATTCCACCTTCTGATGCTAAACAAAGTTGAAAGAAGTAATATGACACTAAATCATCTATTTGTTTACCAATTTGAAGGAAATAATGAAACAACTAGAAGTTTCTTTAACCGAGGACTTGCGTTAGTTGTACGTACGGTTTTGAATGCGAGAGTGATAGGATTGCACCTTTTGATGCTAAACAAAGTTGAACCAAGTAATATGACTGTAAATCATCTATTTGTTTACCAATTTGAAGGAAATAATGAAACAACTAGAAGTTTTCTTTAACCGAGAACTTGTGTTAGTAATACGTTCGGTTTTGAATGCGATTGTGATAGGATTGCCACTTTTGATGATAAACAAAGGTGAACGAAGTAATATGACACTAAATCATCTATTTCATTGCCAATTTCAAGGAAAGGAGGAAAAAGATAAGACGGATGTTGTGGAGGAAAGGAGGAAAAATATGAAACTTATGGAGTTTATTCTAGCTCATGGGTTTTCTTCTAGCGATATTAATGGGTTTTTATCCGACGGAAAAATTGTCCGGAAAATAGATGACCACGACATGTTCGACGCTTGTCCTAAGCGAGTTCCCAGTCACCCCGCTGGCAAAGATACTGCTAATAGTAACGAAGCTAGACCTTCTCCTGTTAAGGAGGTTCCTATCAATCAGGAAGGTGAGGAATTTAAGGTCCTGGAGGACCTATCTTCTGCAAATAGTGCTGAGATAGTTAAGGGGACTTTGGATAAAGGTAAATCTTGGAGCTCGATGGTAGCCCAGGGAGTCACAAAGAAGAAAATAGTGTTGGATTACTGTCCTCCTGAACCTCCTAGCTATGCTGGAGGCCCTATTGTTGTCAGACCTCCTTGCGAGGTCCTGTTGAGAGGCAATAACGTTTGGAATACCAGTCTGGTCGGGGGTTTTTTAAACAGTAGACTTCCTTTTAAGATTGTGGAAGAAAATGCCCATAAACTTTGGGGTAGATATGGACTCCAAAAGGTCTATTTACAAAATAAAGGGTTTTTTATCTTTAAATTCTCGGACTCTGTTGCTAGAGATAGTGTTCTTGCTCAAGGCCATTGGTATTTTGCTAACAAATTGTTGATCCTTAAACTTTGGAGGGAGGGTGTGGGTTTCTCCTCTGAGGTATGTTCAGTGGTTCCTGTATGGGTTAAATTACATAATGTTCCTTTATCATATTGGAATCCTGAGGGGTTTAGCTTCCTGGCTAGTTGCATTGGTAAGCCACTTATGCTTGATAATATGACAGAATCTTTAGAACCTATGTCTTTTGCTAGAATTTGTGTTGAAATATCTGTTGACTCAAGCTTCCCTGATAAGGTTGAAGCCATAGTTTTTGATGAATTTTCTGGAAAAGAAACGGCTGCAGGGGTGGAGATAGAGTATCAAAACCGACCACTATCATGTCCTAATTGTAAAACCTTTGGGTATAACTTGTTTAAATTTCCTAGAGCCAATTTTAAGTGGGTTCCTAAAGGTGCGGGCCAGAATGTTACTGCTAGTACTGGTACAGAAAAGGACCATGCTTCTTCCTCCTTTGATCCAAAGTTCCTTGTTCCTGAAGCAGCTGCACTTACTAATGCTTCCTCTGTTTCTAACCTTGAACCTGATTGGTAGGTGGTTTCAAATAAGGTTAAGAACCAAATTCTGGGGGACTCTTCTTTTTGCCCAATGAAGTCTGCAGACCAAAACCAATTCTCACCTCTGGCTTCTAAAGTCTTACTGGATTGCTCGGCTCCTTTTGATGGGGACCTCACTCCCTCTCCTAATCCCTTAGTTGACAAACTGAAACAGGTTGACGAGAAGGATGGGAAAGACCTCTTAAAACTTCGCACGAGGCGACTTTTGTCCGTAAAAATCCATTTCGATTCGAAACGATCGATTTCGATCGTTCGAATCGCCATTTCGCTCAAATTCAATTCCGTCGATTCCCAAATCAATCTAAACACGTGTATTTACATTATCCTAGGCCATTTGAATTCATTTCACCTTTAAATTCTCAAAATTGTCAAAAATCACCCCTTGGTTGGATTTTCATCAAAACTTCCAAACTTTCATGAATTTATCATTTCCAAATCTTAGGCTATTCTTGGCCCCTTAATACAAAACTTGATTCTAACTTAACACATAACACATATAGCACATATTTGACTTGTAGGGGCCTTTAAAACATTTAAAGCTTCTCAAATGAACTTATTTTTCCAAAAGGTTCGTTTTGGTCGTCGGCGAACGTTTTAAAACGTTTAAAACCTTCAATTGTCGCCATTCGAACCGAATGACTTCCAAATCATTCCTGACACGTGTTTTAACATCAAAGTTAGCTTTTTGGCATCTTTTGATCACCAAGTACACCTAATAGCCAAAATTGCATATTTATGGCATTTTATTAACTTTTCAAAACTTAACTTTTGAACCTCCTTTGAATTCTCAAGTCTAGACATCAAATACATCAACACTTGTTCAAATAACCACTTTACATAATCACAAAACTCCTTTAGGCATCTTCCAAGTCACTTTACAGATTATTACGTAATCTATACAAAAAGTATAGCCTAATATTCAACTTTCCTTTACAAAACATACTTTTACACCATTTATGATTCTAATTTGTCATCTAGCACAATAATTTACTTTCATCAACCATGATCAACCCTTCTAACTAGGTTTTCATCAAAACCAACCACATATAACACATGATCAACACTTAAAATATGATTTCTAGCTTGCAACATGAACATAACTAGTCCATTAACTTTGTTCTACCGACTTGTGTCTAGGGTTCTATTATTTACATACATATAACATGTAATATGCATAATCTTTACATAATCAACATGTATATTTATAGATACATGCATGGCTATCCCTATTCTTGAATTTAAACTCATAAACATCAAACTTTGAAACAAGAGCATGGTTATACCTTCATGTATGTCAAACTTCTTTACATATCTAGGATCCTCTTGATGAGTACATCACTTTTCCTTCTTGCTCCATGGACATTTAAGCTCTTTAGCTCCATGTTTTCCAAGCTTTTCTCCTTCTTCACATGGCTTTCTCTCATTTTCTCTCTCTTAGGGCTTGATTTCCAGCAAAGTGCTGGAAAATGAGCTAGCATGCTTGCTTTATAAAGTTAATTAAGGCTTAACTAGGCTTGGTTAAACAAATAACCATGGTTAACACTTCCAAGGGCGTTTTGGTCATTTCACATGATAAGTGAGGGGCATTCTTGTCATTTTGCCACTTAGGACACATATGTCATTATCCAAATTTTCAAGGGTATTTTGGTCATTTGACCTCTTTAGGACACAATGGTAATTATCTAATTTGTTAAGGGGCATTTTGGTAATTTGTCAAATTAACTAAACTTTCATTTCTTACAACTTTTCCCCCACATAACTAGACTTTCTTACATTTTCCCCCACTAATTCATTCTTTGCTCATTTCTTGTCCAAATCAAATCCTTTTTGATCCAAATTCGTTTCATCATACTTGAATTTTATTCCTCATCTAATTAATCCATACTTGGTTTGTCCCATAATACTTGTCCCACTTTGAAACTTGAATTTCATAACTTAGTAACAATAGTTCACCATAATTATTAATTTACATAATATTCAATTTTAATAATCTACGAACCCTTTTTGGTTCCACATTAAATCAATTTCACTGTTCGACATCTCATTATAGTCAGCTTACTTACTTTTCCATAAACCGCTTCCTCGAGAAGTGAACCTCGACCGGATTACCAAAATCCAACATCATTTTCCTTTAAACTTAAAATGTCATACTTTCAACTTTAACATCCATTAATTAGTTTATTTTACACACATATGTTAATTTGTAACTTGCTTGCATACCACATCCTTTATACATATTCTCTGGGTATTATTTTCCATTTCTACTCATCGTGTAACTACATAACTAATTTCAATTCCTAATATCAATTTCTTCATAACTTCACAATATTAACAAATCATTATCCTCATTATTCTTTAAATCCATAATATACAAATTAGATCAAACTGCTATTTCCTTCCTCAACTCATAAAGTCATACATTATCTAATCATTTCTAAACTTTGAATACTTCTTTATATATCTTGCTAAATATACATATATACATACATTCATCCTACCACATAAGTCATATATAACACATTGATTAAATAATAATTCTTATTTAATCTCTCCTTATTATTTTACGTCCTTCATAATTAGGTTTTAGCTGCTAACCTTTACATAATTAATCATGATCCTTATTTAGAATTTCTGTAAAATCCTGGGGCGTTACAGGAATTCTAACAGAAATGACCCTACCTATAAGAAGCTGGATAGGGTTATGGTAAATCATTCATGGCTGAATCATTTTCCTAATTCCCATGCTTTGTTTGCTCCTAAAGAAGTGTCTGATCACTCTCCTGCTGTGGTGTTCTCTGGCGTCCCTTTTAGACCCCCCCCCCCAAAAACCTTTTCAGTTCTTCAACTTCATGGTGGAGGTTGAGTCCTTTCATGATACTGTTCGGGATGCTTGGAACTCCCACACTTCTGGTATTCCTCTTCAGGTGCTTTCTGCAAAATTGAGACTTGTGAAAAGTTCTCTTGTCAAGCTAAACAGAAAAATGGGTAACTTAACAGCCAATGTGATCAAGGCCAGGGAGGACCTCCTTAACACCTAAGCTGTTGTGGCGGCTGATCCTTTCAACCCTTCCCTCCTGCTCCTACAGAAGACCCATTCTGACTTGCTCTGGGAAGCTAGTTTACAAGAAGAACTCCTCCTGAAGCAAAAATCTAGGATTCAATGGCTCAAGGCTGGGGACAAAAACTCTGGGTTCTTTTATAATTCTATTAAGCAGCGATGGAACTGTAGTAAAATTTTGGCTATTGAGAATGCAAATGGTATCATGCAGTTTGGTCATGAGGCAGTGCAGAGAACTGCTGTGGATTTTTTCACAACCCTTCTTGGATCTTCTTCTGATTCTGGCCTTATGGCTTTAGATAATCTGAATCTGCATTTCGATAAGGTTGTGTCTCCTATGGATTTCCCTTTCTTGGAGCAAGAGGTCTCTGACGAAGAGGTTCTTCAAACTCTCAAGTCCCTGAAGAAGAACAAGAGTCCCAGACCGGATGGGTTCAATGTTAACTTCTTTCTCTCCGCCTGGGACATCACGGGTAAAGATTTCACTGCAACAATTAAATCCTTTTTCCTGGGTGTTCCTCTTCACGGACACAATGCGACTGCCATTGCTCTTGTGCCTAAAACTCAGAACCCATCATCTATGAATGATTTTAGACCAATCTCCTGTTGCACTACAACCTACAAGTGTATCTCCAAAATAATAGCTAACAGGTTAAAGAGATTTCTCCCGGGTATTATTTCTCCTTGGCAGTCAGCATTCATTAAAGGGCGTAGTATTAGCGACAATGTTTTAATTGCTCAAGAACTTTTCAGAAACTACACCAGATCTGTAGGCCCTGCCAGATGCGCCTTAAAAGTGGATTTTAGGAAGGCTTTTGACACCTTATCGTGGAAGTTTATTCTGGATGCTCTGAGATTATTCAAATTTCCTCCCAAATTCATCTTCTGGATTAACTCTTGTATCACTACTGCTAAGTTCTCTGTGAAAGTAAATGGCTCCTTGTCTGGGTATTTTAAGGGTGCTAAAGGGTTGAGACAAGGTGACCCCCTCTCCCCTTACCTTTTTGTCATTGCCATGGAAGTCCTTTCTATGATCACTGCCAAAGGTACTAAGGATCAAAAATTCAAATTTCACTGGAAGACTAAAAAGCTTGGATTAACACACCTATCCTTTGCTGATGACCTTATCCTCTTCTGCCATGGCGATATTGACTCCATCAAAATTCTGAGGAATTGCCTTGACACTTTTGTAGCAGCTTCTGGGTTACAGATTAATCCCAACAAGAGTTTTTGCTTCCTATCTAGCTCGGCCAATATCCCTTCTGAAGATCTCAATTCTGCAGTAGGATTCCAGACTGGCATTCTTCCTGCTACCTTTTTGGGGCTGCCTCTTATCTCTTCCAGACTCAGTTTTGCAGATTGCCACCCCCTTATTCACAGGTTAACAAGAAGGGTTAATTCCTGGACTTCCAGGTTCTTATCTTTTGCTGGGAGACTTCAACTGATTAGAGCTGTCCTTTTTGCCATTCAATCATACTGGGCATGCCATTTTATCTTGCCTGGGGCAGTCTTAAAGAACATCAACAACATTCTGAGTAGATTCTTGTGGAAAGGCAATTGTGTTGACAAAACAGGAGCCAAAGTAGCATGGAGCAAAGTTACTCTTCCTTACTCGGAAGGTGGGCTAAACATAAAGTGCATCTCGGATTGGAATACTGCTAATGTCCTTAATAAGCTGTTAATGATTGCTAATCCTGATTTTGATTCTATATGGGCTAAGTGGATAAAAACCTTTAATCTCAAAGCAAATCATTTCCAGGTCATGAATATTCCACTCGACTGCTCATGGAGTTGGAGGAAAATCCTCAAACTAAGGGAAATTGCAAAGAATTTTGTTACAATCTCAATTGGAGATGGTGCTCACACTTCTTTATGGTATGACCCGTGGATGGGGAGACCTCCTGATCTCAATTGCTTTTCTCCCGTTGTCGTAAATTCTGGTTTGGGTGATAATGCCATGGTCAAGAACATAATCTCAGATTCCAACTGGGTTCTTCCTAACTCTAATCATGCTGACGTTATTGAATTCAGAAATGGGTTTGATTTTACTATTCCCATGAACCCAGCTGTGAAGGATAACTTGTTATGGGAAAATCAGCTGATTGGTTCTAATAATGCTCACATTATTTGGTGCTGTAACGGCCCGAAATCCCGACCTTCCTTAATTCAATCCGATTATCTTTGGATAGCATAATTATTAACTTTAATACCAAATTAACAGGGATCTCGTGCGTTAAACTGAACCTTTAACCTTTAAAATCGTTCTGATGACCATAATTTCGGTCCATATTTTTTTTTTCTTTAAAACAAAACTTTATTTGATTTATAATCCTTACCTATCTCAGGATCGTAACGTTTACTTGCTCTTCATTATAACTTAAGTCAACCATTAAGAATTTGTGACCTATTATAATCATACATAGATATAATTATTTCATCACTTGTAAACAAAATTTCGCCATAGTTTCATCTATATATGGCCCTGTTTATATATTCATGTATTCATACATTTGCATCATATATACATATATATCCTGTTTACAAAACTCTATGCCATACATACATACATTTTTCATTCTCCGATAACACAAATTAGCAAATCATACTGTGCTTTCTACCATCTAGATTTAACATTTAAAATCGGTTATTACTTAACTTGCATATATACAAAATTTACATACATTTGTTTTACATGAATATCTCATAGATACAATTTCAAATCTCTTCACGCATCTCCATGCATTCACACTCTTTACCTTAGCATCACCGGAACCTCCGACCTTCTTGTACTTCACCTGAAACGTTAGTTCATAGCAAGAATAAGCACATAGGCTCAACAAGTAATTCAGATAACACCTTTCATACTCACATTTTATAATATGCATCATGCTTCTATTACTTTACCATGTTGTGTTCAATTATCACGCATTGCATTTAACAGTTAGATCACGTTGTGGCACTGAGTGCCCATTTCAACTATCACATAGTTCACGTAATTCAATTAATACTTTTAAGTCTGAAACACTTGCCTGTACCGCATTTATTACTTAACCTCTATTGCCTCGTTTAGCCTTTCCATCCCTTCTTGCCTTGGTTTGCTTCATTGAGCGCTGTCTGAAAATATACAACCTATATTCATTAATATAGGATCATAATTTCATATGACTTATAAAACTTAGATCATAATCGCTTGACCATTAATCTCTAATCACATTACATTTGATGTATTACACCCTATGTAGGTTAGTAATACATCCCACATTGCCCCCGACCTTTTCATAACTTTAAATCATGCTTTTGGCTTAACTTTAGGCATGTTATGTTCTTCCATTTGTCATTCCATTATACCTTAACATCCTTTATTTTGATTATTCTTTATCTATTTAGGGCTTACATAACTCATATTTATCATTCCATATCAAAATATAGCATTTCGGAAGCTTAAAAAAATTTCAAATGAACAGTAACTCCGCCCCGGCGCCTCCAGAGCTCGCTGTCCGCGAAAAGCTCTCGGCCATGAACAGTAAATGGCGCCGGGGCGCCATTTTTAGTGCAAAACATGGCGCGGGGGCGCCATGTTCAATTCTGGAAATCTGATTTTTTTCACTACCTTTGCCGATTTTTAATTTCTTCATCTTAACTCCAATTGAGCTGAAATTTGGACCACATATAGACCTCACTACCTAGTATTTTACAAAAATACTACTTGCCACATTTGGCTTCTTAAAAGTAGAGATAGACTAGCCTCTAGGAGGGCTGTTCAACACGTTTTCAGACTTAGAATTTTTTCAACTTCAAAACCAACTTTGTACTAACTTTGTGATTTTTGGCCAATTGCTTCAAAACTCAATTCCAACACTTGACATAGCTCACATAACCTATATGTGACATGTCCAAACTTTCAAAACCTTAAAACTTCGCGCGAGGCGACTTTTGTCCGTTAAAATTCATTTCGAATCGAAACGATCGATTTCGATCGTTCGAATCGCCTTTTCGCTCAAATTTAAATCCGTTGATTCCCAAATCAATCTAAACACGTGTATTTACATTAACCTAGGCCATTTGAATTCATTTTACCTTTAAATTCTCAAAATTGCCAAAAATCACACCTTTGTTGGATTTTCATCAAAACCTCCAAACTTTTCATGAATTTATCATTTCCAAATCTTAAGCTATTCTTGGCCCCTTAATACAAAACTTGATTCTAACTTAACACATAACACATATAGCACATATTTGACTTGTAGGGGCCTTTAAAACATTTAAAGCTTCTCAAATGAACTTATTTTTCCAAAAGGTTCGTTTTGGTCGTCGGCGAACGTTTTAAAACGTTTAAAACCTTCAATTGTCGCCATTCGAACCGAATGACTTCCAAATCATTTCTAACACGTGTTTTAACATCAAACTTAGCTTTTTGGCATCTTTTGATCACCCAGTACACCTAATAGCCAAAATTGCATATTTATGGCATTTTATTAACTTTTCAAAACTTAACTTTTGAACCTCCTTTGAATTCTCAAGTCTAGACATCAAATACATCAACACTTGTTCAAATAACAACTTTGTACATTCTCACAACTTCCATATGTATCTTCCAATACACTTTACAGATTATTACGTTGTCTACACAAAAAGTATAGCCTAGTATTTAAAATTTTCATACCAAAACATACTTTTAATCCCTCTAAAATTCCTTGATGCCTTCTAGCATAATAATAAGCATGTATTAGACATGTTTCATCTTTCAAACTAAGTTCTCATCAAAAACAATAACATCTAACACATATTATTCCTTAAATCATAAGTTCTAACTTCAAGAACATACATGAATAGTCCATCAACTTGGTAATACCACTTTCAAGCCTAGGGTTTCATCAAATATTAAACATAAAACACATAAACTCACAACAACTTTACAATCAAGCCATGTACCCCAAAGATACATACATGACCATCCTTATCCTTGAATTAAAACACAAAAATGATAGGTTTACTAACTCACACATGCTTATACCTTCTTGTTTGGCTAACTTCTTCACATCAAAAGCTTCCTTATGAAGAGTGCTTCATCTTTTATTCTTGCTCCTTGATCATTTAAGGACCCTAGCTTCATGATTTTCCAGCTCTCTTCCATGGCTTCCATGGTTTCTCCTTATTTCTCTCTCACTTCTAGCCCCTTCGAAATTTTTGCTGAAAACTTCTAATGAACTAAGCTTTTCCTTGTTTAATATATACATATATATACATAAAAGTGCTCCAACACTTAACCAATAGTTGGTTAATTAACCATGCAAAGCTAGGGATGTTTAAGACATTTCACCTACATTTTCAATGGCATATATGACAATTCTCACCAACAAAGGACACCATGGTCATTCTTTCAATTGTCAAGGTAGCATGGTCATTTCTCACAAAAGGATACCTAGGACATTTTCCAATTGGTTAAGGGCATAATGGTCAATTGTCAAATTCTCTAGAGAAATTTATTCTCACTTAATCACATTTGCTTATATTCCATCCATTCTAAATCCATTTTGATCCAAACTTGTCTCTTTATGCTTGACTTCTATTCCTCATCTAATTAATCCATACTTGGTTTGTCCCATAATACTTGTCCCACTTTGAAACTTGAATTTCATAACTTAGTAACAATAGTTCACCATAATTATTAATTTACATAATATTCAATTTTAATAATCTACGAACCCTTTTTGGTTCCACATTAAATCAATTTCACTATTCGACATCTCATTATAGTCAGCTTACTTACTTTTCCATAAACCGCTTCCTCAAGAAATGAACCTCGACCGGATTACCAAAATCCAACATCATTTTCCTTTAAACTTAAAATGTCATACTTTCAACTTTAACATCCATTAATTCGTTTATTTTACACACATATACTAATTTGTAACTTACTTGCATACAACATCCTTTATACATATTCTCTGGGTATTATTTTCCATTTCTACTCATCGTGTAACTACATAACTAATTTCAATTCCAAATATCAATTTCTTCATAACTTCACAATATTAACAAATCATTATCCTCATTATTCTTTAAATCCATAATATACAAATTAGGTCAAACTGCTCTTTCCTTCCTCAACTCATAAAGTCATACATTATCTAATCATTTCTCAACTTTGAATCCTTCTTTATATATCTTGCCAAATATACATATATACATACATTCATCCTACCACATAGGTCATATATAACACATTGATTAAATAATAATTCTTATTTAATCTCTCCTTATTATTTCATGTCTTTCATAATTAGGTTTTAGCTGCTAACCTTTACATAATTAATCATGATCCTTATTTAGAATTTCTGTAAAATCCTGGGGCGTTACATTCACCCCTCCTTTATAAAATTTCGTCCCCGAAATTTGCCGTGTACTCATTCCTTATTTATTAGCAACATACATATATTTCTTCTTTCATTTAACATAGCTCAATTTTCAACTAACTCTTACATTCTCATCTCTCTCTACCCATCTTACCCCTTTCTACTTTCATTCCAGAACATTGGAATGTCTTTCAGGAATCTCCACAATTGTTCAATAACTGTGAAGTAGCTTAAATAAATAAGAGTAGCTTTTCCATAAAACTTTTCATAAAACTTTTGCTTTTAAAACATAACTTTTGCTTTTGCTGAGGGGTCTTAAAGACCAATGAACACGTTAAGAATATTAACAATCACAAAGACTGCTAATATCTAAGGGTCATTTAACTATGAAAACGTTAAGAATATTAACAGTCACTAGGACTGAAATATCCAAAGGTCATAAGACCGTATATTCGTTAAGAATATGAGCAACCACAAAGATTGTCATACCCAATAGGCACGCTAGGTGATCAGTCTATCGTACCCCTTTTGTTGTGCACAACATTTTTCCTTTTCCTTTGGGTTGAGCCGTGTTATCCAACCCCTGTACCATATTTCCCCTTTCTAGGGTTGTTCACCTCAGCCTTGAAAAACATTTGCTTTATCCATTATCTGGATTTCAAAAACATTTACTAATTTCTTTAGCAGAATGGTCTAGCCGAAACAAATGGCATAGACTCACATCAATAAACTGTTCATTTACTGTAACTTGAACTTTTCAAAAGTTCACTTTCACTGTCATTTGTTCAAAACTTGAACCCCAGAAAATCTTTTTAAAAAGGCTTCATAATACCGCACAATCTTAGCAGTACGTTGAGAATTCGGTCACTTTTGACCTCTTAATACCGTACCGTAATGAAAGTACGTTGAGAATTCTGCCATTTTATCATTTCACACCATATTCAATAGTGTGACAATGATTTCATAAATACATTTTGAAATTTTCAACATAACTTTGTTTAGCCGAATCAATTGGCATAGACCATGAATCACGAAATTTTAAAAATCACATTTTGATATTTGAACAAAACATTTCGATGGCCTAGCATAGCTAGAAGAGTGGATCCCCTACCCAATCCTAATAATCTCTTCTTTACTTCCTTAACTCATATAACCCTTTTATATATTTCTATCTCTTTCTTATTTACTTAACCTTAGCCAATCTCTGAGAATTATATCTCTCAACTTATGACTCTCTACTCTAAACCCAACCCTGTTCATCAAACTTGCCACGCATTTGGGCTCAGGAACTTACCACAATCATATGGTTCACGGAGCTTGTCCTAGTCAGGCTATAGTCGCCCATTCGCTGAGGGGCTCCACCACATAATCATGAGTCACGAACTTACCATACGCTTGGGTTTTCAGAACACGCAAATAACTTTACTATTACTCTTTCTTACTTAACTCTTCTCACATTCTTACCGTGACGCTGGATCTCCACTGATTATCACGACAGGAAGCTAAGCAAGTACAAATCCCCGTCCCATACCGAGGAAGTGCACACTCGGCCACTACCATGAGTCCTCAATGAAAAATCCCACATACCCTAACATTTCCTCACTTAGCCTTTACTCAGCTTTTACTTTACTTTTCCTTGATCTGATATGAATTTGATCGATTCATATCTTACTGTGCACGACTCACCAAGAGTCCCTTGTATCTTTGATTGCTTTTGATCCTTTATCATTTCTCATTATCTTATCTTAAAACACCATTATCATTTCTTGATCCTGAATTCCCAAAATTCATTTTTTTACTGACTCAGTTCATCTAGAGTCTCTTTCTTTACTATTCCTTCTTTCACACACAAAGATCATAGCCTAAGGTACTATTACCTAAGGTCTATAACCCAACTGCTCTGATACCAACTGTAACGGCCCGAAATCCCGACCTTCCTTAATTCAATCCGATTATCTTTGGATAGCATAATTATTAACTTTAATACCAAATTAACAGGGATCTCGTGCGTTAAACTGAACCTTTAACCTTTAAAATCGTTCTGATGACCATAATTTCGGTCCATATTTTTTTTTTCTTTAAAACAAAACTTTATTTGATTTATAATCCTTACCTATCTCAGGATCGTAACGTTTACTTGCTCTTCATTATAACTTAGGTCAACCATTAAGAATTTGTGACCTATTATAATCATACATAGATATAATTATTTCATCACTTGTAAACAAAATTTTGCCATAGTTTCATCTATATATGGCCCTGTTTATATATTCCTGTATTCATACATTTGCATCATATATACATATATATCCTGTTTACACAACTCTATGCCATACATACATACATTTTTCATTCTCCGATAACACAAATTAGCAAATCATACTGTGCTTTCTACCATCTAGATTTAACATTTAAAATCGGTTATTACTTAACTTGCATATATACAAAATTTACATACATTTGTTTTACATGAATATCTCATAGATACAATTTCAAATCTCTTCACGCATCTCCATGCATTCACACTCTTTACCTTAGCATCACCGGAACCTCCGGCCTTCTTGTACTTCACCTGAAACGTTAGTTCATAGCAAGAATAAGCACATAGGCTCAACAAGTAATTCAGATAACACCTTTCATACTCACATTTTATAATATGCATCATGCTTCTATTACTTTACCATGTTGTGTTCAATTATCACGCATTGCATTTAACAGTTAGATCACGTTGTGGCATTGAGTGCCCATTTCAACTATCACATAGTTCACGTAATTCAATTAATACTTTTAAGTCTGAAACACTTGCCTGTACCGCATTTATTACTTAACCTCTATTGCCTCGTTTAGCCTTTCCATCCCTTCTTGCCTTGGTTTGCTTCATTGAGCGCTGTCTGAAAATATACAACCTATATTCATTAATATAGGATCATAATTTCATATGACTTATAAAACTTAGATCATAATCGCTTGACCATTAATCTCTAATCACATTACATTTGATGTATTACACCCTATGTAGGTTAGTAATACATCCCACATTGCCCCCGACCTTTTCATAACTTTAAATCATGCTTTTGGCTTAACTTTAGGCATGTTATGTTCTTCCATTTGTCATTCCATTATACCTTAACATCCTTTATTTTGATTATTCTTTATCTATTTAGGGCTTACATAACTCATATTTATCATTCCATATCAAAATATAGCATTTCGGAAGCTTAAAAAAATTTCAAATGAACAGTAACTCCGCCCCGGCGCCTCCAGAGCTCGCTGTCCGCGAAAAGCTCTCGGCCATGAACAGTAAATGGCGCCGGGGCGCCATTTTTAGTGCAAAACATGGCGCGGGGGCGCCATGTTCAATTCTGGAAATCTGATTTTTTTCACTACCTTTGCCGATTTTTAATTTCTTCATCTTAACTCCAATTGAGCTGAAATTTGGACCACATATAGACCTCACTACCTAGTATTTTACAAAAATACTACTTGCCACATTTGGCTTCTTAAAAGTAGAGATACACTAGCCTCTAGGAGGGCTGTTCAACACGTTTTCAGACTTAGAATTTTTTCAACTTCAAAACCAACTTTGTACTAACTTTGTGATTTTTGGCCAATTGCTTCAAAACTCAATTCCAACACTTGACATAGCTCACATAACCTATATGTGACATGTCCAAACTTTCAAAACCTTAAAACTTCGCGCGAGGCGACTTTTGTCCGTTAAAATTCATTTCGAATCGAAACGATCGATTTCGATCGTTCGAATCGCCTTTTCGCTCAAATTTAAATCCGTTGATTCCCAAATCAATCTAAACACGTGTATTTACATTAACCTAGGCCATTTGAATTCATTTTACCTTTAAATTCTCAAAATTGCCAAAAATCACACCTTTGTTGGATTTTCATCAAAACCTCCAAACTTTTCATGAATTTATCATTTCCAAATCTTAAGCTATTCTTGGCCCCTTAATACAAAACTTGATTCTAACTTAACACATAACACATATAGCACATATTTGACTTGTAGGGGACTTTAAAACATTTAAAGCTTCTCAAATGAACTTATTTTTCCAAAAGGTTCGTTTTGGTCGTCGGCGAACGTTTTAAAACGTTTAAAACCTTCAATTATCGCCATTCGAACCGAATGACTTCCAAATCATTTCTAACACGTGTTTTAACATCAAACTTAGCTTTTTGGCATCTTTTGATCACCCAGTACACCTAATAGCCAAAATTGCATATTTATGGCATTTTATTAACTTTTCAAAACTTAACTTTTGAACCTCCTTTGAATTCTCAAGTCTAGACATCAAATACATCAACACTTGTTCAAATAACAACTTTGTACATTCTCACAACTTCCATATGTATCTTCCAATACACTTTACAGATTATTACGTTGTCTACACAAAAAGTATAGCCTAGTATTTAAAATTTTCATACCAAAACATACTTTTAATCCCTCTAAAATTCCTTGATGCCTTCTAGCATAATAATAAGCATGTATTAGACATGTTTCATCTTTCAAACTAAGTTCTCATCAAAAACAATAACATCTAACACATATTATTCCTTAAATCATAAGTTCTAACTTCAAGAACATACATGAATAGTCCATCAACTTGGTAATACCACTTTCAAGCCTAGGGTTTCATCAAATATTAAACATAAAACACATAAACTCACAACAACTTTACAATCAAGCCATGTACCCCAAAGATACATACATGACCATCCTTATCCTTGAATTAAAACACAAAAATGATAGGTTTACTAACTCACACATGCTTATACCTTCTTGTTTGACTAACTTCTTCACATCAAAAGCTTCCTTATGAAGAGTGCTTCATCTTTTATTCTTGCTCCTTGATCATTTAAGGACCCTAGCTTCATGATTTTCCAGCTCTCTTCCATGGCTTCCATGGTTTCTCCTTATTTCTCTCTCACTTCTAGCCCCTTCGAAATTTTTGCTGAAAACTTCTAATGAACTAAGCTTTTCCTTGTTTAATATATACATATATATACATAAAAGTGCTCCAACACTTAACCAATAGTTGGTTAATTAACCATGCAAAGCTAGGGATGTTTAAGACATTTCACCTACATTTTCAATGGCATATATGACAATTCTCACCAACAAAGGACACCATGGTCATTCTTTCAATTGTCAAGGTAGCATGGTCATTTCTCACAAAAGGATACCTAGGACATTTTCCAATTGGTTAAGGGCATAATGGTCAATTGTCAAATTCTCTAGAGAAATTTATTCTCACTTAATCACATTTGCTTATATTCCATCCATTCTAAATCTATTTTGATCCAAACTTGTCTCTTTATGCTTTACTTCTATTCCTCATCTAATTAATCCATACTTGGTTTGTCCCATAATACTTGTCCCACTTTGAAACTTGAATTTCATAACTTAGTAACAATAGTTCACCATAATTATTAATTTACATAATATTCAATTTTAATAATCTACGAACCCTTTATGGTTCCACATTAAATCAATTTCACTATTCGACATCTCATTATAGTCAGCTTACTTACTTTTCCATAAATCGCTTCCTCAAGAAATGAACCTCGACCGGATTACCAAAATCCAACATCATTTTCCTTTAAACTTAAAATGTCATACTTTCAACTTTAACATCCATTAATTCGTTTATTTTACACACATATACTAATTTGTAACTTACTTGCATACAACATCCTTTATACATATTCTCTGGGTATTATTTTCCATTTCTACTCATCGTGTAACTACATAACTAATTTCAATTCCAAATATCAATTTCTTCATAACTTCATAATATTAACAAATCATTATCCTCATTATTCTTTAAATCCATAATATACAAATTAGGTCAAACTGCTCTTTCCTTCCTCAACTCATAAAGTCATACATTATCTAATCATTTCTAAACTTTGAATCCTTCTTTATATATCTTGCCAAATATACATATATACATACATTCATCCTACCACATAGGTCATATATAACACATTGATTAAATAATAATTCTTATTTAATCTCTCCTTATTATTTCATGTCTTTCATAATTAGGTTTTAGCTGCTAACCTTTACATAATTAATCATGATCCTTATTTAGAATTTCTGTAAAATCCTGGGGCGTTACAGGTGCACTATCAGGAAAAGGGGTCTAGTCATACCTTGGCATAATCTTGTCTGGCTTAAAGCTATTCCTCCTAGAGTTTCTTTCTTTATGTGGCTGGCTTTCCTTGAACGTATCAGGACAGGGGACAAGATTATTGGGTTTGGAATCTTTATGGACTCCACCTGTGTGTTCCGTGGTATCTCATCAGAAAATTTTGATCATCTTTATTTTAATTGCCCCTTCACTTATAGAATTCTTTACCATGTCTTACACCTCTACTGTGGCTGGAGAGGAATGAGTAGAAGCTGGGATTCAATTACAAATTATATGATGTCTGACTCCTGCAAAGGTCCTAAAGCTAAGATATTAAAGCTCGGATTCGCTATTGTGTGCTACTATATATGGAAGGAAAGAAACAGCAGGTCCCATGATCATTCCAGGGCTCCGATCCGAACTGTGGCAAAAAATTGTATTTCAACAATTAAATGTACTTTAGCTTCACTTAGATGGTTTCAGAATATTAACCATAGATCTGGTATTAGACAGTGGAACTTGTAACCTGATGTTTGGTAGCTGTATTGGAAGTTGTAGTGGTGCATAGGGCCTGTCCTATGACACAGCTGTTTACCTGATCAGGGTGTACTTTTCAGTTTTTCTTTTAATACAAATCTATTTAGCGAAAATAAAAAACTAGAAGTTTTCTTTAACCGAGGACTGGTGTTAGTTGTACGTACGATTTTGAATGTGAGAGTGATAGGATTGCACCTTTTGATGATAAACAAAGGTGAACGAAGTAATACGACACTAAATCATCTATTTGTTTACCAATTTGAAGGAAATAATGAAACAACTAGAAGTTTTCTTTAACCGAGGACTTGTGTTAGCTGTACGTACGGTTTTGAATGCGAGAGTGATAGGATTGCACCTTTTGATGCTAAAAAAAGTTGAACGAAGTAATATGACACTAAATCATCTATTTGTTTACCAATTTGAAGGAAATAATGAAACAACTAGAAGTTTCTTTAACCGAGGACTTGTGTTAGTTGTACGTACGGTTTTGAATGCGAGAGTGATAGGATTGCAACTTTTGATAATAAACAAAGGTGAACGAAGTAATATGACAGTAAATCATCTATTTCATTGCCAACTTGAAGGAAATAATGAAACAACTAGAAGTTTCTTCAACCGAGGACTTGTGTTAGTTGTACTTATGATTTTGAATGTGAGAGTGATAGGATTGCACCTTTTGATGATAAACAAGAGGTGAACTAAGTAATATGACACTAAATCATCTATTTGTTTACCAATTTGAAGGAAATAATGAGACAGCTAGAAATTTTCTTTAACCGAGGACTTGTGTTAGTTGTACTTACGGTTTTGAATGCGAGAGTGATAGGATTGCAACTTTTGATGATAAACAAAGGTGAACGAAGTAATATGACAGTAAATCATCTATTTCATTGCCAACTTGAAGGAAATAATGAAACAACTAGAAGTTTCTTTAACCGAGGACTTGTGTTAGTTGTACGTACGATTTTGAATGTGAGAGTGATAGGATTGCACCTTTTGATGATAAACAAAGGTGAACGAAGTAATATGAGACTAAATCATCTATTTGTTTACCAATTGGAAGGAAATAATGAGACAACTAGAAATTTTCTTTAACCGAGGAGTTGTGTTAGTTGTACGTACGGTTTTGAATGCGAGAGTGATAGGATCCACCTTTTGATGCTAAACAAAGTTGAACGAAGTAATATGACACTAAATCATCTATTTGTTTACAAATTTGAAGGAAATAATGAGACAACTAGAAGTTTTCTTTAACCGAGGACTTGTGTTAGTTGTACGTACGGTTTTGAATGCGAGAGTGATACGATTGCACCTTCTGATGCTAAACAAAGTTGAACGACGTAATATGACAGTAAATCATCTATTTCATTGCCAACTTGAAGGAAATAATGAAACAACTAGAAGTTTCTTTAACCGAGGACTTGTGTTAGTTGTACGTATGATTTTGAATGTGAGAGTGATAGGATTGCACCTTTTGATGATAAACAAAGGTGAACGAAGTAATATGACACTAAATCATCTATTTGTTTACCAATTTGAAGGAAATAATGAGACAACTAGAAATTTTCTTTAACCGAGGACTTGTGTTAGTTGTATGTACGGTTTTGGATGCGAGAGTGATAGGATTGCAACTTTTGATGATAAACAAAGGTGAACGAAGTAATATGACAGTAAATCATCTATTTCATTGCCAACTTGAAGGAAATAATGAAACAACTAGAAGTTTCTTTAACCGAGGACTTGTGTTAGTTGTATGTACGATTTTGAATGTGAGAGTGATAGGATTGCACCTTTTGATGATAAACAAAGGTGAACGAAGGAATATGACACTAAAGCATCTATTTGTTTACCAATTTGAAGGAAATAATGAAAAACTAGAAATTGTCTTTAACCGAGGACTTGCGTTAGTTGTACGTACGATTTTGAATGAGAGAGTGATAGGATTGCACCTTTTGATGCTAAACAAAGGTGAATGAAGTAATTTGACACAAAATCATCTATTTGTTTACCAATTTGAAGGAAATAATGAAACAACTAGAAGTTTTCTTTAACCGAGGACTTGTGTTAGTTGTACGTACGGTTTTGAATGCGAGAGTAATAGAATTGCACCTTTTTATTCTAAACAAAGTTGAACGAAGTAATATGACACTAAATCATCTATGTGTTTACCAATTTGAAGGAAATAATGAGACAACTAGAAGTTTTCTTTAACCAAAGGACTTGTGTTAGTTGTACGTACGGTTTTGAATGCGAGAGTGATAGGATTGCAACTTTTGATGATAAAAAAAGATAAACGAAGTAATATGACACTAAAATCATCTATTTTATTGCCAATTTCAAGGAAATAATGAAACAACTATAAGTTTTCTTTAACCGAGGACTGGTGTTGGTTGTATGTACGGTTTTGAGTGCGTGAGTGATAGGATTTCAACTTTTGATGCTAAACAAAGGTGAACAAAGTAATATGACACTAAATCATCTATTTGTTTACCAATTTGAAGGAAATAATGAAACAATTAGAAGTTTTCTTTAACCGAGGACTTGTGTTAGTTGTACGTACTGTTTTGAATGCGAGAGTGATAGGATTGCACCTTTTGATGCTAAACAAAGGTGAACGAAGTAATATGACACTAAATCATCTATTTGTTTACCTATTTGAAGGAAATAATGAAACAAGTAGAAGTTTTCTTTAACCGAGGACTTGTGTTAGTTGTACGTACGGTTTTGAATGCGAGAGTGATAGGATTGCACCTTTTGATGCTAAACAAAGGTGAACGAAGTAATATGACACTAAATCATCTATTTGTTTACCAATTTGAAGGAAATAATGAAACAACTAGAAGTTTTCTTTAACCGAGGACTTGTGTTAGTTGTACGTACGGTTTTTAATGCGAGAGTAGGATTGCACCTTTTGATGCAAACCAAAAGTGAACGAAGTAATATGACACTAAATCATCTATTTGTTTACCAATTTGAAGGAAATAATGAAACAACAAGAAGTTTTCTTTAACCGAGGACTTGTTTTAGTTGTACGAATGGTTTTAAATGCGAGAGTAATAGAATTGCACCCTTTGATGCTAAACAAAGTTGAACGAAGTAATATGATACTAAATCATCTATTTGTTTACCAATTTGAAGGAAATAATGAGACAACTAGAAGTTTTCTTTAACCGATGACTTGTGTTAGTTGTACGTACGGTTTTGAATACGAGAGTGATAGGATTGCAACTTTTGATGATAAAAAAGGTGAACGAAGTAATATGACACTAAATCATCTATTTCATTGCCAATTTCAAGGAAATAATGAAACAACTATAAGTTTTCTTTAACCGAGGACTGGTGTTGGTTGTACGTACGGTTTTGAATGCGTGAGTGATAGGATTCCAGCTTTTGATGCTAAACAAAGGTGAACAAAGTAATATGACACTAAATCATCTATTTGTTTACCAATTTGAAGGAAATAATGAAACAACTAGAAGTTTTCTTTAACCGAGGACTTGTGTTAGTTGTACGTACTGTTTTGAATGCGAGAGTGATAGGATTGCACCTTTTGATGCTAAACAAAGGTGAACGAAGTAATATGACACTAAATCATCTATTTGTTTACCTATTTGAAGGAAATAATGAAACAAGTAGAAGTTTTCTTTAACCGAGGACTTGTGTTAGTTGTACGTACGGTTTTGAATGCGAGAGTGATAGGATTGCACCTTTTGATGCTAAACAAAGGTGAACGAAGTAATATGACACTAAATCATCTATTTGTTTACCAATTTGAAGGAAATAATGAAACAACTAGAAGTTTTCTTTAACCGAGGACTTGTGTTAGTTGTACGTACGGTTTTTAATGCGAGAGTAGGATTGCACCTTTTGATGCTAAACAAAAGTGAACGAAGTAATATGACACTAAATCATCTATTTCATTGCCAATTTCAAGGAAATAATGAAACAACTATAAGTTTTCTTTAACCGAGGACTGGTGTTGGTTGTACGTAGGGTTTTGAATGCGTGAGTGATAGGATTCCAGCTTTTGATGCTAAACAAAGGTGAACAAAGTAAAATGACACTAAATCATCTATTTGTTTACCAATTTGAAGGAAATAATGAAACAACCAGAAGTTTTCTTTACCCAAGGACTTGTGTTAGTTGTACGTACTGTTTTGAATGCGAGAGTGATAGGATTGCACCTTTTGATGCTAAACAAAGGTGAACGAAGTAATATGACACTAAATCATCTATTTGTTTACCAATTTGAAGGAAATAATGAAACAACTAGAAGTTTTCTTTAACTAAGGACTTGTGTTATTTGTACGTACGGTTTTGAATGCGAGAGTAGGATTGCACCTTTTGATGCTAAACAAAAGTGAACGAAGTAATATGACACTAAATCATCTATTTGTTTACCAATTTGAAGGAAATAATGAAACAACTAGAAGTTTTCTTTAACCGACGACTTGTGTTAGTTGTACGTACGGTTTTGAATGCGAGAGTGATAGGATTGCACCTTTTGATGCTAAATAAAGTTGAACAAAGTAATATGACAGTAAATCATCTATTTCATTGCCAACTTGAAGGAAATAATGAAACAACTAGAAGTTTCTTTAACCGAGGACTTGTGTTAGTTGTACATACGGTTTTGAATGCGAGAGTGATAGGATTGCACCTTTTGATGATAAACAAAGGTGAATGAAGTAATATGACACTAAATCATCTATTTGTTTACCAATTTGAAGGAAATAATGAAAGAATTAGAAGTTTTCTTTAACCGAGGACTTGTGTTAGTTGTACGTACGGTTTTGAATGCGAGAGTGATAGGATTGCGTCTTTTGATGCTAAACAAAGTTGAACGAAGTAATATGACACTAAATCATCTATTTGTTTATCAATTTCAAGGAAATAATGAGACAACTAGAAGTTTTCTTTAACCGAGGACTTGTGTTAGTTGTACGTACGGTTTTGAATGCGAGAGTGATAGGATTGCAACTTTTGATGATAAACAAAGGTGAACGAAGTAATATGACAGTAAATCATCTATTTCATTGCCAACTTGAAGGAAATAATGAAATAACTAGAAGTTTCTTTAATCGAGGACTTGTGTTAGTTGTACGTACGATTTTGAATGTGAGAGTGATAGGATTGCACCTTCTGATGATATCCAAAGGTGAACGAAGTAATATGACACTAAATCATCTATTTATTTACCAATTTGAAGGAAATAATGAAAAACTAGAAATTTTCTTTAACCGAGGACTTGTGTTAGTTGTACGTATGGTTTTGAATGCAAGAGTGATAGGATTCCACCTTTTGATGCTAAACAAAGTTGAACGAAGTAATATGACACTAAATCATCTATTTGTTTACAAATTTGAAGGAAATAATGAAACAACTAGAAGTTTTCTTTAACCGAGGACTTGTGTTAGTTGTACGTACGGTTTTGAATGCGAAAGTGATAGGATTGCACCTTTTGATGCTAAACAAAGGTGAACGAAGTAATATGACACTAAATCATCTATTTGTTTACCAATTTGAAGGAAATAATGAAACAACTAGAAGTTTTTTAACCGAGGACTTGCGTTAGTTGTACGTACGATTTTGAATGAGAGAGTGATAGGATTGCACCTTTTGATGCTAAACAAAGGTGAACGAAGTAATATGACACTAAATCATCTATTTGTTTAACAATTTGAAGGAAATAATGAAATAACTAGAAGTTTTCTTTAACCGACGACTTGTGTTAGTTGTACGTACGATTTTGTATGCGAGAGTGATAGAATTGTACCTTTTGATGCTAAACAAAGTTGAACGAAGTAATATCACACTAAATCATCTATTTGTTTACCAATTTGAAGGAAATAATGAAACAACTAGAAATTTTCTTTAACCGAGGACCCGTGTTAGTTGACCGTATGGTTTTGAATGCGAGAGTGATAGGATTACACCTTTTTATGCTAAACAAAGTTGAACGAGATAATATGACACTAAATCATCTATTTGTTTACCAATTTGAAGGAAATAATGAAACAACTAGAAGTTTTCTTTAACCGAGGACTTGTGTTAGTTGTAGGTAAGTTTTTGAATGCGAGAGTGATAGGATTCCACCTTTTGATGCCAAACAAAGTTGAACGAAGTAATATGACACTAAATCATCTATTTGTTTACCAATTTGAAGGAAATAATGAGACAACTAGAAGTTTTCTTTAACCGAGGACTTGTGTTAGTTGTACGTACGGTTTTGAATGCGAGAGTGTAACGCCCCCAAAATCCCCGCGCTTTCGATGCGGCTGACCTTGTGCGTTAATTTCATATATCTATCGACTTAACCAATGATCCCATAATCATATTGGTTGAAATAGTCTTATTTTAGACTATACATTAACAATTTCTCTTAACATTGTCCCTGGATCTTAACTTGATCTCAGTCTCATAAGTATACAAGTATCAACTTGTATTTCATCCGTATAAATGGATAAAACCATATATAACGGTTTAATTTAAACCTTAGGATTTAAATATTCTATATACGTCCACTTGTAACGGTCTCATTCGTACTACAAGTATCAATATACAAAGATATCTCTTCATATCAATAATCCTACTTATATGGTATTCAGAATAGTAATAACGAGTTATACCTGGGTCCGAGGAACCTTAACGATGGATTTGACCAGTCAACATCGCTTAGTTCTGTCTCAGATGTACAGCACTCACAAGTTATTTACCAATCCTCATCCAGATAAATAGATCATTATCAATACTATGTTAAGTATTAACAATTCTAGGTTATATCAAAATAAAGACATAACAACATTCTGATGATAATAATTTATATCATTTATTCAATATTCGGTTACATGTTTGTTTGTTCGTATTACAACAGTCATTATGACATATACAAATACAATCAATTTACATGAAAACCTAATCTATGCTGCATCTTTAAGTTAATGATCTTCTTAACGTTCATCTTTAATCTGCAAATAAGGTTTTATTCGCAAGAATGAGTATGACGGCTCAGCAAGTCTAACATACAGCACATACGCAGTTTATGCTTTCATATAAACTTTTAACATGCATTGGCTGAACATAATTCTCCATTTAATATCACATATAACTCACGTTCCAACAATTTATATCACATTGACACACAAAGTGTATAAATCATGTTCGTAAATCGTAAACATAAAACATAACAGTTAGAAGGCTTGTAAACATCAGTTAAAGACTTCACATATCATCTATTGCATAATAACATGACATTACACATCTCATTTAACATTTTAACAATACTACACAAGTAGCACATAGCAAAAGTTAGAAGACTTGCCTTGAAACCATGTTAGGGTTTTCCCGGGAAATCATTAAACGCCTACAAAAAGGGTTACGCGACCCCGAATGTTAGTTTATCAAATTTTCCTTTTGAATAAGTCTTAGAATAACTTAACTACACTATTTTCATAGGTGAAATTATTTGGAAAATTGGCTAACTCAAAAACTCATTTTTAAGCCAAATTTTCGGATTTGGGCAGATTGTTGGACTGCCAGACCCCGGCTCGGTTAAACGGCCATAACTTCTTCGTTTTAAAACATTTTTGAGTCGTTCAAAATTTCACGCGTTCGTCACTTCCGTACCTACAACTTTTATTCAGACCAAAGTTCGATATTCCTTACTGATTTACACATATTTCCCAGTAATGGGACTGATCTAAAACTGATTCATATTTCTGACCTCTTTTACGGTGACAGCCATAACTTTGTCATACGAAAATATTTTTGAGTGATTCTTGAGTCTAAATTGCTTAGAATTTCATGATCTACAACTTTGATTTAGGTGTCTAAGGCAGATTCAGAAATTAAATTTTCGGAAATTTGCAAAAAATATTCTGCTAGTATATTAAACTTAACTTTCTTTGATTCGATTGGTAAAACATGATACCTCAAGCATTAATTTGCTAAGATAACATGTTCTAACACTCCGTATCACTTCATAACATAAAAATAACAAAATCATAAACCTACTTATATAAGATTTTATGACTTTTTCTCAAGAACACGAAGAACGAATCGAAGAACACGAAGAACACGAAGAACAAAGTTTCATCGTTCTTCGTTTCGACTACTAAAACTTGATGCCACAAGCATTATTTAGCAAGGCCATCATGTTTCATCATCCCATAACACTAAATTACCAAATCATAAGCCTACTTATGTAGAAATTATGACTTTTGCTCAAGAACACACGAAGAACACGAAGAACGAAAAATCGTACATGGTAACGACTTATGTTCTTGAGCTTTTGGATTTCATACTTGAAATAATTTGAGCATTATAACTGCTTACATATGTGATTATAACACTTTATAATTGACAAAATTTGGTCATTATAACGACTTGTTTACTTAATTATAACAATTTATAATAATACTCTAGAACATACGAAGAACACGGAGAACGGATAAACCGTACATGGATACGACGTATGTTCTTGAACTTTAAACTATGAAATGAAATTTGACATAACAACGACTTGCTCAAGTCATAAGGAACACGGAGAACGAAAAATCGTACATGGCTACGACTTATGTTCTTGAGCCTCGTCGGTAAAAATAAACATTACAATAACTAAGAATCGTACCTTTTATTATTGCAAGCTTTAACTATTTCTTTGCAATCGATTCTTGACTCACAAGAACTCTCTCTATATTTGCTCTTTAGCTTTCAAAAATGGTAAAGAACTAATGAACTTAAGCCTTCTATTTATAGGAAAACCAAGGGTCGGGGTAGTTTGGTCATTAGTTTAAAAGTCAAGGGCATTTTAGTCATTTCGCACATTATTTAATTAATAAAACTAGAATAATATCTAGATATTTTCCAAGCCAAGCTTCTAGAAGCTTCCCGAGCTGTTTTGTCATTATTTCTTCCGATTTCGGTATATCGGATAAATCGCGTACGATTAATTTAAAATATTTTGCATTAGTAATATAAGTTTTAATTACTTATACGTATTTTATTAATAAAATACATCATACATTATTAATATGATGTCTCGTCTGACCATCGAAGTTTTCCTTGAATTAATCTCGGATAATCTTCCGTATATTTTTCTCAAATATACCTACCGGGCGACGCGATTGATAAATTTCTTTCATTCTAGATACTAATTATGATTGAATAATATAATTAGGTATTAATCTGATAAATTTGATTATTCAAATTTAATGTTAACCTATCTCATGATCCGTTTGATGAAAACAATACGGATGAATTAGCAGTTAATTATATAACAGTCTGATTCCAACTAATTTGGTTAACTTCTACTGATTTAAAATTTTGATATTACTGAGTTTTGTTCTGAATGAACACTTTTCTGTAAAGTGAAAAGTCCAAAAGGCTTGACACGTTTTTCGGTGAATAGTGTTTTTGACGACCATTTCTCAGAAAATGGTTAGAAGACCAAAAAGTCAAAAATAATATTTATTTTTGTCTTTTCCCTATTTCGTCTTATTCCCGACACACTTTTCGAGAAAATCTTTTATTGCTTATTACGCACCGGTGTTGCATACAAACACTGTATCCATCAACGGTTTGATCAAAAACGGAAAGTGTTTTCGTTTGAAGAGCGATTTACGTTTTATTTATGGAAAAATATCAGTGGCTCCCTGGTATCTATTCCCCGTATAAATGCTATATCGTGAAATAGAAAAAGTCCAAACGTTGAAAAGAACGTTCAAAAAAACGACAAACGTTTTCTCGTAAATCGTGTCTTTTTCGTCTTTTTCCCAAGAAAATTTTATTGATTCCCTGGCATCTAAACCTCATATTATCACTATGTCGTGAAATACAAGAAGTCCTACAGATGAAAGAAACGATCAAACGAATGAAAAACGTTTCTTCGTGAATAGTGCTTTTTACACGTTTTTCGAGAAAAACTTTTACTGACTATTACGTGTTTTTAAAGCGTGGGAATGTTGAATCTTGAAACAGAATGTCAATTTAACCTTCACATTTTGCTCAAGGGCCTAGGTTATTTTCTAGGGTTTAGACCCTAGGGTTAGGGTTTAGGTTTTAACTCTTTTTCCAATTTAGGTTTTTGCCCTAAATTGACTTCTGATTTTTTATAAGTGTTAAGGTTAACTACTTGAACCAAAACACAAAATCCTACACATAGATATTTCATACAACACATTTAAAAGCTCAATTCAAGCTTTACTAATCATATAACACATAGTTTAGGTTAAAGAATTTAACCTCTTAGTTGTATACGATCGTAGTTTCGAGTCGTATATATTCTTTAAGATAGCTCAAGGTATGCTTGAGCAATCAATCTTAGGTTTTGAATTGACAACCTTGCTTAGATCTTGTTAGATCACTTTTGAAATATTTGGGATATTACATTCAACCCAACTTACAGGAATTTCGTCCTCGAAATTAACTTTACAATTACTTTAGTCATTTAATATCATATCTATAAGTGCTATAAATATTCAGGATATTACATTCTCTCCTTCTTATTAGAATTTCGTCCTCAAAATTATAATATAATCATCTCCAATTTACTCTTCAATATGAATTTTCTAAATTCATCTTTTACTGACATTAAACCTCCAATACTTTGATTAGGTCTAAACAATGTTCACTTATCTCTACACATTTCCTTTCATAACTCTAGGTTTTAAACCTCTTTTCATACTCGACATTCAGTCTCATTCTTCCTTTATCTTGGATTCTTCTCACTTATACAGCGGTCAATCAAGACCTTTACCTTATTCAAAAACTATGAATACTATATAACCCATAATTTTTAAATCATCATCCGGACTGGAAAACCATATCTTGTGTAGCAATCAATTAAGATTGAGAACACTTCATACTTTGTGTAGCAATCAATTAAGATTGAGAACACCATACATTGTGTAACAATCAATTAAGATCGAGAACACACATACGTTGTACTTTAGGTGATCAGCCTGTCGTACCATATAAGACGCGGTTTATTGCGTCTATCGAATTCCTACGTCCGTTCTTTTTTCATAACCAAAGGTGTCTAGCCGAAACAATTGGCATTGACTCATATTTAAACCATTCAAACTTTTTGAAAAGCAATTTTATGACTGTATACCGCACTTTGCAAAGTGCGTTGATGACTCATCATGTATCATCTTCACACCAGGTTAAATGGGGTGTTGATGAATAAATCATTTTTATTCTTCGCATTAAATCCGTCTAGCCAAAACAATTAGCATAGAAATATGAATAACATAGCTAGTGAAGAACTAACAAAATTTTCCAGTTCAACTAGTGAACCACTCTTTTCAAAGGCACACAAGTGCGAATATAACCATGAAGATCTAGCATAGCTAGAAGATTTTTTTTTGAAATACCCTCAATCCTCTATCTTTTCCATTATTCTCTAACCATAACACAAGTTTTTCAAATATATAGTAATATAGTAAACTGATTGGTTGTATTAAACCAAGTACAAACAAATATATTAGTTCCCCTTCTCATCAACACGGAATTGAAATGTCTCAGCGCACATTGATACTGATCAATATCACACTGAATAGACAAATCGTAGCCGCATCTCACAAGTCGGTTCGACTAACATATCATAGCCCAAGTCCATAACAAGGTTCGTTCGCTCAGTAACTAACATACAAATATTTTTAAAACTATAGTTATGACGTAACAACTACTAACTAGTCAATATACATATGAGAAAAGAATCACCTTCTCAAAATATATACAAAGAAGAGTTTGACATAAGATTTTAATTTACTTATCAATATAGCAAACTGAGTTATTCCTCCACCCAAGAACTAATGAATCAGTTCCCCGTCTCATCAACACTATCCTCAAATGATTTCATTCAGTGTGTAACCCGCTTTGAGAACAGTGACCATGAATCATTCATACCAACAGTGTAGTTAGATCGGTTCTCTGAAGCATATTAAACTCTTTCCCATACAAGAGAGTCGTCCTACTCAGTTTTACTAATATGAGTTTTCAATTGAAATCCTTAATCGTTCTATAACTATCTTAGTCACTTTCTTCTCTTAATTCATTCCTTCATCATTTACATTCCTTATGAGTTTACTCATCTCTTTTCTTAGGTATAATTACATAACATACCATACACACCATTTCATTTTTTTGAAATAGTTTCACACAAAAACTAATAAGATTATTTTATCTTATTGCTTGCTTTGAGAACTCTTTATGAGTCTATTTAACTTCAGATATTCTCGTAAAGAGTTTATCTTTATTCATTATATTTCTTTCACATAATAATTTTTATGTATTAAGATTTATACATATCTTTTAATTATTCACGGACTCTTCACAAGTCCATTTCTTCTTAGTCCATCAGATTATACTCCAAGGTACTTGTTACCTCGAAACTATAATCCACTGTTCTGATACCAACTGTAACGCCCCCAAAATCCCCGCGCTTTTCGAGAAAATCTTTTATTGCTTATTACGCACCGGTGTTGCATACAAACACTGTATCCATCAACGGTTTGATCAAAAACGGAAAGCGTTTTCGTTTGAAGAGCGATTTACGTTTTATTTATGGAAAAATATCAGTGGCTCCCTGGTATCTATTCCCCGTATAAATGCTATATCGTGAAATAGAAAAAGTCCAAACGTTGAAAAGAACGTTCAAAAAAACGACAAACGTTTTCTCGTAAATCGTGTCTTTTTCGTCTTTTTTCCAAGAAAATTTTATTGATTCCCTGGCATCTAAACCTCATATTATCACTATGTCGTGAAATACAAGAAGTCCTACAGATGAAAGAAACGATCAAACGAATGAAAAACGTTTCTTCGTGAATAGTGCTTTTTACACGTTTTTCGAGAAAAACTTTTACTGACTCTTTCATTATTTCCTTCAAATTGGTAAACAAATTGATGATTTAGTGTCATATTAAGTCGTTCAACATTGTTTAGCATCAAAAAGTGCAATCCTATCACTCTCGCATTCTTACGTACAACTAACACAAGTCCTCTGTTAAACAAAAACTTCTAGTTGTTTCATTATTTCTTCAAATTGGTAAACAAATAGATGATTTAGTTTAATATTACTTCGTTCACCTTTGTTTAGCATCAAAAGGTGCAATCCTATCACTCTCGCATTCAAAACCGTACGTACAACTAACACAAGTCCTCGGTTAAAAAAAACTTCTATTTGTTTCATTATTTCCTTCAAATTGGTAAACAAATAGATGTTTAAATGTCATATTACTTTGTTCAACTTTGTTTAGCATCAAAAGGCAAAATCCAATCACTCACGCATTCAAAACCGTACGTACAACTAACACAAGTCCTCGGTTAAAGAAAACTTCGAGTTGTTTCATTATTTCCTTCAAATTGGTAAACAAATAGATGATTTAGTGTCATATTACTTCGTTCACCTTTGTTTATCATTAAAAGTTGCAATCCTATCACTCTCGCATTCAGAACCGTACGTACAACTAACACAAGTCATCGGTTAAAGAAAACTTCTAGTTGTCTCATTATTTCCTTCAAATTGGTAAACAAATAGATGATTTAGTGTCATATTACTTCGCTCAACTTTGTTTAGCATCAAAAGGTGCAATCATATCACTCTCGCATTCCAAACCGTACGTACAACTAACACAAGTCCTCGGTTAAAAAAAACTTCTATTTGTTTCATTATCTCCTTTAAATTGGTAAACAAATAGATGTTTAAATGTCATATTACTTTGTTCAACTTTGTTTAGCATCAAAAGGTAAAATCCTATCACTCACGCATTCAAAACCGTACGTACAACTAACACAAGTCCTCGGTTAAAGAAAATTTCAAGTTGTTTCATTATTTCCTTCAAATTGGTAAACAAATAGATGATTTAGTGTCATATAACTTCGTTCACCTTTGTTTCTCATCAAAAGCTGCAATCCTATCACTCTCGCATTCAGAACCGTACGTACAACTAACACAAGTCCTCGGTTAAAGAAAACTTCAAGTTGTTTCATTATTTCCTTCAAATTGGTAAACAAATAGATGATTTAGTGTCATATTACTTCGTTCACCATTGTTTATCATCAAAAGCTGCAATTCTATCACTCTCGCATTCAAAACCATACGTACAACTAACACAAGTCCTCGGTTAAAGAAAACTTCTAGTTGTCTCATTATTTCCTTCAAATTGGTAAGCAAACAGATGATTAAGTGTCATATTACTTCGTTCAACTTTGTTTAGCATCAAAAGGTGCAATCCTATCACTCTCGCATTCAAAACCGTACGTACAAAAAATACAAGTCCTCGATTAAAGAAAACTTCTAGTTTTTTCATTATTTTCTTCAAATTGGTAAAAAAATATATGATTTAGTGTCATATTACTTCGTTCAACTTTGTTTAGTTCAAAAGGTGCAATCCTATCACTCTCGCATTCAAAACCGTACGTACAACCAACACCAGTCCTCGGTTAAAGAAAACTTCTTGTTGTTTCATTATTTCCTTGAAATTGGCAATGAAATAGATGATTTATTGTTATATTACTTCATTCACCTTTGTTTATCATCAAAAGTTGAATTCCTATCACTCTCGCATTCAGAACCGTACATACAACTAATACAAGTCATCGGTTAAAGAAAACTTCTAGTTGTGTCATTATTTCCTTCAAATTGGTAAACAAATAGATGATTTAGTGTCATATTACTTCGTTCAACTTTGTTTAGCATCAAAAGGTGCAATCCTATCACTCTCGCATTCGAAACCGTACGTACAAGTAACACAAGTCCTCGGTTAAAGAAAACTTCTAGTTGTTTAATTATATCCTTCAAATTGGCAATGAAATAGATGATTTAGTGTTATATTACTTCGTTCACCTTTGTTTATCATCGAAGGTTCCAATCCTATCACTCTCGCATTCAAAATCGTACGCACAACTAACACAAGTCCTCGGTTAAAGAAAACTTCTAGTTGTTTCATTACTTCCTTTAAATTGGTAAACAAATAGATGATTTAGTGTCATATTACTTCGTTCAACTTTGTTTAGCATCAAAAGGTGCAATCCTATCACTCTCGCATTCAAAACCGTACGTACAACGAACGCAAGTACTCGGTTATAGAATCTTCTAATTGTTTCATTACTTGCTTCAAATTGTTAAACAAATTGATGATTTAGTGTCATATTATTTCGTTCACCTTTGTTTAGCATCAAAAGGTGCAATCCTATCACTCTCGCATTCAAAACCGTACGTACAACTAACACAAGTCGTCCGTTAAAGAAAACTTCTAGTTGTTTCATTATTTCCTTGAAATTGGTAAACAAATAGATGATTTAGTGTCATATTACTTCGTTCAACTTTGTTTAGCATCAAAAGGTGTAATCCTGTCACTCTCGCATTCAAAACCGTACGTACAACTAACACAAGTCCTCGGTTAAAGAAAACTTCTAGTTGTTTCTTTATTTCCTTCAAATTGGTAATAAAATAGATGATTTAGTGTCATAATACTTTGTTCAACTTTGTTTAGTTCAAAAGGTGCAATCCTATCACTCTCGCATTCAAAACCGTACGTACAACTAACACAAGTCCTCGGTTAAAGAAAACTTCTAGTTGTTTCATTATTTCCTTCAAATTGGTAAAGAAATAGATTATTTATGTTATATTACTTCGTTCAACTTTGTTTAGCATCAAAATGTGCAATCCTATCACTCTCGCATTCAAAACCGTACATACAACTAACGCAAGTCCTCGGTTAAAGAAACTTCTAATTCTCTCATTATTTCCTTCAAATTGGTAAACAAATTGATGATTTAGTGTCATATTAATTCGTTCAACTTTGTTTAGCATCAAAAGGTGCAATCCTATCACTCTCGCATTCAAAACCGTATGTACAACTAACACAAGTCCTCCGTTAAATAAAACTTATAGTTGTTTCTTAGTTCCCTTAAATTGGTAAACAAATAGATGATTTAGTGTCATATTACTTCGTTCGACTTTGTTTAGCATCAAAAGGTGCAATCCTATCACCCTCGCATTCAAAACACTACGTATAACTAACACAAGTCCTCCGTTAAAGAAAACTTCTACTTGTTTCATTATTTATTGTTATATTACTTCATTCACCTTTTTTTATCATCAAAAGTTGCAATCCTATCACTCTCGCATTCAGAACCGTACGTACAACTAACACAAGTCATCGGTTAAAGGAAACTTCTAGTTGTCTCATTATTTCCTTCAAATTGGTAAACAAATATATGATTTAGTGTCATATTACTTCGTTCACCTTTGTTTAGCATCAAAAGGTTCAGTCCTATCACTCTCGCATTCAAAATCGTACGTACAACTAACACAAGTCCTCGGTTAACGAAAACTTCTAGTTGTTTCATTATTTCCTTCAAATTGGTAAACAAATAGATGATTTAGTGTCATATTACTTCGTTCACCTTTGTTTAGCATCAAAAGGAGCAATCCTATCACTGTCGCATTCAAAGCCGTACGTACAACTAACGCAATTTCTCGGTTAAAGAAAACTTCTAGTTGTCTCTTTATTTCCTTCAAATTGGTAAACAAATACATGATTTAGTGTCATATTACTTCGTTCACCTTTGTTTAGCATCAAAAGGTGCAATCATATCACTCTCGCATTCAAAACCGTACGTACAACTAACACAAGTCATCGGTTAAAGAAAACTTCTAGTTGTTTTATTATTTCCTACAAATTGGTAAAGAAATAAATGATTTAGTGTCATATTACTTCGTTCACCTTTGTTTATCATCAAAAGTTGCAATCCTATCACTCTCGCATTCAAAACCGTACGTACAACTAACACAAATCCTCGGTTAAAGAAAACTTCTAGTTGTTTCATTATTTGCTTCAAATTGCTCAAGAATTTGATGATTTAGTGTCATATTATTTCGTTCACCTTTGTTTAGCATCAAAAGGTGCAATCCTATCACCCTCGCATTCAAAACCGTGCGTATAACAAACACAAGTCCTCCGTTAAAGAAAACTTCTACTTGTTTCATTATTTCCTTTAAATTGGTATACAAATAGATGATTTAGTGTCATATTACTTCGTTCAACTTTGTTTAGCATCAAAAGGTGCAATCCTATCACTTTCGCATTCAAAACCGTACGGTCAACTAACACAAGTCCTCGGTTAAAGAAAACTTCTAGTTGTTTCATTATTTCCTTCAAATTGGTAAAAAAAAATAGATGATTTAGTGTCATCTTACTTCGTTCAACTTTGTTTAGTTCAAAAGGTGCAATCCTATCACTCTCGCATTCAAAACCGTACGTAGTACTAACATAAGTCCTCGGTTAAAAAAAACTTCTAGTTGTTTCATTATTTCCATCAAATTGGTTAACAAATAGATGATTTAGTATCTTATTACTTTGTTTTACTTTGTTTAGCATCAAAAGGTGGAATCCTATCACTCTCACATTAAAAACTGTACGTACGACTAACACAAGTCCTCGGTGAAAGAAAAATTCTAGTTGTTTCATTATTTCCTTGAAATTGGCAATGAAATAGAAGATTTAGTGTCATATTACTTCGTTCACCTTTGTTTATCATCAAAAGTTGCAATCCTATCACTCTCGCATTCAAAACCGTACGTACAACTAACACAAATCCTCGGTTAAAGAAAACTTCTAATTGTCTCATTATTTCCTTCAAATTGGTAAACAAATAGATGATTTAGTGTCATATTACTTCGTTTACCTCTGTTTAGCATCAAAAGGTGCAATCTTATCACTCTCGCATTGAAAACCGTACGTACAACGAATGCAAGTACTCGGTTAAAGAATCTTCTAATTGTTTCATTATTTGCTTCAAATTGATCAAGAATTTGATGATTTAGTGTCATATTATTTCGTTCACCTTTGTTTAGCATCAAAAAGTGCAATCCTATCATCCTCGCATTCAAAACCGTACAGATAACTAACACAAGTCCTCCGTTAAAGAAAACTTCTACTTGTTTCATTATTTCCTTTAAATTGGTATACAAATAGATAATTTAGTGTCATATTACTTCGGTCACCTTTGTTTAGCATCAAAAGGTGCAATCCTATCACTCTCGCATTCAAAACCGTACGTACAACTAACACAAGTCCTTGGTTAACGAAAACTTCTAGTTGTTTCATTATTTCCTTCAAATTGGTAAACAAAAAGATGATTTAGTGTCATATTACTTCGTTCACCTTTGTTTAGCATCAAAAGGAGCAATCCTATCACTGTCGCATTCAAAGCCGTACGTACAACTAACGCAAGTCCTCGGTTAAAGAAAACTTCTAGTTGTCTCTTTATTTCCTTCAAATTGTTAAACAAATAGATGATTTAGTGTCATATTACTTCGTTCACCTTTGTTTAACATCAAAAGGTGCAATCATATCACTCACGCATTCAAAACCGTACGTACAACTAACACAAGTCATCGGTTAAAGAAAACTTCTAGTTGTTTCATTATTTCCTACAAATTGGTAAAGAAATAAATGATTTAGTGTCATATTACTTCGTTCAACTTTGTTTAGCATCAAAAGGTGCAATCCTATCACTCTCGCATTGAAAACCGTACGTACAACGAACGCAAGTACTCGGTTAAAGAATCTTTTAATTGTTTCATTATTTGCTTCAAATTGTTCAACAATTTGATGATTTAGTGTCATATTATTTCGTTCACCTTTGTTTAGCATCAAAAGGTGCAATCCTATCACCCTCGCATTCAAAACCGTACATTTAACTAACACAAGTCCTCCGTTAAAGAAAACTTCTACTTGTTTCATTATTTCCTTTAAATTGGTATACAAATAGATGATTTAGTGTCATATTACTTCGTTCAACTTTGTTTAGCATCAAAAGGTGCAATCCTATCACTTTCGCATTCAAAACCGTACGGTCAACTAACAAAAGTCCTCGGTTAAAGAAAACTTCTAGTTGTTTCATTATTTCCTTCAAATTGGTAAAAAAAAATAGATGATTTAGCGTCAAATTACTTCGTTCAACTTTGTTTAGTTCAAAAGGTGCAATCCTATCACTCACGCATTCAAAACCGTACGTACTACTAACATAAGTCCTCGGTTAAAAAAATTTTTCTAGTTGTTTCATTATTTCCATCAAATTGGTTAACAAATAGATGATTTAGTAGCTTATTACTTCGTTTTACTTTGTTTAGCATCAAAAGGTGGAATCCTATCACTCTCACATTAAAAACTGTACGTACGACTAACACAAGTCCTCGATTAAAGAAAACTTCTAGTTGTTTCATTATTTCCTTGAAATTGGCAATGAAATAGAAGATTTAGTGTCATATTACTTCGTTCACCTTTGTTTATCATCAAAAGTTGCAATCCTATCACTCTCGCATTCAAAACCGTACGTACAACTAACACAAATCCTCGGTTAAAGAAATTTTCTAGTTGTCTCATTATTTCCTTCAAATTGGTAAACAAATAGATGATTTAGTGTCATATTACTTCGTTCACCTCTGTTTAGCATCAAAAGGTGCAATCCTATCACTCTCGCATTCAAAACCGTACGTACAACGAACGCAAGTACTCGGTTAAAAAATCTTCTAATTGTTTCATTATTTGCTTCAAATTGTTCAAGAATTTGATGATTTAGTGTCATATTATTTCGTTCACCTTTGTTTAGCATCAAAAGGTGCAATCCTATCACCCTCGCATTCAAAACCGTACGTATAACTAACACAAGTCCTCCGTTAAAGAAAACTTCTACTTGTTTCATTATTTCCTTTAAATTGGTATACAAATAGATGATTTAGTGTCATATTACTTCGTTCAACTTTGTTTAGCATCAAAAGGTGCAATCCTATCACTTTCACATTCAAAACCGTACGGTCAACTAACACAAGTCCTCGGTTAAAGAAAACTTCTAGTTGTTTCATTATTTCCTTCAAATTGGTAAAAATAAATAGATGATTTAGTGTCATATTACTTCGTTCAACTTTGTTTAGTTCAAAAGGTGCAATCCTATCACTCTCGCATTCAAAACCGTACGTACTACTAACATAAGTCCTCGGTTAAAAAAAACTTCTAGTTGTTTCATTATTTACATCAAATTGGTTAACAAATAGATGATTTAGTATCTTATTACTTCGTTTTACTTTGTTTAGCATCAAAAGGTGGAATCCTATCACTCTCACATTAAAAACTGTACGTACGACTAACACAAGTCCTCGGTTAAAGAAAAATTCTAGTTGTTTCATTATTTCCTTGAAATTGGCAATGAAATAGAAGATTTAGTGTCATATTACTTCGTTCACCTTTGTTTATCATCAAAAGTTGCAATCCTATCACTCTCGCATTCAAAACCGTACGTACAACTAACACAAATCCTCGGTTAAAGAAAACTTCTAGTTGTCTCATTATTTCCTTCAAATTGGTAAACAAATAGATGATTTAGTGTCATATTACTTCGTTCACCTCTGTTTAGCATCAAAAGGTGCAATCTTATCACTCTCGCATTGAAAACCGTACGTACAACGAACGCAAGTACTCGGTTAAAGAATCTCCTAATTGTTTCATTATTTGCTTCAAATTGTTCAAGAATTTGATGATTTAGTGTCATATTATTTCGTTCACCTTTGTTTAGCATCAAAAAGTGCAATCCTATCACCCTCGCATTCAAAACCGTACGGATAACTATCACAAGTCCTCCGTTAAAGAAAACTTCTACTTGTTTCATTATTTCCTTTAAATTGGTATACAAATAGATGATTTAGCATCATATTACTTCGTTCACCTTTGTTTAGCATCAAAAGGTGCAATCCTATCACTCTCGCATTCAAAATCGTACGTACAACTAACACAAGTCCTTGGTTAACGAAAACTTCTAGTTGTTTCATCATTTCCTTCAAATTGGTAAACAAATAGATGATTTAGTGTAATATTACTTCGTTCACCTTTGTTTAGCATCAAAAGGAGCAATCCTATCACTGTCGCATTCAACGCCGTACGTACAACTAACGCAAGTCCTCAGTTAAAGAAAACTTCTAGTTGTCTCTTTATTTCCTTCAAATTGGTAAACAAATAGATGATTTAGTGTCATATTACTTCGTTCACCTTTGTTTAGTTCAAAAGGTGCAATCCTATCACTCTCGTATTCAAAACCGTACGTACTACTAACACAAGTCCTCGGTTAAAAAAAATTTCTAGTTGTTTCATTATTTCCATCAAATTGGTTAACAAATAGATGATTTAGTGTCATATTACTTCGTTCACCTTTGTTTATCATCAAAAGTTGCAATCCTATCACTCTCGCATTCAGAACCGTACGTCCAACTAACACAAGTCATCGGTTAAAGAAAACTTCTAGTTGTCTCATTATTTCCTTCAAATTGGTAAACAAATAGATAATTTAGTGTCATATTACTTCGTTCAACTTTGTTTAGCATCAAAAGGTGCAATCCTATCACTCTCACATTCAAAACCGTACGTACAACTAACACAAGTCCTCGGTTAAAGAAAACTTCTAGTTGTTTCATTATTTCCTTCAAATTGGTAAAAAAATAGATGATTTAGTGTCATATTACTTCGTTCAACTTTGTTTAGTTCAAAAGGTGTAATCCTATCACTCTCGCATTCAAAACCGTACGTACAACCAACACCAGTCTTTGGTTAAAGAAAACTTCTAGTTGTTTCATTATTTCCTTGAAATTGGCAATGAAATAGATGATTTATTGTTGTATTACTTTATTCACCTTTGTTTATCATCAAAAGTTGCAATCCTATCACTCTCGCATTCAGAACCGTACGTACAACTAACACAAGTCATCAGTTAAAGAAAACTTCTAGTTGTCTCATTATTTCCTTCAAATTGGTAAACAAATAGATGATTTAGTGTCATATTACTTCGTTCAACTTTGTTTAGTATCAAAAGGTGCAATCCTATCACTCTCGCATTCAAAACCGTACATACAACTAACACAAGTCCTCGGTTAACGAAAACTTCTAGTTGTTTCATTATTTCCTTCATATTGGTAAACAAATAGATGATTTAGTGTCATATTACTTCGTTCACCTTTGTTTAGCATCAAAAGGAGCAATCCTATCACTGTCGCATTCAAAGTCGTACGTACAACTAACGCAAGTCCTCGGTTAAAGAAAACTTCTAGTTGTCTCTTTATTTCCCTCAAATTGGTAAACAAATAGATGATTTAGTGTCATATTACTTCGTTTAACTTTGTTTAGCATCAAAAGGTGCAATCCTATCACTGTCGCATTCAAAACCGTACGGTTAACTAACACAAGTCCTCGGTTAAAGAAAAACTTCGAGTTGTTTCATTATTTTCTTCAAATTGGTAAACGAAAAGATGATTTAGTGTCATTTTACTTCGTTCAGCTTTGTTTAGCATCAAAAGGTGCAATCCTATCACTCTCGCATTCAAAACTATACGTACAATTAACACAAGTCCTCGATTAAAGAAAACTTCTAGTTGTTTCATTATTTCCTTAAAATTGGTTAACAAATAGATGATTTAGTGTCATATTACTTCGTTCATCTTTGTTTAGTATCAGAAGGTGGAATCCTATCACTCTCGCATTCAAAACCGTACGTACAACTAACACAAGTCCTCGGTTAAAGAAAACTTCTAGTTGTTTCATTATTTCCTTCAAATTGGTAAAGAAATAGTTGATTTTTGTTATATTACTTCGTTCAACTTTGTTTAGCATCAAAGGGTGCAATCCTATCACTCTCGCATTCAAAAGGTGCAATTCTTTCATTATTTCCTTCAAATTGGTAAACAAATTGATGATTTAGTGTCATATTACTTCGTTCAACTTTGTTTAGCATCAAAAGGTGCAATCTTATCACTCTCGCATTCTTACGTACAACTAACACAAGTCCTCGGTTAAAGAAAACTTCTAGTTGTTTCATTATTTCTTCAAATTGGTAAACAAATAGATGATTTAGTGTCATATTCATATTACTTCGTTCACCTTTGTTTAGCATCAAAATGTGCAATCCTATCACTCTCACATTCAAAATCCTACGTACAACTAACGCAAGTCCTCGGTTAAAGAAACTTCTATTTGTTTCTTCAAATTGGTAAACATATTGATGATTTAGTGTCATATTATTTCGTTCACCTTTGTTTAGCATCAAAAGGTGCAATCCTATCAAGCTCGCATTCAAAACCGTACGTACAACTAACACAAGTCCTCCGTTAAAGAAAACTTATAGTTGTTTCTTATTTCCTTTAAATTAGGAAACAAATAGATGATTTAGTGTCATATTACTTCGTTCAACTTTGTTTAGCATCAAAAGGTGCAATCCTATCACTGTCGCATTCAAAACCGTACGGTTAACTAACACAAGTCCTCGGTTAAAGAAAACTTCGAGTTGTTTCATTATTTTCTTCAAATTGGTAAACGAAAAAATGATTTAGTGTCATATTACTTTGTTAAGCTTTGTTTAGCATCAAAAGGTGCAATCCTATCACTCTCGCATTCAAAACCGTACGTACAACTAACAAAAGTCCTCGATTAAAGAAAACTTCTAGTTGTTTCATTATTTCCTTGAAATTGTTAAACAAATAGATGATTTAGTGTCATATTACTTCATTCAACTTTGTTTAGCATCAAAAGGTGCAATCCTATCACTCTCACATTCAAAATCGTACGTACAACTAACGCAAGTCCTCGGTTAAAGAAACTTCTAGTTGTTTCATTATTTCCTTCAAATTGGTAAACAAATAGATGATTTAGTGTCATATTACTTCGTTCAACTTTGTTTAGTATCAAAAGGTGCAATCCTATCACTCTCGCATTCAAAACTGTACGTACAACTAACACAAGTCCTCTATTAAAGAAAACTTCTAGTTGTTTCATTATTTCCATCAAATTGGTAAACAAATAGATGATTTAGTGTCATATTACTTCGTTCATCTTTGTTTAGCATCAGAAGGTGGAATCCTATCACTCTCGCATTCAAAACCGTACATACAACTAACACAAGTCCTCGGTTAAAGAAAACTTCTAGTTGTTTCATTATTTCCTTCAAATTGGTAAAAAAATAGATGATTTAGTGTCATATTACTTCGTTCACCTTTGGTTAGCATCAAAAGGTGCAATCCCATCACTCTCGCATTCAAAACCGTACGTACAACTAACACAAGTCCTCGGTTAAAGAAAACTTCTAGTTGTTTCATTATTTCCATCAAATTGGTTAAGAAATAGACGATTTAGTATCATATTACTTCGTTTTACTTTGTTTAGCATCAAAAGGAGGAATCCTGTCACTCTCACATTAAAAACCGTACGTACAACTAACATAAGTCCTCGGTTAAAGAAAATTTCTAGTTGTTTCATTATTTCCATCAAATTGGCTAACAAATAGATGATTTAGTATCATATTACTTCGTTTTACTTTGTGTAGCATCAAAAGGTGGAATCCTATCACTCTCACATTAAAAACCGTACGTACAACTAACAAAAGTCCTCGGTTAAAAAAAACTTCTCGTTGTTTCATTATTTCCTTCAAATTGGTAAACAAATATATGTTTTAATGTCATATTAGTTTGTTCAACTTTGTTCAGCATCAAAAGGTGGAATCCTATGACTCACGCATTCAAAATCGTACGTACAACCAACACCAGTATTTGGTTAAAGAAAACTTCTAGTTGTTTCATTATTTCCTTGAAATTGAAAAACAAATACATCATTTAGTGTGATATTAGTTCGTTCACCTTTGTTTAACATCAAAAGGTGCAATCCTATCACTCTCACATTCAAAATCGTACGTACAACTAACGCAAGTCCTCGGTTAAAGAAATTTCTAGTTGTTTCATTATTTCCTTCAAATTGTTAAACAAATAGATGATTTAGTGTCATATTACTTCTTTCAACTTTGTTTAGCATTAAAAGGTGCAATCCTATCACTCTCGCATTCAAAACCATACGTACAACTAACTCAAGTCCTCGGTTAAAGAAAACTTTCTAGTTTTTTCATTATTTCCATCAAATTGGTTAACAAATAGATGATTTAGTATCATATTCCTTCGTTTTACTTTGTTTAGTATCAAAAGTTGGAATCCTATCACTCTCACATTCAAAACCGTACGTACAACTAACACAATTCCTCGGTTAAAGAAAACTTCTAGTTGTTTCATTATTTCCTTCAAATTGTTAAACAAATAGATGTTTTAATGTCATATTACTTTGTTCAACTTTGTTCAACATCAAAAGGTGGAATCCTATCACTCTCGCATTCAAAACCGTACGTACAACTAACAAAAGTCCTCGGTTAAAGAAAACTTCTAGTTATCTCATTATTTCCTTCAAATTGGTAAACAAATAGATGATTTAGTGTCATATTACTTCGTTCACCTTTGTTTAGCATCAAAACGTGCAATCCTATCACTCTCGCATTCAATACCGTACGTACAACTAACTCCAGTCCTCGGTTAAAGAAAACTTCTAGTTGTTTCATTATTTCCATCAAATTGGTTAACAAATAGATGATTTAGCGTCATATTACTTCGTTCACCTTTGTTTTGCATCAAAACGTGCAATTCTATCACTTTCGCATTTAAAACCGTACGTACAACTAACACAAGTCCTCGGTTAAAGAAAACTTCTAGTTTTTCATTATTTCCTTCAAATTGGTAAACAAATAGATGATTTAGTGTCATATTACTTCGTTCAACTTTTTTTAGTATCAAAAGGTTCAATCCTATCACTCTCGCATTCAAAACTGTACGTACAACTAACACAAGTCCTCGATTAAAGAAAACTTCTAGTTGTTTCATTATTTCCTTCCAATTGGTAAACAAATAGATGATTTAGTGTCATATTACTTCGTTCACCTTTCTTTAGCATCAAGAGGTGCACTCCCATCACTCTCGCATTCAAAACTGTACGTACAACTAACACAAGTCCTCGGTTAAAGAAAACTTCTAGTTGTTTCATTATTTCCTTCAAATTTGTAAACAAATAGATGATTTAGTGTCATATTACTTCGTTCACCTTTGTTTAGCATCAAAAGGTGCAATCCTATCACTGTCGCATTCAAAACCGTACGGTTAACTAACACAAGTCCTCGGTTAAAGAAAACTTCGAGTTGTTTCATTATTTTCTTCAAATTGGTAAACGAAAAGATGATTTAGTGTCTTATTACTTCGTTAAGCTTTGTTTAGTATCAAAAGGTGCAATCCTATCACTCTCGCATTCAAAACCGTACGTACAACTAACACAAGTCCTCGTTTAAAGAAACTTCTAGTTGTTTCATTATTTCCTTGAAATTGGTAAACAAATAGATGATTTAGTGTCATATTACTTTGTTCATCTTTGTTTAGCATCAGAAGGTGGAATCCTATCACTCTCGCATTCAAAACCGTACGTACAACTAACTCAAGTCCTCGCTTAAAGAAAACTTCTAGTTGTTTCATTATTTCCTTCCAATTGGTAAACAAATAGATGATTTAGTGTCATATTACTTCGTTCACCTTTATTTAGCATCAAAAGGTGTTGTGACGCCCCCAAATCACTATACTTACTATAGATGACTTGATGCTCACTATAAATGCTAAATCAATAGGTTTATAGATGATTTCCTTTATTCTGAAATAAAGTTCTCATCCTAATTCCCAAAGATCTTTCATTATTTTATATCAAGTCCTTATAATTGATACAAGAGACTTAATATTCAAACATAACCTTTTTATCCTTAATATTTAGATATTCTATAACTTTACATGTTTCAACATCCACGGTATTAAATCATTAGGACGGCTCTTGGGAACAGAGAATCTCGCGGTGAATGTTTGCATCTTCACCCGTGATAAATGTTTGCATCTTTATCCGTGACAAATGGTTGTATCTTTGTCCGGTGCAAAATTCTCTTTCCGTACAGAACATTACCCAAATAGTTAAAACCCTCATTCGAAACGTATTTGGTTATAGTGATATCTCTTCATATTAATAATCCTATTTATCCGACATTCAGAATAGTAATAACGAGTTATACCTGGGTCCGAGGAACCTTAACGATGGATTTGACTTAGTCAACATCGCTTAGTCCTGTCTCGGATGTACAGCACTCACAAGTTATTTACCGATCCTCATCCAGATAAATAGATTATTATTAATACTATGTTAAGTTTTAACAATTCTAAGTTTAATCAAAGTAAAGACGTAACAAGAGAATGTGATAAAACTTGATAATATTTATATAATATTCGGTTACATGTGTTGAACTTGTTCTTATTACAAAATGTCATTATGACTACAGTTAAGAACAGTTAAGGAAAGCAGTAAACTAGTCTACGCATTTCTTCTTTCCTTTCTTCTTCGAGCCGGAGCTCTCGGGTTTGTCTGCACATTAGGTTTATATGCAAGGGTGAGCTAAAATGCTCAGCAAGTCTTAAACACATAACATATAAGTGAACTCACACCGATAAGGATTGTAAGGACTCATGGAATAACAATTGATATTTACAAATGTTTTAACATAGCAAGACTGAGTGGTGGTTAGACCTTGAACTGTTCTTTGTCTTTCGACTTAGAACCTTTTACAGTGGATATAGAAAGGGGATCAACCTAACGACATCCTATGTTATGCATAACATACAATACACTGGACAGATCAAGAACAGTAATACATATTTGTTCATCTCAGTTTACTTCACATGTCAGGATCGCCCCAAGACGACTTGGTTTGATATAATAAAGCATTATTCGAATTTATCACGAATAATCATTTCATTTTGCAAGTTATGCCGAAACAAAAAGCAATAACTCTCGTATCAAAGATTTATAACACGTTGCATACACAAAATGTATAAATCACATAGAAAGCAAGTAAACAAAGTTTAAGGATAGAAAACTTGCCTTTAGCACAATTTAGGGTTTCCCGGTAATCGATTAAAGCGCCTATACAAAGGGTTTCGTGTACCGAATGTTAGTTTATCGAATTTTCCTTTTGAATAAGTCTTAGAATAACTTAACTAGACTATTTCCATAGGTGGAATCATTTCGTTAAGTGGCGAACTCAAAATTTTATTTTTTAGTGCTAGGATCCGAATGGTCCTTAAAAAAAATTCAGCTTCGACCTATTTTATTGCGACAGCCATAACTTTGTCATACGAAAACATTTTTGAGTGATTCTTGAGTCTAAATTGCTTAGAATTTCATGATCTACAACTTTCATTTAGGTGTCTAAGGCAGATTCAGAAATTAAATTTTCGGAAATTACCAAAAATATTCTGCTAGTATATTAAACTTAACTTTCTTTGATCCGATTGGTAAAACATGATACCTCAAGCATTAATTTGCTAAGATAACATGTTCTAACACTCCGTATCACTTCATAACATAAAAATAACAAAATCATAAACCTACTTATATAATATTTTATGACTTTTTCTCAAGAACACGAAGAACGAATCGAAGAATACGAAGAACACGAAGAACAAAGTTTCATCGTTCTTCGTTTCGACTACTAAAACTTGATGCCACAAGCATTATTTAGCAAGGACATCATGTTTCATCATCCCATAACACTAAATTACCAAATCATAAACCTACTTATGTAGAAATTATGACTTTTGCTCAAGAACACACGAAGAACACGAAGAACGAAAAATCGTACATGGTAACGACTTATGTTCTTGAGCTTTTGGATTTCATACTTGAAATAATTTGAGCATTATAACTGCTTACATATGTGATTATAACACTTTATAATTGACAAAATTTGGTCATTATAACGACGTGTTTACTTAATTATAACAATTTATAATAATACTCCAGAACATACGAAGAACACGGAGAACGGATAAACCGTACATGGATACGACGTATGTTCTTGAACTTTAAACTATGAAATGAAATTTGACATAACAACGACTTGCTCAAGTCATAAGGAACACGGAGAACGAAAAATCGTACATGGCTACGACTTATGTTCTTGAGCCTCATCGATAAAATAAAACTTTAAGCATAATAACGATTAAGAATCGTACCTTTTATTATTGCAAGCTTTAACTATTTCTTTGCAATCGATTCTTGTCTCACAAGAACTCTCTCTATATTTGCTCTTTAGCTTTCAAAAATGGTAAAGAACTAATGAACTTAAGCCTTCTATTTATAGGAAAACCAAGGGTCGGGGTAGTTTGGTCATTAGTTTAAAAGCCAAGGGCATTTTAGTCATTTCGCACATTATTTAATTAATAAAACTAGAATAATATCTAGATATTTTCCAAGCCAAGCTTCTAGAAGCTTCCCGAGCTGTTTTGTCATTATTTCTTCCGATTTCGGTATATCGGATAAATCGCGTGTGATTAATTTAAAATATTTCGCATTAGTAATATAAGTTTTAATTACTTATACGTATTTTATTAATAAAATACATCATTCAGTATTAATATGATGTCTCGTCTGACCCTCAAAGTTTTCCTTGAATTAATCTCGGATAATCTTCCGTATATTTTTCTCAAATATACCTACCGGGCGACGCGATTGATAAATTTCTTTCATTCTAGACACTAATTATGATTGAATAATATAATTAGGTATTAATCTGATAAATTTGATTATTCAAATTTAATGTTAACCTGTCTCATGTTCCGTTTGATGAAAACAATACGGATGAATTACCAGTTTAATTATATAACAGTCTGATTCCAACTAAATGATTAACTAATACTGATTTAAAAACTTGATATTACTGAGTTTTGTTCCGAATAAACACTATTTTGTAAAGTGAAAAGTCCAAAAGACTTGGCACGTTTTTCGGTGAATAGTGTTTTTGGCGACCATTTCTCAGAAAATGGTTAGAAGACCAAAAAGTCAAAAATAATATTTATTTTCGTCTTTTCCCTATTTCGTCTTATTCCCGACACACTTTTCGAGAAAATATTTTATTGCTTATTACGCACCGGTGTTGCATACAAACACTGTATCCATCAACGGTTTGATCAAAAACATAAAGCGTTTTCGTTTGAAGAGCGTTTTACGTTTTATTTTGGGAAAAATATCAGTGGCTCCCTGGTATCTATTCCCCGTATAAATGCTATATCGTGAAATGGAAAAAGTCCAAACGTTGAAAAGAACGTTCAAAAATACGACAAACGTTTTCTCGTGAATCGTGTCTTTTTCGTCTTTTTCCCAAGAAAATTTTATTGATTCCCTGACATCTAAACCTCATATTATCACTATGTTGTGAAATGTAAGAAGTCCTACAGATGAAAGAAACAGTCAAACGAATGAAAAACATCACCTCGTGAATAGTGCTTTTACACGTTTTTCGAGAAAAACTATTATTGACTGTTTCGTGTTTTCAAATCGTGGGAAGGTTGAATCTTGAAACAGAACGTCATTTCGACGTACACGTTTCGCTCGGGAGCTTAGGTTAGAATTCCTAGGGTTTAGACCCTAGGGTTTAGGGTTTAGGTTTTATCTTCTTTTCAGATTTTTGAAGAAAAAACTTTTATGTTCCTTTTTCGTGCTAAGGCTGTATACTTGAACCGAAACACATAAATAAGCAATAACGAAGATTCCATAACACATATAAGATGTAATTCAAGCTTTATTTATTCACATAAAGTCGGATTACAACTCTCTCGGATGTTCGGAATATTACATTCACCCCTCCTTAAAAGAATTTCGTCCCCGAAATTAACTTATACAATTAAGAAAATAAATGTGGATATTCTATCTTCATTTTATCTTCTAGTTCCCACGTTGCTTCTTCGATGGATTGATTTCTCCATATGACCTTGACTGAAGGTATGACCTTGTTTCGCAAGACTTGTTCCTTCCTATCAACAATTTTAACAGGAATCTCTTCGTAGCTTAGATCCTTCTCGATTTGAATGGGTTCATAGCTGATGACGTGTTTGTAATCGGGTTTATAGGGACGTAATACTGAAACATGAAATACATTATGTATATGTTCCAGCTCTGGAGGTAAGGCTACTTCATAAGCTACTTCACCTATTCTTCGTAATATTTCGAATGGTCCTATAAACCTTGGACTCAGTTTTCCTTTCTTTCCAAAACGAATCTTTCCTTTCCAGGGAGATACTTTTAGGAAAACATGACTACCAACTTCAAAGTCTCTCTTTTGTCGATGTAGATCGGCATATCTCTTCTGTCTTTCTTGAGCAGCTCGTAACCTCAGTTGAATTGTTCGAACTACCTCCGCTGTTTGTTGAACCAATTCTGGCCCAAGCATCTTCCGTTCACCAACTTCGTCCCAACACATCGGTGTTCTACACTTTCTTCCATATAGGGCTTCATATGGTGGCATTCCTATACTAGCGTGATAACTATTGTTGTAAGAGAATTCTACCAGAGGTAAGTGATCTTCCCAACTTCCCTCAAAATCCATCATACAAGCTCTCAACATATCCTCCAAGGTTTGGATAGTCCTTTCACTTTGACCATCTGTTTGCGGGTGATAAGCAGTACTCATTCTCAATTGTGTGCCTAGATGTTCTTGAAGACTTTTCCAAAAGTTCGATGTGAACCTTGGGTCTCGATCTGACACAATTGAAACTGGCACGCCATGTCTAGAGATAACCTCCTTAATGTATAGCTTGGCTAATCGATCCAAAGTGAACTTAACCTTAATTGGTAAAAAGTGAGCTGACTTGGTTAGTCTATCCACTATTACCCAAATGGCATCATGACCCTTCTGTGTGGTTGGTAGGCCTACTACAAAATCCATTGTAATATGCTCCCATTTCCACTCTGGAATCTCTAACGGTTGTAACAATCCGCTTGGTCTTTGATGCTCAGCTTTAACTTGCTGACATGTCAAACACCTACTAACGAATTCAGCCACCTCTCTTTTCATGTTTGGCCACCAGAAATGTTGACTTATGTCTTTGTACATTTTGGTACTGCCTGGGTGTACTGAAAACTTAGTACTATGTGCTCCTGACATGATTTCTTCCTTGAGTTCTTGAACTGCAGGAATCCAAATTCTAGATTCAAATCTTATGATTCCCTCCTTGTCCATCTTGTATTTGCCGTTTATAACCTCTGTTGACTTTTTCAACTTCCTATAATTTCCATCCTCCTCTTGGATTTTCTTAATGTTACCCAACAAGGTTGAGTGATCTTCCATTATGAACAATTTCCTTGTCGAGACTGAAGGAACTCTCACTTCTATGTCGAGTCTAGCGAACTCTTTAATCAATTCCTCCTGAGTTGTTAATACATTTAACTTCTCTTGATTCTTCCTACTCAAAGCATCTGCAACTACGTTGGCTTTTCCTGGATGATATAGGATTTCACAATCATAATCCTTAATCAATTCCAACCATCGTCTTTGCCTCATATTCAACTCTCGTTGTGTAAAAATATACTTTAAACTCTTGTGATCTGTATAAATTTCACACTTCTCCCCGTACAAGTAATGCCTCCAAATCTTCAAAGCAAATACTACCGCCGCTAATTCTAGATCGTGAGTAGGATACCTTAACTCATAATCCTTTAGCTGTCGCGAAGCATAAGCTATTACTTTGCCATGTTGCATTAAAACACAACCTAATCCTTTATGTGAGGCATCACTATAGACTACAAGACCTCCACTATTATCAGGTAGTGATAATACTGGTGCCTCACTTAGCCTCTTCTTTAGCTCTTGAAAGCTCTTTTCACATTTATCTGTCCAAGCATACTTCACGGTCTTCCTGGTTAAGTTGGTTAATGGGGTTGCTATCTTTGAAAAATCTTGAATGAAACGTCTATAGTACCCCGCTAAACCTAAGAAACTTCTCACTTCAGTTGGGGTCTTTGGTTGTTCCCAGTTTATTACTGCTTCTATCTTTGATGGATCCACTGAAACTCCACTCTTGTCAATCACATGACCTAAGAACTGAACTTTCTCTAGCCAGAACTCACATTTTGAAAATTTGGCATAGAGTTGTTCCTTTCGTAAGGTTTCTAGTACACTTCTTAAGTGTATAGCATGTTCTTCCAGTGTTTTCGAGTATATAAGAATATCGTCGATGAACACCACAACATACTTGTCTAAGCAAGACCTAAAAACCCTATTCATCAAGTCCATGAATGCTGCCGGTGCATTCGTTAATCCAAAGGACATTACTAGAAACTCGTAATGTCCATAACGTGTTCTAAATGCTGTCTTCGGCACATCTTCCTTTCTCACTTTTAGTTGATGGTAACCTGACCGTAGATCAATCTTAGAGAAATACTCTGCTCCCTTGAGTTGATCAAACAAGTCATCAATCCTAGGTAATGGATACTTATTCTTTATGGTCAATTTATTGAGTTCACGATAATCAACACATAATCTTAAAGTTCCATCCTTTTTCTTGACAAACAACACTGGTGCTCCCCATGGAGAAACACTTGGTTGAATGTATTTCTTATTCAACAATTCTTGTAATTGTACCATCAACTCCTTCAATTCCACAGGCGCCATTCTATATGCGGCCTTCGAAACCGGTGCAGTTCCAGGAGCTAAATCAATAACGAACTCAATCTCCCTATCAGGGGGAAGACCGGGTAGATCATCAGGAAAGACATCCTGAAACTCTCTAAGCACTGGTATTTGGTCTATATCTAACCCTTTCTGTTGGGTGTCTACGATATATGCCAAATAGCCCTGACATCCCTTCTGAAGTAATCCCTTTGCTTGATTTGCAGTTAGACATCGGGATTTTCTTGGTGATTGACTTCCGTTGAAGACTACCGTAGACTTGGACGTTGTAAGAAGTTTAACGGACTTTTGTTGACAATCGATCATCGCTTGGTGATTGGTCAACCAATCCATGCCTAGAATTACATCAAATTCCCCTAATTGGATTGGAATAAGATCGACTCTCAGCTCATGACCCTTGATCACTATGCAACAACCTTTTATGATCTTATTAACAGGAATTAGTTCTTTATTAGCAATCTCTATCATTAAAGGACCTTCTAACAATTCACTAGGCACGTTTAGTTTTCTAGCAAATTCATGGGAAATAAAAGAGCAAGTAGCTCCCGAATCAAATAGCACGTAAGCACTTATGGTGTTGATCGGAATGATACCTGACACTACATCCTGTGATGCTACAGCATCTCCCACGGTCATGTTGAATGTCCTTGCCGTTGGACGACCTGGATTAGTTGTTGGGGTAGATTTGTTGCTATTGTCCCCTCCGGCATTTCCTCCCTTTTTGGGGCACAACTTAGCTGGATGCCCTGTGGCTCCACAGTGAAAACATGTGTCTTTCCTTGGGCTAGGACATGCGGTTGCTATGTGTCCCTCTTGTTTGCAATTGTAGCAAACATTTTTCCCTTTTAGACACTCTCCTGCGTGTTGTTTACCGCAGTTTTTACATGGCTCTAATGTTTTCTTTTTATTCTCCCCTCCTTGTTGGGAGTTTCCGCCATTGAACCTTCTTTTATTATTATTATTATTTCCTCCTCCATTTCTTCCCTTATTATTTTTCCCCCCTTCATTCCCTCCTTTATTATTATTCCTTTCCTTATTAAATTTTGTGATGGCGTCACTACTGCCTTCAGCAATGATAGCCTTTTCTAGTAGATGGGCGTAACTATCTATTTGTAAGACAGCTACCTTACCATGAATCCAGGGTTTTAAACCCTCCTCAAACCTTCTTGCCTTTCGTTCCTCCGTATCTACTTGATTTGGAGCGAAACGAGCAAGTTCATTGAATTTGGAGGCATACTGGGGAACAGTCATGTCCCCTTGTTTTAAATTCAGAAATTGTACCTCCATTCTATTCTTCAAGCTTCGAGGGAAGTAATTCTCAAAGAATATTTCCTTGAATGCTTCCCACGTAATCACACCTTCCCCAGCACGGGCTCGGGTGGCCTCCCACCAGAAGTTTGCCTCCCCCTTCATAAGGTAAGTGGCAAACTTTGTCTTTTTATCCTCAGCAACCTCTGCTAAGTCAAAGGCTTTTTCTATTTCATTTATCCAGCACTGAGCCTCTATAGGCTCAGCGGTTCCTTTGAATTCGGGAGGACCTACATTTTTAAAGTCTTTAAATAAGACTTTTTGTGGTTGGGGTTGTGGCTGAGGTGGTGGTATTTGTATTTGTGGTTGTGGTTGTGGTTGTCGGGGTGGTGGTGGGACATTATTTGCAGTTCTATTATCTAAGACTCCTATTAGCCTATCTAGGAATTGTTGCATAGGATCGGGAGTCTGAACATTACTTTCGTCACTAACACTTGCTGTTGTTGCCCTGGTTCTTGGTCTCGGTGGTGCCATTATCTAAATAAAATGAAACATACGTGTAAATATGAAAGCATTAAAAAGTGCAAGACATATTTCTTAAACAAACTTCTTATATAAATAAAATTTGTACAGTACATTATCCGAATGAGCTTAATTACTTAACGACTATTAGCATCCCTTATAAAAATGGGAAATGCTAAACAAAACATTTACAACATACTAATATATTACACGTTATTTGACTAGATCTTTCTAGCCTTCTTTTTGATCTTGTGGATCATACTAAGTACCACAGACCTATTGATTTCGAACCCCAAATCTTTGGCTGGTGAGGGGAATTTAATTACTTTTTTCTCGAGCTTGGCATAAGAAGCACCATAAGCTCGTTTAATATGAGCACGATTTGCTCGCAGGAGGTATACTTCCTCTTGGGAAGCTTCTAGCTGCATCTGTAGTTGGTAGCTTCTTTCAGCTTCATCCAACCACCTCCTTTCTAGTACCTCCATAATACCATTGGCCTTGTTCATGTTGGCCTGGTTTTCATTTTGGAGTTGTTCCACCCGCTCTTCTTGAGCTTCTCCATAGGCCATCATTTCAGCAGCATCTTCTTCCAACTCAGCGATGATCTCATCGTAAGTTGGTAAGTCTATTACATCTGCATCTTCTATTAGGTTTGCCTCTCCGGCATCATGTAGTTCCAAGTTCTGATTTGGCTCCTCTGCTTCAGATTCACTACTAGAATACTCGCTCGGATCACTTTCGTAGTCCAAGGCTTGAGCATTGTCTTCGTGTATGTCAGCCATTTCTACAAAACAAGATTGACTTTAATTAGTATAGTTCTTTCACATAATGTCTTTTAATTAATTAAGATTTAAAGTTTATTATCATCTTTTAATTATCTATTAGACTCTTCACAAGTCTATTTAACTTAAACGATCAGATTATATCCTAAAGTACTTGCTACTTTAGAGCTATAATCTACAGCTTTGATACCAACCTGTGACGCCCCCAAATCACTATACTTACTATAGATGACTTGATGCTCACTATAAATGCTAAATCAATAGGTTTATAGATGATTTCCTTTATTCTGAAATAAAGTTCTCATCCTAATTCCCAAAGATCTTTCATTATTTTATATCAAGTCCTTATAATTGATACAAGAGACTTAATATTCAAACATAACCTTTTTATCCTTAATATTTAGATATTCTATAACTTTACATGTTTCAACATCCACGGTATTAAATCATTAGGACGGCTCTTGGGAACAGAGAATCTCGCGGTGAATGTTTGCATCTTCACCCGTGATAAATGTTTGCATCTTTATCCGTGACAAATGGTTGTATCTTTGTCCGGTGCAAAATTCTCTTTCCGTACAGAACATTACCCAAATAGTTAAAACCCTCATTCGAAACGTATTTGGTTATAGTGATATCTCTTCATATTAATAATCCTATTTATCCGACATTCAGAATAGTAATAACGAGTTATACCTGGGTCCGAGGAACCTTAACGATGGATTTGACTTAGTCAACATCGCTTAGTCCTGTCTCGGATGTACAGCACTCACAAGTTATTTACCGATCCTCATCCAGATAAATAGATCATTATTAATACTATGTTAAGTTTTAACAATTCTAAGTTTAATCAAAGTAAAGACGTAACAAGAGAATGTGATAAAACTTGATAATATTTATATAATATTCGGTTACATGTGTTGAACTTGTTCTTATTACAAAATGTCATTATGACTACAGTTAAGAACAGTTAAGGAAAGCAGTAAACTAGTCTACGCATTTCTTCTTTCCTTTCTTCTTCGAGCCGGAGCTCTCGGGTTTGTCTGCACATTAGGTTTATATGCAAGGGTGAGCTAAAATGCTCAGCAAGTCTTAAACACATAACATATAAGTGAACTCACACCGATAAGGATTGTAAGGACTCATGGAATAACAATTGATATTTACAAATGTTTTAACATAGCAAGACTGAGTGGTGGTTAGACCTTGAACTGTTCTTTGTCTTTCGACTTAGAACCTTTTACAGTGGATATAGAAAGGGGATCAACCTAACGACATCCTATGTTATGCATAACATACAATACACTGGACAGATCAAGAACAGTAATACATATTTGTTCATCTCAGTTTACTTCACATGTCAGGATCGCCCCAAGACGACTTGGTTTGATATAATAAAGCATTATTCGAATTTATCACGAATAATCATTTCATTTTGCAAGTTATGCCGAAACAAAAAGCAATAACTCTCGTATCAAAGATTTATAACACGTTGCATACACAAAATGTATAAATCACATAGAAAGCAAGTAAACAAAGTTTAAGGATAGAAAACTTGCCTTTAGCACAATTTAGGGTTTCCCGGTAATCGATTAAAGCGCCTATACAAAGGGTTTCGTGTACCGAATGTTAGTTTATCGAATTTTCCTTTTGAATAAGTCTTAGAATAACTTAACTAGACTATTTCCATAGGTGGAATCATTTCGTTAAGTGGCGAACTCAAAATTTTATTTTTTAGTGCTAGGATCCGAATGGTCCTTAAAAAAAATTCAGCTTCGACCTATTTTATTGCGACAGCCATAACTTTGTCATACGAAAACATTTTTGAGTGATTCTTGAGTCTAAATTGCTTAGAATTTCATGATCTACAACTTTCATTTAGGTGTCTAAGGCAGATTCAGAAATTAAATTTTCGGAAATTACCAAAAATATTCTGCTAGTATATTAAACTTAACTTTCTTTGATCCGATTGGTAAAACATGATACCTCAAGCATTAATTTGCTAAGATAACATGTTCTAACACTCCGTATCACTTCATAACATAAAAATAACAAAATCATAAACCTACTTATATAATATTTTATGACTTTTTCTCAAGAACACGAAGAACGAATCGAAGAATACGAAGAACACGAAGAACAAAGTTTCATCGTTCTTCGTTTCGACTACTAAAACTTGATGCCACAAGCATTATTTAGCAAGGCCATCATGTTTCATCATCCCATAACACTAAATTACCAAATCATAAACCTACTTATGTAGAAATTATGACTTTTGCTCAAGAACACACGAAGAACACGAAGAACGAAAAATCGTACATGGTAACGACTTATGTTCTTGAGCTTTTGGATTTCATACTTGAAATAATTTGAGCATTATAACTGCTTACATATGTGATTATAACACTTTATAATTGACAAAATTTGGTCATTATAACGACGTGTTTACTTAATTATAACAATTTATAATAATACTCCAGAACATACGAAGAACACGGAGAACGGATAAACCGTACATGGATACGACGTATGTTCTTGAACTTTAAACTATGAAATGAAATTTGACATAACAACGACTTGCTCAAGTCATAAGGAACACGGAGAACGAAAAATCGTACATGGCTACGACTTATGTTCTTGAGCCTCATCGATAAAATAAAACTTTAAGCATAATAACGATTAAGAATCGTACCTTTTATTATTGCAAGCTTTAACTATTTCTTTGCAATCGATTCTTGTCTCACAAGAACTCTCTCTATATTTGCTCTTTAGCTTTCAAAAATGGTAAAGAACTAATGAACTTAAGCCTTCTATTTATAGGAAAACCAAGGGTCGGGGTAGTTTGGTCATTAGTTTAAAAGCCAAGGGCATTTTAGTCATTTCGCACATTATTTAATTAATAAAACTAGAATAATATCTAGATATTTTCCAAGCCAAGCTTCTAGAAGCTTCCCGAGCTGTTTTGTCATTATTTCTTCCGATTTCGGTATATCGGATAAATCGCGTGTGATTAATTTAAAATATTTCGCATTAGTAATATAAGTTTTAATTACTTATACGTATTTTATTAATAAAATACATCATTCAGTATTAATATGATGTCTCGTCTGACCCTCAAAGTTTTCCTTGACTTAATCTCGGATAATCTTCCGTATATTTTTCTCAAATATACCTACCGGGCGACGCGATTGATAAATTTCTTTCATTCTAGACACTAATTATGATTGAATAATATAATTAGGTATTAATCTGATAAATTTGATTATTCAAATTTAATGTTAACCTGTCTCATGTTCCGTTTGATGAAAACAATACGGATGAATTACCAGTTTAATTATATAACAGTCTGATTCCAACTAAATGATTAACTAATACTGATTTAAAAACTTGATATTACTGAGTTTTGTTCCGAATAAACACTATTTTGTAAAGTGAAAAGTCCAAAAGACTTGGCACGTTTTTCGGTGAATAGTGTTTTTGGCGACCATTTCTCAGAAAATGGTTAGAAGACCAAAAAGTCAAAAATAATATTTATTTTCGTCTTTTCCCTATTTCGTCTTATTCCCGACACACTTTTCGAGAAAATATTTTATTGCTTATTACGCACCGGTGTTGCATACAAACACTGTATCCATCAACGGTTTGATCAAAAACATAAAGCGTTTTCGTTTGAAGAGCGTTTTACGTTTTATTTTGGGAAAAATATCAGTGGCTCCCTGGTATCTATTCCCCGTATAAATGCTATATCGTGAAATGGAAAAAGTCCAAACGTTGAAAAGAACGTTCAAAAATACGACAAACGTTTTCTCGTGAATCGTGTCTTTTTCGTCTTTTTCCCAAGAAAATTTTATTGATTCCCTGACATCTAAACCTCATATTATCACTATGTTGTGAAATGTAAGAAGTCCTACAGATGAAAGAAACAGTCAAACGAATGAAAAACATCACCTCGTGAATAGTGCTTTTACACGTTTTTCGAGAAAAACTATTATTGACTGTTTCGTGTTTTCAAATCGTGGGAAGGTTGAATCTTGAAACAGAACGTCATTTCGACGTACACGTTTCGCTCGGGAGCTTAGGTTAGAATTCCTAGGGTTTAGACCCTAGGGTTTAGGGTTTAGGTTTTATCTTCTTTTCAGATTTTTGAAGAAAAAACTTTTATGTTCCTTTTTCGTGCTAAGGCTGTATACTTGAACCGAAACACATAAATAAGCAATAACGAAGATTCCATAACACATATAAGATGAAATTCAAGCTTTATTTATTCACATAAAGTCGGATTACAACTCTCTCGGATGTTCGGAATATTACAGGTGCAATCCTATCACAATCACATTCAAAACCGTACGTAAAACTAACGCAAGTCCTCGGTTAAAGAATCTTCTAGTTGTTTCATTATTTCCATCAAATTGTTTAACAAATAGATGATTTAGTATCATATTACTTCGTTTTACTTTGTTTAGCATCAAAAGGTGGAATCCTATCACTCTCACATTAAAAACCGTATGTACAACTAACTCAAGTCCTCGGTTAAAGAAAACTTCTAGTTGTTTCATTATTTCCTTCAAATTGGTAAACAAATAGATGTTTTAATGTCATATTACTTTGTTCAACTTTGTTCAACATCAAAAGGTGGAATCCTATCACTCACGCATTCAAAACCGTACGTACAACTAACACAAGTCCTCGGTTAAAGAAAACTTCTAGTTGTCTCATTATTTCCTTGAAATTGGTAAACCAATAGATGATTTAGCGTCATATTACTTCGTTCATCTTTGTTTTGCATCAAAACGTGCAATCCTGTCACTCTTGCATTCAAAACCGTACGTACAACTAACTCCAGTCCTCGGTTAAAGAAAACTTCTAGTTGTTTCATTATTTCCTTCAAATTGGTAAAGAAATCGATGATTTAGTGTCATATTACTTCGTTAAACTTTGTTTAGCATCAAAACGTGCAATCCTATCACTCTTGCATTCAAAACCGTACGTACAACTAACACAAGCCCTCGGTTAAAGAAAACTTCTAGTTGTTGCATTATTTCTTTCAAATTGGTAAACAAATAGATGATTTAGTGTCATATTACTTCGTTCAACTTTGTTTAGAATAAAAAGGTGCAATCCTATCACTCTCGCATTCAAAACTGTACGTACAACTAACACAAGTCCTCGATTAAAGAAAACTTCTAGTTGTTTCATTATTTCCTTCAAATTGGTAAACAAATAGATGATTTAGCGTCATATTACTTCGTTCACCTTTGTTTTGCATCAAAACGTGCAATCCTATCACTCTTGCATTCAAAACCGTACGTACAACTATACAAGTCCTCGGTTAAAGAAAACTTCTAGTTGTTTCATTATTTCCTTCAAATTGGTAAAGAAATCGATGATTTAGTGTCATATTACTTCGTTCACCTTTGTTTAGCATCAAAACGTGCAATTCTATCACTTTCGCATTCAAAACCGTACGTACAACTAACACAAGTCCTCGGTTAAAGAAAACTTTTAGTTGTTTCATTATTTCCTTCAAATTGGTAAACAAATGGATGATTTAGTGTCATATTACTTCGTTCAACTTTTTTTAGTATCAAAAGGTTCAATCCAATCACTCTCGCATTCAAAACTGTACGTACAACTAACACAAGTCCTCGATTAAAGAAAACTTCTAGTTGTTTCATTATTTCCTTCCAATTGGTAAACAAATAGATGATTTAGTGTCATATTACTTCGTTCACCTTTGTTTAGCATCAAAAGGTGCAATCCTATCACTGTCGCATTCAAAACCGTACGGTTAACTAACACAAGTCCTCGGTTAAAGAAACCTTCGAGTTGTTTCATTATTTTCTTCAAATTGGTAAACGAAAAGATGATTTAGTGTCATATTACTTCGTTAAGCTTTCTTTAGCTTCAAAAGGTGCAATCCTATCACTCTCGCATCCAAAACCGTACGTACAACTAACAGAAGTCCTCGTTTAAAGAAACTTCTTGTTGTTTCATTATTTCCTTGAAATTGGTAAACAAATAGATGATTTAGTGTCATATTACTTTGTTCATCTTTGTTTAGCATCAGAAGGTGGAATCCTATCACTCTCGCATTCAAAACCGTACGTACAACTAACTCAAGTCCTCGCTTAAAGAAAACTTCTAGTTGTTTCATTATTTCCTTCCAATTGGTAAACAAATAGATGATTTAGTGTCATATTACTTCGTTCACCTTTGTTTAGCATCAAGAGGTGCAATCCCATCACTCTCGCATTCAAAACTGTACGTACAACTAACACAAGTCCTCGGTTAAAGAAAACTTCTAGTTGTCTCAATATTTCCTTCAAATTGGTAAACAAATAGATGATTTAGTGTCATATTACTTCGTTCACCTTTGTTTAGCATCAAGAGGTGCAATCCCATCACTCTCGCATTCAAAACTGTACGTACAACTAACACAAGTCCTCGGTTAAAGAAAACTTCTAGTTGTTTCATTATTTCCTTCAAATTGGTAAACAAATAGATGATTTAGTGTCATATTATTTCGTTCACCTTTGTTTAGCATCAAAAGGTGCAATCCTATCACTCTCACATTCAAAATCGTACGTAAAACTAACGCAAGTACTCGGTTAAAGAAACTTCTAGTTGTTTAATTATTTCCTTCAAATTGGTAAACAAATAGATGATTTAGTGTCATATTACCTCTTTCAACTTTGTTTAGCATCAAAAGGTGCAATCCTATCACTCTCGCATTCAAAACCGTACGTACAACTAACATAAGTCCTCGGTTAAAGAAAACTTCTAGTTGTTTCATTATTTCCATCAAATTGGTTAACAAATAGACGATTTAGTATCATATTACTTCGTTTTACTTTGTTTAGCATCAAAAGGTGGAATCCTATCCCTCTCACATTAAAAACCGTACGTACAACTTAAACAAGTCCTCGGTTAAAGAAAACTTCTAGTTGTTTCATTATTTCCATCAAATTGGTTAACAAATACATGATTTAGTATCATATTACTTCGTTTTACTTTGTTTAGCATCAAAAGGTGGAATCCTATCACTCTCACATTAAAAACCGTACGTACAACTAACACAAGTTCTCGGTTAAAAAAAACTTCTAGTTGTTTCATTATTTCCTTCAAATTGGTAAACAAATAGATGTTTTAATGTCATATTACTTTGTTCAACTTTGTTCAGCATCAAAAGGTGGAATCCTATCACTCACGCATTCAAAACCGTACGTACAACCAACACCAGTCTTTGGTTAAAGAAAACTTTTAGTTGTTTCAATATTTCCTTCAAATTGGAAAATAAATAGATGATTTAGTGTCATATTACTTCGTTCACCTTTGTTTAGCATCAAAAGGTGCAGTCCTATCACTCTCACATTCAAAATCGTACGTACAACTAACGCAAGTCCTCAGTTAAAGAAACTTCTAGTTGTTTCATTATTTCCTTCAAATTGGTAAACAAATAGATGATTTAGTGTCATATTACTTCTTTCAACTTTGTTTAGCATCAAAAGGTGCAATCCTATCACTCTCACATTCAAAACCGTACGTAAAACTAACGCAAGTCCTCGGTTAAAGAATCTTCTAGTTGTTTCATTATTTCCATCAAATTGGATAACAAATAGATGATTTAGTATCATATTACTTCGTTTTACTTTCTTTAGCATCAAAAGGTGGAATCCTATCACTCTCACATTAAACACCGTAGGTACAACTAACTCAAGTCCTCGGTTAAAGAAAACTTCTAGTTGTTTCATTATTTCCTTCAAATTGGTAAACAAATAGATGTGTTAATGTCATATTACTTTGTTCAACTTTGTTCAACATCAAAAGGTGTAATCCTATCACTCACGCATTCAAAACCGTACGTACAACTAACACAAGTCCTCGGTTAAAGAAAACTTCTAGTTGTCTCATTATTTCCTTCAAATTGGTAAACCAATAGATGATTTAGCGTCATATTACTTCGTTCATCTTTGTTTTACAACAAAACGTGCAAGCCTGTCACTCTTGCATTCAAAACCGTACGTACAGCTATACAAGTCCTCGGTTAAAGAAAACTTCTAGTTGTTTCATTATTTCCTTCAAATTGGTAAAGAAATCGATGATTTAGTGTCATATTACTTCGTTAACCTTTGTTTAGCATCAAAACGTGCAATCCTATCACTCTCGCATTCAAAACCGTACGTACAACTAACACAAGTCCTCGGTTATAGAAAACTTCTAGTTGTTGCATTATTTCCTTCAAATTGGTAAACAAATAGATGATTTAGTGTCATATTACTTCGTTCAACTTTGTTTAGTATCAAAAGGTACAATTCTATCACTCTCGCATTCAAAACTGTATGTACAACTAACACAAGTCCTCGATTAAAGAAAACTTCTAGTTGTTTCATTATTTCCTTGAAATTGGTAAACAAATAGATGATTTAGTGTCATATTACTTCGTTCATCTTTGTTTAGCATCAGAAGGTGGAATCCTATTACACTCGCATTCAAAACCGTACGTACAACTAACTCAAGTCCTCGGTTAAAGAAAACTTCTAGTTGTTTCATTATTTCCTTCAAATTGGTAAACAAATAGATGATTTAGTGTCATATTACTTCGTTCACCTTTGTTTAGCATCAAAATGTGCAATCCTATCACTCTCGCATTCAAAACCGTACGTACAACTAACATAAGTCCTCGGTTAAAAAAAACTTCTAGTTGTTTCATTATTTCCATCAAATTGGTTAACAAATAGACGATTTAGTATCATATTACTTCATTTTACTTTGTTTAGCATCAAAAGGTGGAATCCTGTCATTCTCACATTAAAAACCGTACGTACAACTAACATAAGTCCTCGGTTAAAGAAAACTTCTAGTTGTTTCGTTATTTCCATCAAATTGGTTAACAAATAGACGATTTAGTATCATATTACTTCGTTTTACTTTGTTTAGCATCAAAAGGTGGAATCATGTCACTCTCACATTAAAAACCATACGTACAACTAACACAAATCCTCGGTTAAAGAAAACTTCTAGTTGTTTCATTATTTCCATCAAATTGGTTAACAAATAGATGATTTAGTATCATATTACTTTGTTTTACTTTGTTTAGCATCAAAAGGTGGAATCCTATCACTCTCACATTAAAAACCGTACGTACAACTGACACAAGTCCTCGGTTAAAAAAAACTTCTAGTTGTTTCATTATTTACTTCAAATTGGTAAACAAATAGATGTTTTAATGTCATATTACTTTGTTCAACTTTGTTCAGCATCAAAAGGTGGAATCCTATCACTCACGCATTCAAAACCGTACGTACAACCAACACCAGTCTTTCGTTAAACAAAACTTCTAGTTGTTTCATTATTTCCTTCAAATTGGAAAACAAATAGATGATTTAGTGTCATATTACTTCGTTCACATTTGTTTAGCATCAAAAGGTGCAATCCTATCACTCTCACATTCAAAATCATACGTACAACTAACGCAAGTCCTCGGTTAAAGAAACTTCTAGTTGTTTCATTATTTCCTTCAAATTGGTAAACAAATAGATGATTTAGTGTCATATTACTTCGTTCAACTTTGTTTAGTATCAAAAGGTGCAATCCTATCACTCTCGCATTCAAAACTGTACGTACAACTAACACAAGTCCTCGATTAAAGAAAACTTCTAGTTGTTTTATTATTTCCTTGAAATTGGTAAACAAATAGATGATTTAGTGTCATATTACTTCGTTCATCTTTGTTTAGCATCAGAAGGTGGAATCCTATCACTCTCGCAATCAAAACCGTACATACAACTAACTCAAGTCCTCGGTTAAAGAAAACTTCTAATTGTTTCATTATTTTCTTCAAATTGGTAAACAAATAGATGATTTAGTGTCATATTACTTCGTTCACCTTTGTTTAGCATCAAAAGGTGCAATCCCATCACTCTCACATTCAAAATCGTACGTAAAACTAACGCAAGTCCTCGGTTAAAGAAACTTCTAGTTGTTTCATTATTTCCTTCAAATTGGTAAACAAATAGATAATTTAGTATTATTGTGACACCCCAAGATTTTACGGAAATTTTAAATAAGAATTATGGATAATTAAGTGAAGGTTATAAAATAAAACCTAGTTAAAGTGATTAAATATGATTATTATGTGATTAAATTGAATTATTACGTGATCAATGCGTTAGAAAGAACCTGTGTGTTTGAAATATTAAGGAGGGACCTACGTGGTCGAATATAGAAAGATAAAATAAACCAGAGAATTATGAAAATGAGAAATTATAATGAAATGAATTTTGAATGGTTATATGAAAAAAATTTGAGCAAAACGATTTATTGTAATACCTATAATAAGGTAATTTGGGGAAGATTATTGTAAGACAAGAAGTTATGTGTCAAAAGATAATAGAGTGATTATGTGTTTATGTATATGTGTGAATATGTATGTATTTGAATCGGTAAAGATAGAAGGTTTAAAGTTTAGAAAATATTAGAATAAGAAATGAGCATGTGAATCAATGTTTGGTTATGAATGTTAATAACGGGTTTAAGGAATGGGCGTAGAGAGGTGAGGTGATGAAAACGAGAAGTTGGGATATGTATGTAGGTGTTGTAAAGAAGAAACCGTATGATTAACTCGGGTATTAAGGATGTAATATAACGATTTTGAATGTTTGGAAATTATTAGGGAATTGAGGTAAATTGATCGATATAAATTGATGATGTCTATGATATGTAAATATAGAATGTGATACCCCGTAAATGAATAGAAAGCGTGTTGGATACAAGTAAGGTGCAAAGTTGGCAGTATATGTATTGAGTAAATAAACGAAAGGAAGTTAAAGTCGAAATAATGTTAAATGAGTTTAAAGGAATAAAGGACGATGGATTTTGGTAATCCGGTCGTGGTTCGCTTCTCGAGGAAGCAATTTATGGAAAAAGTAAGTAATTCGACTATTTGAGATGTCGGGAATCGAAATTTGTGAAATACGGGAACAAGAAAATTCGTAGGAAACGAGAATTGTATTTATGGGTAAAAGAAGGTTATGTGATTGATTGGCGATTAAATGGTTATTAAATCGTAAAATTAGTCTACGTAAACATAGTACGACGGAATAAGAGTGACCTAATCGATTGATTAGAAGAAGAACCAATTTAAATGATTATGAAATGAAGTAAGGGGGAAAGTGTAAGAAAGTTTAGTTATGAGGGGGAAAGATTGCAAGAAATGAAAACTTAGCCAAATTGGCAATTTACCAAAATACCCCTCAACAAATTAGATAATTACCGTTGTGTCCTAAAGGGTAAAATGACTGAAATACCCTTGACAATTTGGATAATGACTTATATGTCCCAAGTGGTGAAATGACAAGAACGCCCCTCATTTATCATAGGAAAATGACCAAAACGCCCTCGGTTAATATTAGCAATGGTTAAGTCAACTTAACCATCTTGGGTTAAGCTTTATTTAAGCTAGCAAGGTATTGTTTTTCTTCATTTTTGCTGGAAAATCTTGAGCCATACGAGAGAGAGAGAAAGAAAGAGGAGAAGCCATGTGAAGAAGGAGAAAAGCTTGGAGAATATGGAGCTAAGGAGCTTAAATGTTCATGGAGCAAGAAGGAAAAGTGATGTCCTCATCAAGAGGATGCTAGACATGTAAAGAAGTTTGACATACATGAAGGTATAACCATGCTCTTACTTCAAAGTTTAGTGTTTATAAGTTTAAATTCAAGAATAAGGATGGCCATGCATGAACAAGTAGCTAGATGTAAAGATTATGCTAGTTACATGCTTTAAATGTGACTAATCATGAAACCCTAGAGACAAGTTAGAAGAACAAAGCGATGAGTTAGTTATGTTTATGTATACAAGCTAGAAGTCATGTTTTAAGATATGATCAAGTGCTATATGTTACTAAATTTGGTAAAAACATAGATAGAAAGGTTGATCATGAAGAAACCATATGTAATATTATGATAATAGCATACAAAGATGCTTTGAAGATTTAAAATTATGTTTGGTAAAGGAAATATAAATATTAGGCTATACTTTTTGTGTAGACTACGTAATAATCTGTAAAGTGCACTTGGGTGTGCATATGGAAGTTATAAAGACCTATGAAGTCATTAAATGTATATATGTCAGCCCATGTGATGTTTGGAGATCAAAGTGTTAAGTGAGCTTAAGTTTGAATTTTGAAAAGTTTGGAAAGTTTTATGAAAATCCAAGTCATAGGTGATTTTTGGCAATTTTGAGGAATTAAAGATGAAATGGAGTCAAATGACTCATGGTTATAATAATACACGTGTCTAGGTTATTTTGGAATTCAACGGATTTGAATTTGAGCGAAATGGCGATTCGAACGATCGAAATCGATCGTTTCGAATCGAAATGAATTTTAACGGACAAAAGTCGCCGCGTGCGAAATTTTACGGTTTTGGAAGTTTGGACATGTCACATATAGGTTATGTGAGCTATGTCTAGTGTTGAAACGAAATTTGGAAGCAAATGGCCAAAAATAACCAAGTTGCAAAAGTTGAGTTTTGAAAAGTTCTGAAAATTTCCTAAGTATAAAATTGTGTTGAATAGCCTTCCTACAAGCTAGCATATCTCTAATGTTAAGAAGCCAAATAAGGCAACCAAAAATTTAGTAAAATACTATGGTATGAGGTCTACATGTGTAACAAATTTGGTGTCAATTGGATGTATGTTTGAAGAATTAAAAATCACCAAAGTAGCAGCAAAAATCAGATTCTGCTGAACCAGGGACTGCGCCGGGGCGCAGTAATTTGGCCTTGACACTGCGCCGGGGCGCAGTGTCACTGTTCATTGGCCGAGAGCTTTTTGCGGCCAGCGAGATTGGGAAGAAGAAAAGTGGCGCCGGGGTGCAGTTACTGTAGCAAGACAAAAAATAAATAAATTAAGTGTCCAAAATGTAATAATTTGACAAGGAACGATAAGAATGGGTTATGTAAACCCTAGATAGATAAGAATGGACTATATAAATGATGTCCAAGTACAATGATGTAAGGAATGGTATAACATAGCATACCTAAAGCTAAGTTAAAGTGGGTTATAAGTTATGGGAAATGTCGATAATGAGGTATGTGGGTATTATTAACCTACGTAGAGAATAATACGTTAATTGTAATATGATGAAAAGCGATTACTCAATTAATTATGAGTTAAGTTTGATAAATTATATAAGCTATGATCCTATATTGATGAATAAGTTATATATTGACAGATAGCGTTCGGAATAGCAAACTGACGCAAGAAGGGATAGAAAGGCTAAGCTACGCAGCAAAGGTTAAGTGTATATAAATGCTAACCAGGCAAGTGTTCAGACTTAAATGTAATAAACGTTCTATGTGAACTACGTGATAGTTAATGAGTTGAAACGTGTCTTATGTACAACTATATGGTTTAATTGCTAAATGAATTACGTGACATTATGCACATCATACTAAAGTAAGGGATGCATGACGCATTGATATAAACTGTAAGCATGAAATGTGTTATCTGATCTACTTGCTGAGCATATGTGCTCACCCTTGCTATGAACTAACATTTCAGGTAAATTACAAGAAGGCCGGAGGTTCCGGTGCCGCTAAGGTAAAGAATATGAATAGATGGATATGTAGGAAGCAAAATCTGCTATATGTAATTTATAGTACGTGAAGGCAATGAATGTTGGGAGTCCGTAGGGATGAATTTGTATGTATGCAAGATTCAGGAATATTTGTATTAATGAAAAATGAAGATATATTTGATAGTTGTGATTGATATGTAATAAATTTATCTGTATGGATAAACATGTGTACATAGAATGTATATTTGAATAGTCATGACGGATGCAGCAGAATATGTACATATATGAATGTGAGCAGGAACAGGTAAAATTAATTAGGGCCATGTGTGAATATTTCATGGCGAAATTTTGTTACGGATTACATTAAATCACGATTTGTATGATTATAAAATGAAATAGAAACGGTCGCAATTAATAAGCGTCGACATAAATGCTAATGAATTGGATAAGTGAACGTTACGATCCTGAGACAGGTAAGGAAGATAAATTAAATTAAAAAAAAAAATGGACCGAATTTATGGTCACGTGATTGGTTGAAGGTTAAGAATAACGCACGAGATCCCTGTTAATATGAATTTAAAGTTAAATAGTTATGATATCCAGAGATAATCGGATAATTAATTAAGGTCGGGATTTCGGGACGTTACAATCATATTACTTCGTTTTACTTTGTTTAGCATCAAAAGGTGGAATCCTATCACTCTCACATTAAAAACCGTACGCACAACTAACACAAGTCCTCGGTTAAAAAAAACTTCTAGTTGTTTCATTATTTACTTCAAATTGGTAAACAAATAGATGTTTTAATGTCATATTACTTTGTTCAACTTTGTTCAGCATCAAAAGGTGGAATCCTATCACTCACGCATTCAAAACCGTACGTACAACCAACACCAGTCTTTCGTTAAAGAAAACTTCTAGTTGTTTCATTATTTCCTTCAAATTGGAAAACAAATAGATGATTTAGTGTCATATTACTTCGTTCACCTTTGTTTAGCATCAAAAGGTGCAATCCTATCACTCTCACATTCAAAATCGTACGTACAACTAACGCAAGTCCTCGGTTAAAGAAACTTCTAGTTGTTTCATTATTTCCTTCAAATTGGTAAACAAATAGATGATTTAGTGTCATATTACTTCGTTCAACTTTGTTTAGTATCAAAAGGTGCAATCCTATCACTCTCGCATTCAAAACTGTACGTACAACTAACACAAGTCCTCGATTAAAGAAAACTTCTAGTTGTTTCATTATTTCCTTGAAATTGGTAAACAAATAGATGATTTAGTGTCATATTACGTCTTTCAACTTTGTTTAGCATCAAAAGGTGCAATCCTATCACTCTCGCATTCAAAACCGTACGTACAACTAACACAAGTCATCGGTTAAAGAAAACTTCTACTTGTTTCATTATTTCCATCAAATTGGTTAACAAATAGACGATTTAGTATCATATTACTTCGTTTTACTTTGTTTAGCATCAAAAGGTGGAATCCTATCACTCTCACATTAAAAGCCGTACGTACAACTTAAACAAGTCCTCGGTTAAAGAAAACTTCTAGTTGTTTCATTATTTCCATCAAATTGGTTAACAAATAGATGATTTAGTATCATATTTCTTCGTTTTACTTTGTTTAGCATCAAAAGGTGGAATTGTCAGGATTTGCATTTTTGCGATATTGTAAATTATAAGTTATTAATGAAAATTAAGTATTTTGAAAGTGTGACTGTAACGCCCCGAGATCTCACCTTCCTTAATTAAGTCCAATTATATATGGATTACATAGTGATTAACTTAACACCTTGTTAACCGAGACCCCGTGCATTAAAATTTATACCTTTGACCTTTAAACCCATTGAGTTAACCTTAAATCTGGTCCATATTTTTTTTTTAAAACTTATTTATCTTACATTCTTTAAACCTGTCTCAGGATCGTAACGTTTACTTACCCTCCATTAAACTTAGGTCAAACATCAATTATTTGTGACCTATTATAATCATATATAATTTTATGATTTAGTATAATTTGCAAATAAAAATTCGCCATGAACTATCTATACATGGCCCTAATTGTGTACCTGTTCTGTACCTGCTCCTGTGCACGTATACCTGCTTTCATACATTCATTTATTCTGTCTATCCAAATATACATTCTGCATCCACATGTCTATCTATACATATGAGTTTATTACATTTAAAACTCAACAAATAAATAATACATCTACTATATCATTTGCGTCTTCTTGCTGGATTATACATACCTACATACATACATACAATTCAACCTTTATGGATTTACAATCATATACACATTTCATATATATCAAATTTCTCACGTTCATCTATGCATTCAACTTTCCTTTTACCTTAGCTGCACCGGAACCTCCGGCCTTCTTGTATTTTACCTGAAACGTTAGTTATAGCAAGAATGAGCATAAAGCTCAGCAAGTCAATCAGATAACACATTTCATGCTCGCAGTTTATAATATGCGTCATGTGTAATATCCCAAATATTTCAAAAGTGATCTAACAAGATTTAAACAAAGGTTGTCAATTCAAAACCTAAGATCGATTGCTCAAGCATACCTTGAGCTATCTTAAAGAATATATACGACTCGAAACTACGATCGTATACAACTAAGAGGTTAAATTCTTTAACCTAAACTATGTGTTATGTGATTAGTAAAGCTTAAATTGAGCTTTTAAATGTGTTGTATGAATTATCTATGTGTAGGATTTTTTTGTTTTGGTTTGAGTAGTTAACCTTAACACTTATTAAAAATCAGAAGTCAATTTAGGGCAAAAACCTAAATTGGAAAAAGAGTTAAAACCTAAACCCTAACCCTAGGGTCTAAACCCTAGAAAATAACCTTGGCCCTTGAGCAAAATGTGAAGGTTAAATTGACATTCTGTTTCAAGATTCAACCTTCCCACGCTTTAAAAACACGTAATAGTCAGTAAAAGTTTTTCTCGAAAAACGTGTAAAAAGCACTATTCACGAAGAAACGTTTTTCATTCGTTTGATCGTTTCTTTCATCTGTAGGACTTCTTGTATTTCACGACATAGTGATAATATGAGGTTTAGATGCCAGGGAATCAATAAAATTTTCTTAGGAAAAAGACGAAAAAGACACGATTTACGAGAAAACGTTTGTCGTCTTTTTGAACGTTCTTTTCAACGTTTGGACTTTTTCTATTTCACGATATAGCATTTATACGGGGAATAGATACCAGGGAGCCACTGATATTTTTCCATAAATAAAACGTTAATCGCTCTTCAAACGAAAACGCTTTTCGTTTTTGATCAAACCGTTGATGGATACAGTGTTTGTATGCAACACCGGTGCGAAATAAGCAATAAAAGATTTTCTCGAAAGATGTGTCGGGAATAAGACGAAATAGGGAAAAGACAAAAATAAATATTATTTTTGACTTTTTGGCCTTCTAACCATTTTCTGAGAAATGGTCGTCAAAAACACTATTCACCGAAAAACGTGCCAAGTCTTTTGGACTTTTCACTTTACAGAAAAGTGTTCATTCGGAACAAAACTCAGTAATATCAAATTCTTAAATCAGTAGAAGTTAACCAAATTAGTTGGAATCAGACTGTTATATAATTAACTGCTAATTCATCCGTATTGTTTTCATCAAACGGATCATGAGATAGGTTAACATTAAATTTGAATAATCAAATTTATCAGATTAATACCTAATTATATTATTCAATCATAATTAGTGTCTAGAATGAAAGAAATTTATCAATCGCGTCGCCCGGTAGGTGTATTTGAGAAAAATACACGGAAGGTTATCCGAGATTAATTCAAGAAAAACTTTGAGGGTCAGACGAGACATCATATTAATACTGTATGATGTATTTTATGAATAAAATATGTATAAGTAATTAAAACTTATATTACTAATGCGAAATATTTTAAATTAATCGTACGCGATTTATCCGATATGCTGAAAACGGAAGAAAGAGTGGGTAAGAGTGTGGTTGGCACATGCTGGCGCATGCCTGGCACACGCTGGCACATGCTGGCACACGCTTGGCACACGCCTGGCACACTCTAGATATTATTTTAGTTTTATTAATTAAATAATGTGCGAAAAGACTAAAATGCCCTTGGTCTTTTTAACTAATGACCAAATTACCCCGACCTATGATTTTCCTATAAATAGGAAGCTAAACTCATTCATTTCTTCATCTTTTTCCAAAGCTTTTGCAAGAGCAAAATTACTCTCTATATCTATTACTCCTAGTTATAATTCATGTATTGGAAATTGCAAAGAAATAGTTAAAGCTTGCAATAACACAAGGTACGATTCTTAGTTATTGTAATGTTTATTTTTATCGATGAGGCTCAAGAACATAAGTCGTAGCCATGTACGATTTTTCGTTCTGCGTGTTCCTTATGACTTGAGCAAATCGTTGTTATGTCAAATTTCATTTCATAGTTTAAAGTTCAAGAACATACGTCGTATCCATGTACGGTTTATCCGTTCTCCGTGTTCTTCGTATGTTCTGGAGTATTATTATAAATTGTTATAATTAAGTAAACAAGTCGTTATAATGACCAAATTTTGTCAATTATAAAGTGTTATAATCACATATGTAAGCAGTTATAATGCTCAAATTATTTCAAGTATGAAATCCAAAAGCTCAAGAACATAAGTCGTTACCATGTACGATTTTTCGTTCTTCGTGTGTTCTTGAGCAAAAGTCATAATTTCTACATAAGTAGGTTTATGATTTGGTAATTTAGTGTTATGGGATGATAAAACATGATGGCCTTGCTAAATAATGCTTGTGGCATCAAGTTTTAGTAGTCGAAACGAAGAACGATGAAACTTTGTTCTTCGTGTTCTTCGATTCGTTCTTCGTGTTCTTGAGAAAAAGTCATGAAATCTTATATAAGTAGGTTTATGATTTTGTTATTTTTATGTTATGAAGTGATACGGAGTGTTAGAACATGTTATCTTAGCAAATTAATGCTTGAGGTATCATGTTTTACCAATCGGATCAAAGAAAGTTAGGTCTAATATAGTCGCAGAATATTTTTGTAAATCTCCGAAAATTTAAATTCTTAATATGCCTTAGTAACCTAAATGAAAGTTGTAGATCATGAAATTCTAAGCAATTTAGACTCAAGAATCACTTCAAAATGTTTTCCTACGACAAAGTTATGGCTGTCGCAGTAAAAGAGGTCAAAGCTGAATTTTTAAGGGGCATTCGGATTTTAGGGCTTAAAAATGAGTTTTTGAGTTAGCCAATTTTTCAATTAATTCCACCTATGGAAATAGTCTAATTAAGTTATTCTAAGACTTATTCAAAAGAAAATTTTGATAAACTAACATTCGGGGTCGCGTAACCCTTTTTGTAGGCGTTTAACAATTTCCCGGGAAAACCCTAAAACGGTTTCAAGGCAAGTCTTCTAACTCTTGCTATGTGCTACTTGTGTAGTATTGTTAAAATGTTAAATGAGATGTGTAATGTCATGTTATTATGCAATAGATGATATGTGAAGTCTTTAACTGATGTTTACAAGCCTTCTAACTGTTATGTTTTATGTTTACGATTTACGAACATGATTTATACACTTTGTGTGTCAATGTGATATAAATTGTTGGAACGTGAGTTATATGTGATATTAAATGGAGAATTATGTTCAGTCAATGCATGTTAAAGTTTATATGAAAGCATAAACTGCGTATGTGCTGTATGTTAGACTTGTTGAGCCGTCGTGCTCATTCTTGCGAATAAAACCTTATTTGCAGATTAAAGATGAACGTTAAGAAGATCATGAACTTAAAGATGCAGCATAGATTAGGTTTTCATGTAAATTGATTGTATTTGTATATGTCATAATGACTGTTGTAATACGAACAAACAAACATGTAACCGAATATTGAATGAATGATATAAATAATTATCATCAGAATGTTGTTATGTCTTTATTTTGATATAACCTAGAATTGTTAAAATTTAACATAGTATTGATAATGATCTATTTATCTGGATGAGGATCGGTAAATAACTTGTGAGTGCTGTACATCTGAGACAGAACTAAGCGATGTTGACTGGTCAAATCCATCGTTAAGGTTCCTCGGACCCAGGTATAACTCGTTATTACTATTCTGAATACCATATAAGTAGGATTATTGATATGAAGAGATATCTTTGTATATTGATACTTGTAGTACGAATGAGACCGTTACAAGTGGACGTATATAGAATATTTAAATCCTAAGGTTAAAATTAAACCGTTATATATGGTTTTATCCATTTATACGGATGAAATACAAGTTGATACTTGTATACTTATGAGACTGAGATCAAGTTAAGATCCAGGGACAAAGTTAAGAGAAATTTTTAATGTATAGTCTAAAATAAGACTAATTCAACCATTATGATTATGAGATCATTGGTTAAGTCGATAGATGTACGAAATTAACGCACAAGGTCCGCCGCAACGAAAGCGCGGGGATTTTTGGGGGCGTTACATCATGCTTCACTTACTTTACCATGTATGTCCAAATATCACGTATTGCATTTAATAGTTAGTTCACGTTGTGGCACGAAGTGCCCATTTCAACTATCACATAGTTCACGTAATTCAATAAGTACTTTTAAGTCTGAGAAACTTGCATGTTCCGCATTTATTACTTAACTTCTATTGCCTCGTTTAGCCTTTCCATCCCTTCTTGCCTTGGATTGCTTCATTGAGCGCTGTCTGAAAATATACAACCTATATTCATTAATATAGGATCCTGATTTCACATGACTTATCAAACTTATATCATAATCGCTTGACCATTAATCTCTAATCACATTACATTTGATGTATTACACCCTATGTAGGTTAGTAATACATCCCACATTGCCCCCGACCTTTTCATAACATTAAATCATGCTTTGGCTAAACTTTAGGCATGTTATATTATGCCATTTATTATTTCATTATAACTTAACACCCTTTAATTTAACCATTATTATTACTTTTAGGGTTTATATAACTCATTTCTATCATTCCATATCAAAATATAGCTTTTTGGAAGCTTAAAAAAATTTCAAATGAACAGTAACTCCGCCCCGGCGCCGCCAGAGCTCGCTGGCCGCGAAATCTCCTCGGTCGATGAACAGTAACATGGCGCCGGGGCGCCACTTTTAGTACAAAACATGGCGCGGGGGCACCATGTTCAAAATCTGAAAATCTGATTTTTGCACTACCTTTGCCGATTTTTAATTTCTTTATCTTAACTCCAATTGAGCTTAACTTTGGACCACATCTAGACCTTACTACCTAGTATTTTACAAAAATACTACTTGCCTCATTTGGCTTCTTAAAAGTAGAGATACACTAGCCCCTAGGAGGGCTGTTCAACACGTTTCTATACTTAGAAAAATTTTCAGAATTTTAAAACTAAACTTTTGCAACTTGGTTATTTTTGGCCATTTGCTTCAAAATTTCGTTTCAACACTTGACATAGCTCACATAACCTATATGTGACATGTCCAAACTTTCAAAACCATAAAACTTCGCACGAGGCGACTTTTGTCCGTTAAAATCCATTTCGATTCGAAACGATGGATTTCGATCGTTCGAATCGTCCAATCACTAAATTTTCATTTCGTTAACTTCAAAACTAACCTAGACACGTGTATTAACATGAATATGAGTCATTTGACTTTGATCTCACTTTCTTCTAGCTTCCAAGCTTGCTAGAGTTGCACCTTCCACTTTGATAGCTATTTCTTATTTCACTTGATCATTTTCCAGCAATTTCCTTCCACTTCCATGGAACCCTAGTTCACTTCCTCTTCTTTCTCTCTTGTTTTCTCTCTTTTCTCTCTTTTGTGGCTTACTTCGAATGATGAAGAGTAGCAATGCTGATAACACTTAATCTATACATATATAATCAATATTTATCCTCCATCACTTAACCAATCTTTGGTTAAGTTAACTCCATACATGGTTAAGGGTGATTAAGACTTTTCACATGCATCTTTAATGGCATAAATGACACTTCTCACAAAAAGGATAGCAAGGTCATTTTCCAAATTATCAAGGGCACTATGGTCATTTGCCATGTTATCTAGAAAATTAAATTATCAAATAAATCTTAATTAATTCATTTTCAATCCATTTCAATTCCATTTTGATCCAAACTTGTTTTATTGTGCTTGAATTTCATTCCATCATTAAATAATTCATAACTGATTTGTCCCATAACACTTGTCACCCTTTGAACATTGAATTTTCTTAATTAATAATAATTCACATAATTGCCCAAATTCCATATTATTCCCTAAATTCCAATTTCATTGAACCTTTTGATTCCACAATAACTCACTTCCAATTTCCAACTTCTCATATCATCAACTTGATCATTTGTCCAATAAATCGCTTCTTTGAAAAGCGAACCTCGACCAAATTCTCAAAATCCATTATCATTTTTCTTTAAACTCGTAATGTCATAATTTCAACTTTAACGTCCATTGATTCGTTTACTTTCCACACGTACGCTAATTCTCAACATACATAATATTTACATTCCTTCTACGTACGTTCGGGGTAGCACATTTGTATTTATGCATCATATACGAAATTATCTTATTTCAATCCAATATAAATCCATTCTTTGGTAAACTTCAACTATTAAATCTCAAATCCTTAACATTCATCAATCAACCGATTAGATCATACGATTTCTTATTCTCTGCACATACATACATATTTTTCCTTGTCATTCTCATATCATCGCATCTCCAGGCCTATTTATTAAACTTGCTATCAATATTCATAACTCAAAACATAAATTCATCGATCCATCTTATTCATTTCCTTCATTATCTAACTTTAACTTATCTTTCTATATTCGATCACATATGTATATACACGTACATAATCAACGTATTATCTGCTGACACATAACATCATGTCTTACCATAACTCCTTTCAATTTACCTTAATTTAGGCATTACAATAGTTATTCATCTTAAATTCATTATATTACCATAAAAATTCATTTTCTTTATAATTTCTCATTTTCCTAATTCTCTGGCTTAATTCATCTCTCTATATTCGACCACATATGTCACATTCATCAAGTTTATCACTTACTAAATCAACTTAATCACATAATAATCTCATTTAATCATTTTAACTAGGTTTTGTTTTATAACCTTCACTTAATTATCCATAGTCCTTATTTACCATTTCTGAAAAATCCTGGGGTGTCACATTCACCCCCCCTTAACAAAATTTCGTCCTCGAAATTGCTGTGTACTCATATTTTGCTTTACAACATTCATCACTCTTTGTATTCAATCCACATAGCTAGGTTTTCAACTAACCTTTACATTCTCTCTTCTCTCTCTACCCATCTTACCCCTTTCTAACATTCATTCCAGAAGATTGGAATGTTTTTCAAGAATCTTCACAATTATACAATAACTGTGAAGTCGTATGAATAAATAAGAGTAGCTTTTTCTTTAAAACGTAAAACTTTTGCATTTACAATAAAATTGATGCTTTTGCTGAGGGGTCAACAAAGACCAATGAACCTGAGTTACGACGCAATCACGCCATTAGTTTGCTGTCGGCCTGTTTACCAGTCACAGAGACTAGAAACTACCGTATTTAGTACACTAGGTGATCAGCCTATTGTACCCTTTTTACTTTTTCTTTTGGGCTGAACCATGTTAACCAACCCATATAACATATCCCTTTTCAGGGTTGTTCACCTCAGACTTTAAAAACATTTGTTTTATCCATTATCTTGATTCTAAAAACATTTGTTCATTGCTTTTTCAAAACGGTCTAACCGAAACAATTGGTATAGACCTACATCGTTAAACTGTTCATCCTTTGAAAACTTAAAACTTTTCAGAAATATTATCATTGGCTCAAAACTTGAACCCAAGAAAATCCTTTAAAAGGCTTCATAATACCGCACTATCTTAGCAGTACGTTGAGAATTCAGTCATTTAAGACCTTTTAATACCGTACCGTCATAGAAGTACGTTGAGAATTCCGCCATGTTATCATTTCACACCATAGTCAACAATGTGACAATGATTTCGTAAATGCATTTTGAAGTTTTCAAAATAACTTTGTCTAGCCGAATCAATTGGCATAGACCATGAATTACGGAATTTTAAAAATCAACTTTCAATACTTGAGCAAAGCATTTTGCTGCATCAACGTGCAAAAATAAACACATTTTAAAAACATGAATGGTCTAGCATAGCTAGAAGAGTGGATTGCCTACCCAATCCTAATAATCTCTTCATTACTTCATTCAATTCTTTCTTATACTTCTATTTCTTCATATATCCTTAATCTTAGCCAATATCTAAGAACTATATCTCTTAACTTATGGCTCTCTACTCTAAACCCAACCCTGTTCATCAAACTTGCCACGCATTTGGGCTCAGGAACTTACCACAATCATATGATTCACGGAGCTTATCCTAGTCAGGCTATAGTCGCCCATTCGCTGAGGGGCTCCACCACATAATCATGAGTCACGAACTTACTATACGCTTGGGTTTTCAGAACACGCAACTAATCTTAATCTTTCTTACTTTACTCTTCTCATTTCTTACCGTGACGCTGGATCTCCACTGATTATCACGATAGGAAGCTAAGCAAGTACAAATCCCCGTCCCATACCGAGGAAGTGCACACTCGTCCACTACCATGAGTCTTCAATGAAAAATCCCACATACCCTAACATTCCTCAATTTTCTTTACCTGATATGAATTTTATCAATTCACATCTTACAACCCATTAAGAGTCCCTTCATCTTATAGTTCTCAACTCATCATGAGTCCCCTATATTCATAACTTACTACTCGCAACTTCTTAAGAGTCCCTTAATTTTATCTTACCATTTACAACTCATCTAGAGTCCCGTTTTTGTCTTATTGATCTCCTAGGATCTCATGGCCCATTTGCCCTTTATCCTTATCTTATCTTACAATATCATCCGCTATTCCTTAATCCCAAATTTTCAAAATTCATTTATTTCATACACAACTCTTCTAGAGTCCAATGCTCTACTATCTCTTTCTTCCTCACAAAGGTCATAGCCTAAGGTACTCCTACCTAAGGTCTATAACCTGTCTGCTCTGATACCAACTGTAACGCCCCGAGATCCCACCTTCCTTAATTAAGTCCAATTATATATGGATTACATAGTGATTAACTTAACACCTTGTTAACCGAGACCCCGTGCATTAAAATTTATACCTTTGACCTTTAAACCCATTGAGTTGACCTTAAATCTGGTCCATATTTTTTTTTTAAAACTTATTTATCTTACATTCTTTAAACCTGTCTCAGGATCGTAACGTTTACTTACCCTCCATTAAACTTAGGTCAAACATCAATTATTTGTGACCTATTATAATCATATATAATTTTATGATTTAGTATAATTTGCAAATAAAAATTCGCCATGAACTATCTATACATGGCCCTAATTGTGTACCTGTTCTGTACCTGCTCCTGTGCACGTATACCTGCTTTCATACATTCATTTATTCTGTCTATCCAAATATACATTCTGCATCCACATGTCTATCTATACATATGAGTTTATTACATTTAAAACTCAACAAATAAATAATACATCTACTATATCATTTGCGTCTTCTTGCTGGATTATACATACCTACATACATACATACAATTCAACCTTTATGGATTTACAATCATATACACATTTCATATATATCAAATTTCTCACGTTCATCTATGCATTCAATTTTCCTTTTACCTTAGCTGCACCGGAACCTCCGGCCTTCTTGTATTTTACCTGAAACGTTAGTTATAGCAAGAATGAGCATAAAGCTCAGCAAGTCAATCAGATAACACATTTCATGCTCGCAGTTTATAATATGCGTCATACTTCACTTACTTTACCATGTATGTCCAAATATCACGTATTGCATTTAATAGTTAGTTCACGTTGTGGCACGGAGTGCCCATTTCAACTATCACATAGTTCACATAGTTCACGTAATTCAATTAGTACTTTTAAGTCTGAGAAACTTGCCTGTACCGCATTTATTACTTAACTTCTATTGCCTCGTTTAGCCTTTCCATCCCTTCTTGCCTTGGATTGCTTCATTGAGCGCTGTCTGAAAATATACAACCTATATTCATTAATATAGGATCCTGATTTCACATGACTTATCAAACTTATATCATAATCGCTTGACCATTAATCTCTAATCACATTACATTTGATGTATTACACCCTATGTAGGTTAGTAATACATCCCACATTGCCCCCGACCTTTTCATAACATTAAATCATGCTTTGGCTAAACTTTAGGCATGTTATATTATGCCATTTATCATTTCATTATAACTTAACACCCTTTAATTTAACCATTATTATTACTTTTAGGGTTTATATAACTCATTTCTATCATTCCATATCAAAATATAGCTTTTTGGAAGCTTAAAAAAATTTCAAATGAACAGTAACTCCGCCCCGGCGCCGCCAGAGCTCGCTGGCCGCGAAATCTTCTCGGTCGATGAACAGTAACATGGCGCCGGGGCGCCACTTTTAGTACAAAACATGGCGCGGGGGCGCCATGTTCAAAATCTGAAAATCTGATTTTTGCACTACCTTTGTCGATTTTTAATTTCTTCATCTTAACTCCAATTGAGCTGAAATTTGGACCACATCTAGACCTTACTACCTAGTATTTTACAAAAATACTACTTGCCTCATTTGGCTTCTTAAAAGTAGAGATACACTAGCCCCTAGGAGGGCTGTTCAACACGTTTCTATACTTAGAAAAAGTTTCAGAATTTTAAAACTCAACTTTTGCAACTTGGTTATTTTTGGCCATTTGCTTCCAAATTTCGTTTCAACACTTGACATAGCTCACATAACCTATATGTGACATGTCCAAACTTTCAAAACCATAAAACTTCGCACGAGACGACTTTTGTCCGTTAAAATCCATTTCGATTCGAAACGATCGATTTCGATCGTTCGAATCGTCCAATCACTAAATTTTCATTTCGTTAACTTCAAAACTAACCTAGACACGTGTATTAACATGAATATGAGTCATTTGACTCCATTCCATCTTTAATTTCTCAAAATTGCCAAAAATCACCTTTTGGTTAGATTTTCATAAAAGTTTCTAAACTTTTCAAACTTCAAACGTAAGCTCACTTGACACTTTGATCTCCAAACATCACATGGGCTAACACATAAACATTTAATGACTTCATAGGTCTTTATAACTTCCATATGTACAACCGAGTGCACTTTACAGATTATTACGTAGTCTACACAAAAAGTATAGCCTAATATTTAATTACTTCTTTACAAAACATAATTTTAAACCTTTTATGATTCTAACTTGTCATCTAGCACAATAATTTACTTTCATCAACTATGATCAACCCTTCTAACTAGGTTTTTATCAAATCTAGCAACATATTACATATGCTCATGCCTTGAACCATAATTTATAACTTGTAAACATACATAAATCTTACACCACCTTTGTTCTACTACCTTCAAGCCTAGGGTTTCATAATTTTCCAAACAAATAGCATGAAATTCACATAAACTTCATCATTAATTCTTATATTCTAAGAATTCATGCATGGTCATACTTGTTCTAGGAACTTGAGCTTAGGGTTTCATGGCTTTTTAACATATAACATGCAACACACATGATTTTTACATAATCAACTCTTTATAGCCAAATAATCAAGCATGGCTATACTTGAACTTGAATTTAAACACATAATCTTCAAATTTTAGAACTAAAAATACTTATACCTTTCTTTAATCTCACTTTCTTCTAGCTTCCAAGCTTGCTAGAGTTGCACCTTCCACTTTGATAGCTATTTCTTATTTCACTTTATCATTTTCCAGCAATTTCCTTCCACTTCCATGGAACCCTAGTTCACTTCCTCTTCTTTCTCTCTTGTTTTCTCTCTTTTCTCTCTTTTGTGGCTTACTTCGAATGATGAAGAGTAGCAATGCTGATAACACTTAATCTATATATATATAATCAATATTTATCCTCCATCACTTAACCAATCTTTGGTTAAGTTAACTCCATACATGGTTAAGGGTGATTAAGACTTTTCACATGCATCTTTAATGGCTTAAATGACACTTCTCACAAAAAGGATAGCAAGGTCATTTTCCAAATTATCAAGGGCACTATGGTCATTTGCCATATTATCTAGAAAATTAAATTATCAAATAAATCTTAATTAATTCATTTTCAATCCATTTCAATTCCATTTTGATCCAAACTTGTTTTATTGTGCTTGAATTTCATTCCATCATTAAATAATTCATAATTGATTTGTCCCATAACACTTATCACCCTTTGAACATTGAATTTTCTTAATTAATAATAATTCACATAATTGCCAAATTTCATATTATTCCCTAAATTCCAATTTCATTGAACCTTTTGATTCCACAATAACTCACTTCCAATTTCCAACTTCTCATATCATCAACTTGATCATTTGTCCAATAAATCGCTTCTTTGAAAAGCGAACCTCGACCAAATTCTCAAAATCCATTATCATTTTTCTTTAAACTCGTAATGTCATAATTTCAACTTTAACGTCCATTGATTCGTTTACTTTCCACACGTACGCTAATTCTCAACATACATAATATTTACATTCCTTCTACGTACGTTCGGGGTAGCACATTTGTATTTATGCATCATATACGAAATTATCTTATTTCAATCCAATATAAATCCATTCTTTGGTAAACTTCAACTATTAAATCTCAAATCCTTAACATTCATCAATCAACCGATTAGATCATACGATTTCTTATTCTCTGCACATACATACATATTTTTCCTTGTCATTCTCATATCATCGCATCTCCAGGCCTATTTATTAAACTTGCTATCAATATTCATAACTCAAAACATAAATTCATCGATCCATCTTATTCATTTCCTTCATTATCTAACTTTAACTTATCCTTCTATATTCGATCACATATGTATATACACGTACATAATCAACGTATTATCTGCTGACACATAACATCATGTCTTACCATAACTCCTTTCAATTTACCTTAATTTAGGCATTACAATAGTTATTCATCTTAAATTCATTATATTACCATAAAAATTCATTTTCTTTATAATTTCTCATTTTCCTAATTCTCTGGCTTAATTCATCTCTCTATATTCGACCACATATGTCACATTCATCAAATTTATCACTTACTAAATCAACTTAATCACATAATAAACTCATTTAATCATTTTAACTAGGTTTTGTTTTATAACCTTCACTTAATTATCCATAGTCCTTATTTACCATTTCTGAAAAATCCTGGGGTGTCACAGTGACAATCATTTTGGGACAAGCCATGTGTATTATATTGGATGATGGAATTAGTTGCAAGACTAAAGAAATAAGTTGGTTTAAAATGAAATTGAATTGGATTGATTTGAATAACTTATGAACCTATGGGGGTAAATTTGAATAATTATAAACTAAGGGGGGAATGAAATTTCCTAGGAATGATGGATAATGACCATGTTACCCTCATCATTTTGGAAAATGACATTCATGTCCTATTGGTGAGAAATAACAATTATATCCTTATAAAGTCAAGGGAAATGACTTATTAACCCTAACCAAGCTTGAGTTGAGTTAACCATATGATGGTTAGTTGCTAGAAGCTTTAGTTAAGCATACTTAAGTGAATTTTCAGCATTTTACACTTCTCATTATCAAGTTCATACGTGAGAGAGCTCAAAAGAGAGAAAAGAGAATAGAAAACTTAGGGTTTTGCAAGAAAGCTCAAGAATTCAAGGAAAGATTGTACAAGCAAGGTGAACTCAACAATAAAAGTGGATCATCCATCACTTACAAGGTTTCTAGCTAGAAGAAGGATAGCAAAAAGAAGGTATACCTTTTGTTCAAGTTATGAAACTTGTTGATTTATGTGATTACATGCAAGAAAAGAAGAAACCATGTATGTATCTTTGGTTTTACATGATGATTATGTGATGTTTGTAAGTCTAAGTGCTATTTGACTAGTTGATCATGCAACCCTAGACTATATGTGTTGAAACCAAAGGTGGTGCACTATTCATATGATTATTCAAGCTAAAAGTTATGATTAAAAGCATGATTGTGTGTTATATGTTATCAAACATGATAGAAACTAGTTTGAGAAGATGAAGGTGTGTAATATATGCATGATCATATGCTAGATAATACCAAAGAAGCCTAGAGGGTGTAAAATCATGTTTTAGGAAAGAGAATTGAATACTAGGCTATATTTTGTGTCTAAACGAAATTATTATCTGTAAAGTGTTTTGGAAGGTACGTGTAGAAGTTACACATGCATATGAAGTGGCTAATTGGATATGTGTTAACATATATGTGCATGGTGTGTAAAGAATCAAAATTAGTTTATAAAGAAAATTATGTAAATTGGGTAAAATGCATACAATAGATGATTATTGGCCATTTTGGTGGATTGAGTGTAAAACAAGGCCAAACATGTCAACAATATGTAAATACACGTGTTAGAATCGATTTGGGAGTTAAATGGTGCATAAGGCGTTAAATGACGAATTCGAACGTTTTAAAACGTAAACCGACGACCTAAACGAACCATTTGGAATTATAGGACCAAATGATGATTTTTAAAAGTTTCGAAGGCCTACGCAAGTTAATTATATGTTATATGTGCTATGTGAAATGTTGGAATTGAAAGATTCACATTAGGGCCAAAGATAACATCATTTTTGGAAAGAAAATTTTTCTAATTCTGCAGCATGGCGCCGGGGCGCGGGTTTTTGTACTAGAGACTGCGCCGGGGCGCAGTGTGGCTGCAAGGTTTCCGCTGGGGGCGAGACGAGAGCTCGCCGGGGCGCCATCAGCCGAGGCAATCTCGCGGCCAGCGCAATGTTTCCGCCGGGGCGCGGTTGACCAAATTTTGAAAAAATAATTTATTTTAATTCTAAAATGAAATGTTTTAATATTAAATGATAGGAACACATATGTAAACCATAATTTGATAAAAATAATCAATATGGTAGACGTTAAGATATATTTGAGCAATATGTTATGTGATTAGGGTTATGTATAGTTAATGGGTAGCTTGTTTAGCAAGTTATGGCATGCATGTGTATGTAACTAATGCATGAACCAATATCGTGGTCATGTAGGTTATAGACGGGATAATATTATACCGATTGTGATAGACGAGGACGAAGGCAAGTTTCCTTACTGAACTTCTATTGCAGTTCTTTGATCAGATATTCATGTTATTCATTTATATTGCTATGCAAAGTTTATTCATTATTGAATTAAATGGAAAAGGTCGATGCCAATTTTGAATCTGGCTAGACACATATAAAATGATTTATGTTGAGATCGAATGTTCATTGTTATATGCTCCAATCCACATTGGTTGTGGTGCGGCTTCTATGTTATGCTGTAATAGAACAACCCTAAAAAGGGGATATAATTATAATTTTATGACGTGGTTGCGTCGCTAGATGTTTATGTTGTGCACAATATAAAGGTACAATGGGCTGATCACCCAGAGTACGCATCTATTTGAAATAGCAGTCTTTTGACTAACTTGGGCAATATCATTCTATACGATTAGTATTGTTCTAAACGTGTTCTTGGTCTCGTGACCGTACAGCAGAAGAATTTCATTATACCATTATTCATAAAAGCTAAATTTCAGTTCTTGATTCACTTATTGAATTAATATTGATCATTTCATCTTGATGATTCGATTATTGATATTCATTCAGTTATTATGCATAATTTAGATAAAATTGTCTATGACTCTCCTCTATTCTTTTGGAATTATTCATGATATCATTTATTGTTATACTTGCTGAGCTATTTAGGCTCACTCTTGCTTTCATTCATAATATTTCAGTTAAGCCAGAGAAGGCCGAAGGGTCGGGAGTAGATGTAACAACCCAGGATTTTACAGAATTTTAAATAAGGATTATGATTAAGTAAGTAAAGGTTAAGTGATAAAACCTAGTTATAAATGACCTAGGATGGTTGAATAGTGATATAATGTATTAAAGATGAATGATTAGTTGTAATGCCCACAATGGGATAATTTGAACAGAAATTATTGTAAAATACGATACTATGTGTCAGCAAGTTAAAGAATGAATGTATGAATATGTGTATATATATATATATATATACATATATATATATATATATACATATATATATATATATATGTATGTATGTGTAAATTGAATTTAAGTAGGAGAAGCTAATCACGAGATTAAGAAATAGACCTGATGAGGCGAGGTTATGAAAATGCCAAGGTAAGTTATGTATGTGTCGAAAAGAAGGGACTGTTGTACCAGATTGATATACTAATGATCAAAGGAAATAATATAGTTAAGGATTTTGGAATGTTTTGAGGTTATAAGGAAAATTGATATTTATGGACTTAAAGAAGAAAATCATTTGTTATGATGTATAGATACAGAGTGTGATACCCGAAAGTGCGTAGAAGAGACGTAAATTGTCTGTACGTTGAGAATTAGCATATGTGAGTGAAGAAAATAGGTAAAATGATGTAAAAGTTGTAATAAAGGATTTATGAGTTTACAAGGTTAAATAATGATGGATTTTGGTAATCCGAGCGTAGTTCGCTTTTCGAGGAAGCGGTTGATGGAAAGATGAACAAGTCAACTAGTGGGGTTGTCGAGGATTAAAATTGATTAAATGTGAAATCGGATTGGTTCGTAGGAAATTGAGGATAACGTATTATGCAAATTTTGCAAATTATGGTGAGTTATTATTAATTAAGGAAATTCAATGTTTAAAGTGTGACAAGCAATATGGGACAAGTAAATTATGGATTAATTTGATGAGGAATAGAATTCGAGCACAATGAAACGAATTTGGATCAAAAATGATTTGATTTGGATAAGAAATGAGCGAAGAATGAGTTAATGGGGGAAAATATAAGAAAGTCTAGTTATGTGGGGGAAAAGTTGTAAGAAATGAAAGTTTAGCTAATTTGGCAATTTACCAAAATGCCCCTCAACAAATTAGATAATTACCATTGTGTCCTAAAGGGGTAAAAAGACCAAAATACCCTTGACAATTTGGATAATGACGAATATGTCCCAAGTGGTGAAATGATAAAAATGCCCCTCCCATATCTTGTGAAATGACTAAATTGCCCTTGAGTTGGAATTAGCCATGGTTAAGCTTAAGTAACTCAATAAGAGTTAACACACATAAAAATCTAACAAAGCTAGCATTGGTGCACACTTCATCTTGCTGGAAAATAAGAGAGAAAGAGAGAGAAACGTGAGAAAGCTATGAAGGAGAAAAGAAGAGCTTGAAATCCAAGAAGCTATGTTGCCCAAATGATCAAGATGCAAGAAGAAAAGAGGAAGAGCTTGACATGAGGAAGCTTTTCATATGATTAAGTTGAGCATACAAAGAGGTATAATCATGTCCTTATTCTAAAGTTTGAAGTTGAAGTGTTTAAAGGATAGTTTAGAGATAGCCATGCATGAATCATTATAAAGTAAGGATTGATTATGAAGTTAAAGGGAATTACATGTTAATTGTTTGGAAAGTTATGAAACCCTAGGCTTGAAAGAAATAGAACAAAGATGGTGTAATATTTATGTATATTTATAAATTATAAGCTATGGTTCAAGGCATGATTTTATGTATCATGTTGTTAGATTTGATGGAATTATAGTTTGGAAGGTTTATCATGAGGAAATCATGTGTGTGTTTATGTTAAATAGCCTACAAAATGTTTTGAGGATGGAAAACTATGAATTTTAAGGGAAATATTGAATATTAGGCTATACTTTTTGTGTAGATAACGTAATAATCTGTAAAGTGACTTGGAAGATGGCCATAGGAGTTTTGTGATTATGTAAAGTTGTTATTTGAACAAGTGTTGATGTATTTGATGTCTAGACTTGAGAATTCAAAGTAGGTTCAAAAGTTAAGTTTTGAAAAGTTGACAAAATGCCATCAATATGCAATTTTGGCTATTATGTGTACTTGGTGATCAAAAGATGCCAAAAAGCTAAGTTTGATGTTAAAACACGTGTTAGGAATGATTTGAAAGTCATTTGATTCATATGGCGACAATTGAGGATTTTAAAGGTTTTAAAACGTTCGCCGACGCCTAAATTGAATCATTTTGAAAAATAAGTTCATTTGAATAATTTTAAAGGTTTTGAAAGCCCACTCAAGTTATATATGTGCTATGTGTACTAAATGAAGTGTTGGAAGTAAATTGTGTCAAAAAGGAGTTAAGGATTTACTTGGAGTTTAAGCTTTGACAATGATAGGTTTTGAAAAAGTTAATGAAAATGGCCATCAAAGGTGATTTTTGGCAATTTTGAGGAATTAAAGATGAAATGGATTCAAATGACTCATGTTTATGATAATACACGTGTCTAGGTTATTTTGGAATTCAACGGATTTGAATTTGAGCGAAATGGCGATTCGAACGATCGAAATCGATCGTTTCGAATCGAAACGGATTTTTACGGACAAAAGTCGCCGCGTGCGAAGTTTTATCGTTTTGAAAGTCTATACATGTCATATATAGGTTATATGAACTATGTCAAGTGTTGGAATTGAGTTTTAAAGCTTATGGCCAAAAATCACAAAGTTAGTACAAAGTTGGTTTTGAAGTTGAAAAAAAATTCTAAGTCTGGAAACGTGTTGAACAGCCCTCCTAGGGGCTAGTGTATCTCTACTTTTAAGAAGCCAAATGAGGCAAGTAGTATTTTTGTAAAATACTAGGTAGTGAGTTCTAGATGTGGTCCAAATTTCAGCTCAATTGGAGTTAAGACGAAGAAATTAAAAATCGGCAAAGGTAGTGAGAAAAATCAGATTTCCAGAATTGAACATGGCGCCCCCGCGCCATGATTTGCACTAAAAATGGTGCCCCGGCGCCATTTACTGTTCATGGCTGAGAGGTTTTCGCGGACAGCGAGCTCTGGAGGCGCCGGGGCGGAGGTACTGTTCATTTGAAATTTTTTTAAGCTTCCAAAAAGCTATATTTTGATATGGAATGATAGAAATGAGTTATATAAACCCTTAAAGTAATAATAATGGTTAAATTAAAGGGTGTTAAGTTATAATGAAATGACAAATGGCATAAGATAACATGCCTAAAGCTAAGCCAACTATGTTAGGGGCTATATTAAAGGTCGGGAACGAGTTAAGATGTATTATTAACCTATGTAAGGTGTAATACATCAAAAGTGAAATGAATAGAGATTGATGATTATGTAATTGTGGATTAAGTTTGATAAGTTTTGTAAAGTTTATGATCCTATTATGATGCATATAGTGCAATGCTTACAGATAGGGCTCGAAGTAGCAAGCCGACAAGACGGTTATGAAAGTACGATGGAGAAAGTAAAGGTTAAGTAAAATAAAAGCGTTCCAGGCAAGTTTTTCAGACTTGAAAAGTACTAATTGAATTACGTGAACTATGTGATGGTTGAAATGGGCACTCCGTGCCATAACGTGATCTAATTGTTAAATGCAATACGTGATATATGAGCATGACATGTTAAATTAAAGAAAGCACGATGCATATTATAAACTGCGAGCATGAAATATGTTAACTGAATTACTTGCTGAGCTTTATGCTCATTCTTGCTATGAACTAACGTTTCAGGTAAAGTACGAGAAGGCCGAATAATCCGGTGATGCTAAGGTAAAGAGTGCGAATGCATGGAGATGCGTGAACAAAATTGTATCTGTGAGATATTTATGTAAAGCAAATATATGTAAATTTGTAATAATCGGTTTTTAATTGTTAAACCTAGATGGTAGAAAGGAATGTATGATTTGCTAATTTGTATTATCGGAGGATAAAAAGTGTATGTATATATTGTCCAGGGAAAGTGGAAATGTGATACATGTGATAAACTTGTATGTATAGTATAGAAATACGTAAATAGATGTATGAAACATGGTATGCATGATATAGATGTATGAAAGCAGGTATATGTGCACAGGAGCAGGTACAGAACAGGTACATATAATTAGGGCCATGTATAGATAGTTCATGGCGAAATTTTAATTGCTGGTTATGCTAAACCATAACATTATATATGATTATAATAGGTCCCAAATAATTGACGTGTGACCTAAGTTTAATGAAGAGTAGGTAAACGTTGCGATCCTGAGACAGGTGAGGATTATAAGTTAAATAAAGTTTAAAAAAAAAAAAAATGGACCGAAATTATGGTCAATAGAATTGGTTTAAATTTAACGCACGGAATCCCTGTTAATATGGTTTTAAAGTTAATAATTCTGATATCTAGAGATAATCGGATAATTAAATAAGGTCGGGATTTCGGGCTGTTACAGTAGATAAAGGGAAAGGAAAGGTCGGCCAGCACTAGAAGCTAGCTAATGTTGTATTTATTATTTTATTTTGTATTATGTCAGATATGACAGTTGGATGTATAATGGTACGTAGAACCTGGGAATAGTGATGTATGAATGTAAATGAAGTTTATAATTATTATTTTATTCAGAATGGTTGAATGAGATGACAGGGTAGAATAGATTACGTGAGCACCAAACCCGTGGTTCAAGGGACCCGAATTTGGGGGCGTCACAGGTTGGTATCAGAGCTGATAGGTTATAAACCTTAGGTAGGGGAAAACCTCAGGAATATGACCTTAAGAAATATAGTAAAACTCATTTAGAGTTCTAAGCAGTGAAGGGTGGGAGTTGTTAAGGGTACAATTTCCACAATATGTATTATGTATTATGTGTTACGTGTTATGTGTTTTTAGAATAAGGAAAATTGCAGTGAACTGAAATAGTTGTTCTTGTGATTTTATAGTATGCCAGAGATTAGAGAATCCAGTCGGGCTGCAGGAGAAGAGGAACCTAGAGATATCCCGATAGATGTGATGACGACAGTATCAACGATGGCAATAGTACCAGCTGAAGCTAGTGAACAGGAGGAGGATCCAAATGAGTTAGAGGGAGACTCGGATGGGGCAATACCAGAGAATGCTTCATCTGAGCAGAGAGAAGCAGATCGGGAATGGGTAACCGGTCTGATACAACAAAACAGTGAGTTAGTCGATAGGATTTTGGAACTAGAAACTCAGGCAGCTGAACGACAAACAACTGTGGATCTAAATGAGGCAACAACTCAAGAATTGACTAATGAAAATAGGGAGTTGAAGGATAAATTAGTGCAAGCCGAACGAAAGATACAGGAGCTGATGAATGATAAGGAAGTTCTGGAGGCTAAGCTTAGGGATGCGAATGCTGAGATAGCCATAAATGAGCGTGCTGGGACTAATGCAGTAAGGAGAATAGATTTGTTGGAAGATGAGGTGAGATCTAAGAAAGCTAGAATGGATAATATGGGTGCAAAGATGGAGGACATGAGCTATGCATTTCGCACAGCATTTGGAAGAGCGCAAGATAGGGTACACTATTACCCGGTGGAATATAATCAATCAAGGGACATCTTGAGCCGATGGAAAATGGTGGCTATCATGAATGAAGAATACGAGGATGTTGTTAGACGTGGGATGCTTCTGTAGGAAGTTATAATAGATATGTATAGTTATGAATGTATAATTATATGTGTATATTGTGTATAAATCCCTAACTTTTGTTATAAAAAGGGATAGTTAGATATGTGTAATTCCTTTTTGTAAGGAGGGAAGGTCTAAGCTATTGTATAAAGTTATGTGAATCCCAATTACGGTAGTTAGAGGGATAACAAGTTAATAGCAATGTGCTACATGAAAATGTAATGTGCTAGGCACGAAGTAAATTTGCGTATGAATATAAATCTAATTATGATATGTGTGTTGGCACGTGTATATGTTTAAAGTTCATAGAAATATGATATGCAAATATTGTAAAATAATTGTAATATAAATTGTGGTACAGGAAATGCCGCCCAGACGTAGGCAAAATGTTCAACCTCCTCCAGAGGAGTCAGTAAATGCTCCGGAGGTGCCAGTCAATCCTATGCAACAATTTGTAGATTTATTGATGGGAGCCTTACAGAACAGAAATGTGAACATAGGGGGTGATCAACCGGTAGCCGCAAGAGTTGCTACCTTCAAAGATTTCAAAGCAGTAGGACCCCCAGAATTTAAAGGAACAATGAATCCAGTGGAGGCTCAGAACTGGATAACTGAAATGGAAAAAATATTTGATGTGGCTAATGTGGCGGAAGATCAGAAAACCGCCTTTGCAACATTCATGTTGAAAGGAGAGGCTAAGTATTGGTGGGTTGCCAATAAGGGAAGGTTGGGAACAGGAGCTGCGCCGTGGGAGAAATTTAAGGAGATATTTCTCGAAGCCTATTTTCCTCCAGTGACACAGGATATGATGGAGGTACAATTTTTAGAATTAATGCAAGGAAACATGACGGTCGCTGAGTATGCGGCGAAATTTAATGAGTTGACACGGTTTGCTCCACACCAGGTGGATACAGAGCGGAGAAAGGCGAGACGCTTTGAGCGTGGGTTGAAGCCATGGATCTACAGCAAGGTCTCGATGTTTCAAATTGGGACTTTTGCTGGGGTAATGGAGAAAGCTATTTTGGCAGAAGGAGGCAGTGAAGCTTTGAATAAGTATAAACAGGAGCAACACGGCAAGAAGAAAAACGATGGGCCTAATAAGGAAGGCAGTAGCGGAGGAAATAACCCCAACAAGCGGAAATGGAATAGTAATAATAGTACAGCTATGGTTAAGCAAGGGGAAACCAAGAAGAAGATTGAAATGTGTCCTAACTGCGGAAAGGGACACTCAGGTGTTTGTCCGAAGGGGAAGAATGTGTGCTTCAGGTGCGGCAAAGAAGGGCATATTGCAACAAACTGTCCAGTACCGAAGACCGCCAAGGGTTGTTTTTACTGCGGAGAAATAGGGCATCAGATTAAGGATTGTCCTAAGAAGAAGATGGAAGGAGGAAGTGGGAGTAAAGGTAGCACCGGTGGGAAGCTGACCATAGGAGGGCCGGTACAACCGGGGAGACCGACGGCACGCACATTTAATATGACGGTGCAGGATGCGGTGGCATCGAAGGATGTGGTATTAGGTATCATTCCTATTAATAATGTAAATGCATACATACTGTTTGATTCGGGTGCTACATGTTCTTTTATTTCTGATGAATTTGCTAAGAAGCTGAACTTGCCACAAGTAAAGTTAGAAAATGCGTTGAATATAGAAGTAGCAAATAAGGAAGTGATCCGGGTAGAAAATATTTGTCGAGGGTGTTGTTTAACGATAAGGGGACATAAACTGTTAGTAGATTTAATTTCGATTCGGTTAGGAGAATTCGACGTAATATTTGGGATGGATTGGTTGTATAGCTGTGGGGCAGTGATCGACTGCCAGAGTAAATGTGTAAACCTTCAGACTCCTACCAAGTCTAAGGTAGTATTCTATGGTAGCAAATCGCCTGGACAATCTTGTTGTCTGACGATGTTGCAGGCCGGAAAGCTATTGAGGAAGGGGTGTATAGGGTATTTAGCTCATGTGATTGATACACGTATAGAAGGATCAGAATTGGGTCAGATACCCGTTGTAAAAGAGTATGCAGATGTATTTCCGGATGATTTACCGGGTCTTCCACCAGATAGGGAGATCGAATTTGTTATTGATCTTGTACCAGGAACGACGCCAATTTCAAAGGCCCCGTACAGAATGGCCCCAGTGGAATTAAAAGAGTTGATGATTCAGTTGCAAGAATTACTGGATAAAAAATATATTCAGCCAAGTGTGTCGCCGTGGGGAGCGCCAGTTTTATTTGTCAAGAAGAAAGATGGCTCGTTAAGACTCTGTATTGATTATAGAGAATTGAATAAGGTGACGATAAAGAACAAGTATCCGCTACCAAGGATTGATGATTTGTTTGATCAACTAAGGGGAGCCAAATATTTTTCAAAAATTGATTTGAGGAGTGGTTATCACCAACTGAAAGTGAGACCTGAAGATGTACCCAAAACAACGTTTAGAACCCGTTATGGTCACTACGAGTTTTTAGTAATGTCATTTGGATTGACAAATGCACCAGCCGCGTTCATGGATTTGATGAATCGTGTGTTTAAACCATATTTGGATAAGTTTGTAGTGGTGTTTATTGATGATATATTGATTTATTCAAAGACTGAAGAAGAACATGCGGAACATCTAAGGATCATGTTGGAGAAGCTAAGAGAAGCTAAGTTATACGCCAAGTTTTCTAAATGCGAATTCTGGCTGCAAAGGGTGCAATTTCTAGGGCATGTGATCGATCAGGACGGAATATCAGTGGATCCAGCAAAAGTTGAAGCGGTAATTAATTGGGAACAACCGAAGACACCAACGGAAGTTCGTAGTTTTCTTAGTTTGGCTGGATACTACAGAAGGTTTATCAAAGATTTCTCAAAGTTGTCGGGACCTCTGACCAATTTGACAAGGAAGGCTGTAAAGTTTGTATGGACTGATAAATGTGAAGAAAGTTTTCTAGAACTCAAGAAGAGATTAAGTGAAGCACCAGTGTTGTCATTGCCAGACGATACGGGAGGATTTGTCGTTTATAGTGACGCATCGCACAAAGGATTGGGTTGTGTGTTAATGCAACATGGTAAAGTCATCGCTTATGCATCCAGGCAGTTGAAAGATTTTGAGAAGAGGTATCCAACCCATGATTTGGAATTAGCAGCTGTGGTATTTGCCTTGAAGATACGGAGGCATTACCTGTACGGAGAGAAGTGTGAAATATACACAGACCACAAAAGTCTGAAGTATATTTTCACCCAGAAGGATTTGAATATGAGACAGAGGAGATGGTTAGAGCTAATTAAGGATTATGATTGTGAGATTTTGTACCACCCAGGAAAAGCAAATGTGGTAGCTGATGCCTTGAGTAGAAAAGGTCGAGAAAGATTGGAAATTTTAACTGCTCAGGAAGAACTGATTAAAGACATGGAGAGATTGGAACTAGAAGTAACACATCCCATGGAGTCGGAAGAAAGATTATATATGGTTGAGGCTCATCCAACGTTATTGGATAGAGTGAAGGAAGCACAGATGCATGATCAAGATTGTAGTCAAATCAAAGAACGTATATCTGATGGACAAGAGACAAGATTTCAATTAGACAACAGCGGAATGCTGAGATTGGAAGGGAGAGTATGGGTGCCGTTAGTGTCGGAGTTAAAAGATGAGATTTTGCAAGAAGCACACAATTCACGATTTTCAGTTCATCCAGGAAGTACGAAGATGTACCAAGATCTTCGTCAGCATTTTTGGTGGCCCAACATGAAGAGAGATGTAGCGGAATGTGTAAGTAAATGTTTGACATGTCAAAGAATTAAAGCGGAGCATCAGAGACCTAGTGGGTTGTTGCAACCGTTAGAAATTCCAGAATGGAAATGGGAGCATGTTACCATGGATTTTGTGGTAGGACTCCCAACTACACAGAAAGGCTATGATGCAATATGAGTAATAGTGGATCGACTGACAAAGTCTGCCCACTTTTTGCCAATCAAGGTTAAGTTTAACCTGGACCAGCTAGCAAAGTTATATGTGAAAGAAATAGTGTCAAGACATGGAGTTCCAGTATCAATTGTTTCGGATAGAGATCCACGATTCACTTCGAATTTTTGGAGAAGTTTTCAGGAACGTATGGGCACACAGTTGAGGTTGAGCACGGCGTATCATCCTCAAACAGATGGCCAGAGTGAAAGAACGATTCAAACGTTGGAAGATATGTTAAGAGCGAGTGTAATGGACTTCAAGGGCAATTGGGATGACCATCTGCCATTAGTGGAATTTGCCTACAATAATAGTTATCATGCAAGTATTGGGATGCCACCATATGAAGCATTGTATGGAAGGAAATGCAGAACGCCTCTATGTTGGGACGAGGTTGGTGAACGAAAGTTATTGGGACCAGAAATTGTGCAGCAAACTACTGAAATTGTTAAAGTCATAAGATCGAGACTCGTAGCAGCACAGGATAGGCAGAAGAAATATGCTGACCAGCATCGACAGAAGAGAGAATTTGAGGTAGGATCCCATGTGTTTCTAAAAGTTTCACCCTGGAAAGGAAAGATAAGGTTTGGTAAGAAAGGAAAGCTGAGTCCGCGATTTATCGGACCATTTGAGGTGTTGAGAAGGATAGGAGAGGTAGCCTATGCAGTGGCATTACCTCCAGAGTTAGAACACATACACAACGTATTTCACGTGTCAGTACTAAGACCGTACAAGCCGGACTATAAGCATGTAATTGAATTCGAACCGATCCAGATTGAAAAGGATTTGACATATAAAGAAACACCTGTTCAAATAGTAGACAGAAAAGTGCAAATTTTGAGGAACAAAGCAATACTTTCTGTAAAGGTAGTGTGGAGGCACCACAATGTGGAAGAAGCGACATGGGAGTTAGAAGAAAAAATGAAGAAAGAATACCCCAGTTTGTTTATGTAATTTTGTAATAGTGATTCCGGGGACGGAATCCTTGTAAGGAGGGAAGAATGTCAGGATTTGCATTTTTGCGATATTGTAAATTATAAGTTATTAATGGAAATTAAGTATTTTGAAAGTGTGACAATCATTTTGGGACAAGCCATGTGTATTATATTGGATGATGGAATTAGTTACAAGACTAAAGAAATAAGTTGGTTTAAAATGAAATTGAATTGGATTGATTTGAATAACTTATGAACCTATGGGGGTAAATTTGAATAATTATAAACTAAGGGGGGAATGAAATTTCCTAGGAATGATGGATAATGACCATGCTACCCTCATCATTTTGGAAAATGACATTCGTGTCCTATTGGTGAGAAATAACAATTATATCCTTATAAAGTCAAGGGAAATGACTTATTAACCCTAACCAAGCTTGAGTTGAGTTAACCATATGATGGTTAGTTGCTAGAAGCTTTAGTTAAGCATACTTAAGTGAATTTTCAGCATTTTACACTTCTCATTATCAAGTTCATACGTGAGAGAGCTCAAAAGAGAGAAAAGAGAATAGAAAACTTAGGGTTTTGCAAGAAAGCTCAAGAATTCAAGGAAAGATTGTACAAGCAAGGTGAACTCAACAATAAAAGTGGATCATCCATCACTTACAAGGTTTCTAGCTAGAAGAAGGATAGCAAAAAGAAGGTATACCTTTTGTTCAAGTTATGAAACTTGTTGATTTATGTGATTACATGCAAGAAAAGAAGAAACCATGCATGTATCTTTGGTTTTACATGATGATTATGTGATGTTTGTAAGTCTAAGTGCTATTTGACTAGTTGATCATGCAACCCTAGACTATATGTGTTGAAACCAAAGGTGGTGCACTATTCATATGATTATTCAAGCTAAAAGTTATGATTAAAAGCATGATTGTGTGTTATATGTTATCAAACACGATAGAAACTAGTTTGAGAAGATGAAGGTGTGTAATATATGCATGATCATATGCTAGAGAATACCAAAGAAGCCTAGAGGGTGTAAAATCATGTTTTAGGAAAGAGAATTGAATACTAGGCTATATTTTGTGTCTAAACGAAATTATTATCTGTAAAGTGTTTTGGAAGGTACGTGTAGAAGTTACACATGCATATAAAGTGGCTAATTGGATATGTGTTAACATATATGTGCATGGTGTGTAAAGAATCAAAGTTAGTTTATAAAGAAAATTATGTAAATTGGGTAAAATGCATACAATAGATGATTATTGGCCATTTTGGTGGATTGAGTGTAAAACAAGGCCAAACATGTCAACAATATGTAAATACACGTGTTAGAATCGATTTGGGAGTTAAATGGTGCATAAGGCGTTAAATGACGAATTCGAACGTTTTAAAACGTAAACCGACGACCTAAACGAACCATTTGGAATTATAGGACCAAATGATGATTTTTAAAAGTTTCAAAGGCCTACGCAAGTTAATTATATGTTATATGTGCTATGTGAAATGTTGGAATTGAAAGATTCACATTAGGGCCAAAGATAACATCATTTTTTGAAAGAAAATTTTTCTAATTTTGCAGCATGGCGCCGGGGCGCGGGTTTGTGTAGCTTGAGGACATCCACCAAGACCTTCCTTAGCTTTTCTCACACAAACTCTAGTGTATTTTCTCTTTAGCTCTCAAAGTCTCTCTCTCTTTTCTCTAGAAATGTCTAGCAAATAAACTAACAACCTTGTAACAAGTGTAGAGCCTCTTATTTATAGCACACCACTAATACACCATTAACTCACTAATTCACCCATGTTGGTCAATTAATTGCTAATCATGCTTACTATTCCTTTGATTGACTAGTTGATGGACTTTTGGAATGACTAGGTTTGTTCAACCACTATATGACATGGATGGATTTCCAAGCAATCTAAGAAGTCAAGTTATCCATGTGGGGCCCTCAAAAATTCAGCAAATTGAATTATCCAAGCCATTTTTCCTTTATTTTTAATGCAAAAATGTGCATATATACATCTATATATATATATACATATATATATATATATATATATATTGACCAAAGTTTGACCCTTATTGGACTTCACATTGGGCTTGGTAATAACTTCTATTGGGCTCATTCAATTAAATTGTTTGGGCTCAATTTAAATACCACATTGGGCTTCTTTTAAATAGTCTAGGTTACATTTAATTAAATCAAGCATTGAGCTTGTTTAATTAATTACATGGGCTAGTAATTAAATTAATTACATGGGCTACTAGGTTAATATCTTTAACCTAGTTTATCAACTCATTTGGATTTAAAATATAATCCAATTAGATTTGCTTAAATTAATTATACACTTTGCTTTAATTCTTTAAATAAATATACAAGCACATAAGTACATTTATTTAATTATCTAATGCACAATTAATTAATGAGAAAAATTTAAATTCATTGCTAAATATTTATTAAGTATATTTACAATGACTAAAGAAATTCGTGGTCATTACATTCTCCCCCCCTTATAAGAATTCCGTCCCCAGAATTACAAATTTAAACTACTCAAACAGATGCGGATAGTTAGCCATCATCTTTTCTTCAAGCTCCCACGTAGCTTCCTCAGCGTTGTGGTTCCTCCAAAGGACTTTGACAGAATGTATAACCTTATTCCGTAAACTCTGCTCTTTCCTATCTAGTATTTGGACAGGAATTTCTTCATACGATAAGTCTTTCTCGACTTGTATTGGCTCATAGGATATGACATGTTTGTGGTCTGGTTTGTATGGTCGCAGCACCGACACATGAAACACATTGTGAATATGCTCAAGTTCAGGAGGTAAAGCTACCTCGTACGCCACTTCACCCACTCTCTTCAATATCTCGAACGGTCCTATGAACCTCGGACTCAGCTTCCCTTTCTTTCCAAATCGGATCTTCCCTTTCCAGGGAGATACCTTCATGAACACAAAACTCCCTACTTCGAAGTCTCGCTTCTGTCGATGTAAATCGGCGTATTTCTTCTGACGGTCCTGAGCTGCTACTAGCCGAGCTCTTATTACCTTGATAATCTCTACCATTTGTTGAACCAATTCCGGCCCCAACAATCGGCGTTCTCCTACCTCATCCCAACATAGAGGTGTTCTGCACTTCCTTCCGTACAATGCTTCGTAAGGCGGCATGCCTATGCTTGCATGATAACTATTGTTGTATGCAAACTCAACTAATGGTAGATGGTTCTCCCAACTGCCCTTGAAATCCATCACACAGGCCCTGAGCATATCTTCCAATGTCTGTATTGTTCTTTCACTTTGCCCATCGGTCTGTGGATGATATGCTGTACTCATTCTCAACTGTGTCCCCAATCTCTCCTGAAGACTTCTCCAAAATTTTGACGTGAAGCGCGGATCTCTGTCTGACACAATCGATACCGGCACCCCATGTCTCGAAACTATCTCCTTGATGTACAGTTTAGCCAACTGATCCAAACTCAACTTAATCTTGATCGGCAAAAAGTGCGCTGACTTTGTTAGTCGATCTACAATCACCCATATTGCGTCAAATCCCTTCTGTGTTGCTGGAAGTCCTACCACAAAATCCATTGTGATATGCTCCCATTTCCACTCAGGAATCTCTAACGGCTGTAGTAATCCACTTGGTCTCTGATGTTCAGCCTTTACCCTTTGACAAGTTAGACATCGGCTGACACATTCTGCGACCTCCCTTTTTAAATTCGGCCACCAAAAATGCTGACGCAGATCTTGATACATCTTCGTACTTCCCGGATGTATCGAGTATCTCGTACTGTGGGCCTCTTGCAAAATCTCTTCTCGTAATTCGGGCACTAGTGGCACCCAAACACGATTTTCAAACCTTAGCAATCCCATGCTATCTTCCTTGAACTTGACCTCTTCCCCTTCGGTCATTCTCACCCTTATTCTGACACATTCTTCATCTTTGTCTTGAGCCTCTTTTATCCGATCTAACAGGGTTGGGCTCGCTTCCACTTCCATTGACTCATTTGGGTTTCTTACCTCCAACCCCATTCGAGCCATCTCTTGAACCAATTGTTCCTGATCTGTCAAGATAAACAATTTCTCCCTGCTCTTTCTGCTTAGAGCATCTGCTACTACGTTGGCCTTGCCGGGATGATATAGAATTTCACAATCATAGTCTTTGATCAATTCTAACCATCTCCGTTGCCTCATATTTAACTCCTTATGGGTGAAGATATACTTCAGACTCTTGTGGTCCGTGAATATCTCACATTTCTCTCCATATAAATAATGTCTCCAGATTTTAAGGGCAAACACTACCGCAGCCAGCTCCAAGTCGTGGGTAGGGTATCCCTTCTCGTAATCCTTCAACTGTCTGGACGCATACGCAACGACCTTGCCGTTTTGCATAAGCACACAGCCAAGTCCCTTGTGCGATGCATCACTGTAGACCGTAAAACCTCCTGTATCGTCCGGTAAAGTCAATACAGGTGCTTCACTAAGTCTCTTCTTTAACTCCTGAAAACTTTCCTCACACTTCTCCGTCCATACGAATTTCACCGTCTTCCTCATTAAATTTGTCAGCGGTGTTGCTATCTTTGAAATTTTTTGAATGAATCTCCGATAGTAACCCGCTAACCCCAAGAAACTTCTTACCTCCGTCGGCGTCCTTGGTTGTTCCCAATTCGTCACCGCTTCCACCTTTGCTGGATCTACTGAAACTCCCTCTTTGTCAATGACATGACCTAAAAATTGAACTCTCTCCAACCAGAATTCACACTTCGGAAATTTAGCATACAACTGCTCCTTCCGTAAAATCTCCAACACCAATCTTAGGTGTTCAGCATGCTCCTCCTCCGTTTTAGAATACACCAGAATATCGTCAATGAACACAACAACAAATTTATCCAAGTACTGCTTGAATATTCTGTTCATCATGTCCATAAATGCGGCTGGCGCATTCGTCAGTCCAAACGACATCACCAGAAACTCATAATGCCCATATCGAGTTCTGAATGCCGTCTTGGGTACATCCTCCTTCCTGACTTTTAACTGATGATAACCAGTCCTTAAGTCAATCTTGGAAAAGTACTTCGCCCCTTTCAATTGATCGAAAAGATCGTCAATTCGTGGCAATGGGTACTTGTTCTTAATTGTTACCTTATTCAGCTCTCTGTAATCCATACATAGCCTCATCGATCCATCCTTCTTCTTTACAAACAGCACAGGTGCTCCCCATGGAGAAACACTTGGCTGAATGTACTTATTATCCAACAACTCCTGTAGTTGGATCATTAACTCCTTCATTTCTACCGGAGCCATCCTATATGGTGCCTTTGATATTGGTGCTGTCCCCGGTACCAAATCAATTACAAACTCTATCTCCCTATCTGGCGGTAAACCTGGCAGTACATCTGGAAACACGTCCATGAACTCCCTCACTACTGGTATTTGCTCCATCCCGGGATTCACCATCTGTGTGTCCACTATGTGAGCTAAATACCCTTCACAACCTTTCTTCAACAGTTTCTTGGCCTGCATCATCGTCAGACATGCAGATTCTCTAGACGACTTGCTGCCATAAAATACGACCTTAGACCTATTCGGTGTCTTAAGGTGTATACACTTCTTTTGACAATCAATTATAGCTCCATGGTTAAACAACCAATCCATTCCAAGTATAACGTCAAACTCCCCCAAACGTATTGGAATTAAATCTACACTCAACTTCTGACCCCTGATTTCAGCACAACAGTTTCTATGTACATACTTTACAGGAATCACTTCTTTATTAGCAACTTCTATGTACATTAGGTTCTCTAATTTTTCTCTAGGCAATTCTAACCGTCTAGCGAATTCATCAGACACAAATGAACAGGTAGCACCCGAATCAAATAATACATAAGCATTTATATCATTGATCGGAATAATACCTGACACCACGTCTTTTTATTCAAGGGCGTCCTGCACCGTCATGTTGAAGGTCCATGCCGTTGGTTTGTTCTGTGGCACCGGCCCTCCAATGGTCAGTTTGTTGCTGTTGTTGTTGTTGTTGTTGTTGCTTCCCCTATAGCCCGAACTCCCTCCGGTGTTCTTCTTCTTCGGACAATCTTTAAATTGATGGTCCATGGCCCCGCAGGCGAAACAACCTCCTTTCCTTTTTGGTGTGGGACAATTAGGAGCGATGTGCCCCTCTTGCCCACAGTTATAGCAGACATTTCTTCCTTTCATGCACTCCCCGGTGTGGTTCTTTCCGCACTGACTGCATTTATTAGCTTTCTTCGATTCACTGCCCTGGGGTGTCCCCGAACTGCTGTTGTTATTCCATTTGCGTTTGTTCGAGTTGCTGCCCTCTCGGTTTCCTCCATCACCTTTCTTCTTGTTCCGCTCCTGGTTGTGCTTATTCAAAGCTTCATTTCCACCCTCAGCTATGATAGCTTTCTCCAGTAACGTTGCAAAGTTTGTAATCTGGAGAACAGCTACCCGACTGTAAACCCACGGTTTCAGCCCCTGTTCGAATCTTCTGGCGCGCCTCGCCTCAGTATCCACCTGGTGTGTGGCAAATCTCGCCAATTCATTGAACTTGGCGGCGTATTCCGATACCGACATGTTACCTTGCTTCAGCTCTAGGAATTTAATTTCCATCCTAGCCTTTGTACTCTCTGGAAAGTAGTTTTCCAAGAATACCTCTTTGAATCGCGCTCACGCGATCGTTCCCTCCCCGACTCTACTCTTATTAGCCTTCCACCAGTGGCTGGCCTCTCCTTTCATCATGAAGGTAGCAAATGAGGTCATTTGCTCCTCCCTAACTCGTGCGACCTCGAAGACTTTTTCCATCTCCTCTATCCAGGTCTGTGCTTCTATAGGATCCGTGGTTCCTTTGAACTCGGGTGGTCCTATCAATTTGAAATCCTTAAAGGTTGCTAGTGGAGCGGCAGGGTTTGTTGCTCCAGTAGCCTCTGCGTTGCGTCCGCGAAATGCTCCCACTAGCATTTCTACGAACTCTTGGACAGGGTTGGGTGGTACCCCTCCGGCATTTACTGACTCTTCGGGTGGTGGTGGGGGTAGTCGTTGATTCCTTCTCTGTGGCGGCATTTTCTGTATAAAGAAAATTTAATTAATTAAAGTTGTTTCAATCTTTTTACTTTCGTTTTGTAGCTTAGGTATTTTAAACTAAAGCACAAATAATCATCTTGACACATATAAACATAAACGAAAATGCATTTATATTCATATGCTAAATCACAGTGCGTAGCACTTTTACATCATAAGCATACTGCTATAAACGCTGCTAACCCCGTTAGTTAAAACAAAAGACGGGATCTAACATATCCCACAACTTCATAGAGTTGGGATTTACAACATACTAACCCTCTATCAAAACAAAAGTTGGGTTTCTACTGCATCTATGTACATACATCATAAATAAAGAAAAATACAACTAACGGCGCATCCCTCGACGAACCGCATCGTCGTACTCCTCATCTCCAATAGCCCTGACCACACCCCTACTGATGGTGTGCAAGGTCTGGCCCTCCTCGGCAGGGTAATAGTGCACCCTACTCTGGATCCTACCAATTGATGAGCGATAGACGTAACTGAGTCTATCTATCCTCACCTTCTTCTCTCTAACCTCATCCTCCAGCTCCATCATCTGTCCGTGAGCTGCATCACGCTGAATCTCCATATCTAGTCTATCCTCAACTGCCTGCTGCATCTGGCCCCTCATGGCCTCCCTCTCTGCCTCTGTCTGCTGAATCTTCAGCTCAGCGGCTATCAACCTGACCTCCATCTCGGCCATCCTCGCCTTCAGCTCTATGTTCTCGCCAGAGAACATATAAGCTGTATCTCGGTACTGCTCCTCTGTCTGCTGGTGGATCTGGTTCTGCTCCTCCAGGTGCTGAACCCTCTCCTCTAGCTCATCGTTAGCCGTAGTGAGAGTATCGATGATGTCACTGGCGACAGTGCCCATGCCATCAACATACTCAGCTGGCCCCTCATCCTCATCATCATCAGTATCAGCCTCCTCCTCACTGTACTGCCCCATAACTCCGCCCCAGAGAGCGTCCTCTCTATCTCCCTCCTTGGGATCTGACTCTGGCTCCTCGATCGGTGCAGCCACCCGTGGCTGTGCGGTATCCATAGGGATATCCGTATAAATCACCTCCTCTACAGCAGTGCTCGACTGGCCTATCTCCGTCATCCTACAGTAACATAAATAACACATGTTAGTACAGCAATAAAATATATTCATTGATGAAATGAAATGATATTTTATCATGTACATCTCGGCTCGATGGATTTTCTCAATCCACCACCAAAAATACACAACATGATGAATCTCCCCGATTCATCTCCTAACGCACTCGATATGAGTTTAGTACTAAGGTTATAACCTAGGTTTCGCAAATCCTAGCGTTTCTAACCTACAGCTCTGATACCAACCTGTGACGACCCCAAATCCGGATTCTTTAACCTCGGGTTTGGTTCTCACTGTACAATACTAAACAATAATGAAATACATAAATTGTATTCAACTTCGCGGAATAATACAAAAGGTTCCTTAATCAAAAGGCTACACTTCCCAAGGTCTATTACCTTAATCTTAAACATTACATATCTTAAGGGAAATACAAAAGATTTACAACAGTAATTACATAACAGTAATATAAACTAGCATGCAATTACTAAAACTAAGCATTCGCTTTCCCCTTGCCTTTGTCCGATTTAGAGCTTTCGGGAATGGCTGAAATATAGTCATGATATAGCAAGAATGAGCAACTAAATGGCTCAGCAAGTTTATAAACAACAATCATACGATATATCATGATGAAGGGAAATAACTTCAAGGTTTCAACAATAGCAATTGTGAAAGATAACAAGAATCAATGTTCAATAAAAGAAGGGATTGACTCTTTACTGCTGAGTGGTCTTTAAGGACCATGAACTGCTACTAAGGTAAAACAGACATACAATGTCTGACTCCTTGTTTAAAATAACGGGACACTTGAGGGGATCAGTCCTCTCATGTCCTATGTATATGCATCACATTTAGTTTTCTTGCGCGCTGTCGGGTATCCGACAAATAAAATCCCCTTTAACTAGGGTTGTTCTATCTCAGTCTTACTGTAAGAATCCGCACCAGCCAATGGTTTGGATAAGCTTTTATAATATTCAACTAAATGAATTTAACATGCATTAGTCTAGCCGAAACAATTAGCTTAGACGTTCTTAAATAGTTTGCAAAGCACTATGTGCGAATACAATAATCAATAGCGATGTGAAGTAATTTTTGATAATTAATTCACTTAAAGGTCTGTCAAGTAACTACGAGTGTAGAATACTTGCTCAACAATAATTGAAATGTAAATACGGTTGAATAATAATTGCAACGATAAATACAAGTTAAAGTTAGGAAACTTACAATAAAAATTACAAGTTAAGGATAGAAAACTTGTCTCGTGCGTCGTCTACTGCTAATCAAATTAATCTAACAATCCTTGAACGGACCTAACAATTAAATTAATTTGATCTTAAATTAGTATCATATATTTGTAAGTATAATGACCTTTATAAACCTTATGAACCACATAAATGATTAGTTATGGGTACTTAAACACTTAGAAAATATTATCATTATTTGATAATATTTCAAACACAAAGAACTTATATTAAATGTTTAATATAGTTCAAAATAAATATCTAATATTATTAATCATTTAATAATATTTTATTAAGTTTCTAATATTATTAATCATTTAATAATATTTTATTAATTATCTAATATCATTAATCATTTAATAATATTTTATTAATTATCTAATATCATTAATCATTTAATAATATTTTATTAAGTATATAATATTATTAATCATTTAATAATATTTTATTAATTATATAATATCATTAATCATTTAATAATATTTTATTAAGTATCTAATATTATTAATCATTTAATAATATTTTATTAAGTGTCTAATATTATTAATCATTTAATAATATTTTATTACGTTTCTAATATTATTAATCATTTAATAATATTTTATTAATTATCTAATATTATTAATCATTTAATAATATTTTATTCATTACCTAATATTATTAATCATTTAATAATATTTTATTAAGTATCTAATATTATTAATCATTTAATAATATTTTATTAAGTATCTAATATTATTAATCATTTAATAATATTTTATTACGTTTCTAATATTATTAATCATTTAATAATATTTTATTAATTATCTAATATTATTAATCATTCAATAATATTTTATTCATTACCTAATATTATTAATCATTTAATAATACATTATTGATTATCTAATATTATTAATCATTTAATAATATTTTATTGACTTTATAATATTATTACACACATAATAATATTTTAATAATTTTCTAATATTATTATTTATTTAATAATATTTTATTACCTTTATTATATTATTATATCAATAATAATATATATACACCTTTAAATCAATAAATCAATCATATATATAATTAAAAATATATTTATTAAGTCCAAAAATACTAAAATGATTTTTGGAACATTTTTCATTTTCTGACCCGAACCAGACCCGACCCGACTCGGCTGACCCGGCCCGACCCGACCCGGTTCGGGTTTTTATTTTTTTCCAAAACAGTGGACTGCGCCCCGGCGCAGTGTTTTGTTCTACACACTGCGCCCCGGCGCTGACTCACAGAAACATTTTTCAACTTTTGATTTTTTTCCAATTTTGATACCTTTTGATCAAACCTTGATAAAATGAAATCTACACATTAACATCAAATCAGTGGTGATGTGTTCCTAACTTAATGTTTTACAATATTTCATGGTTCGATCGTCTTTTGGAAAACGTTTTACACGAAATTTACGGATCGAACCACATAGGGTTGAAAAACGACATCCTTTTTGGTAAAAGCTATAACTTCCTTGTTATTCATTATTTTTGAAAACTTCCAAAAGGTTTTATCTTTAAAACTCATAGATCTAGCTTTCTAGCCATAAAAATCCATTTTTGGATTTGTACATTTCAAAATACAATATCAAACATAGCATGCATGGTTAGGGTTTACCGGTAAAACATGTTATGAACTTTTCTAGCATTGTTATGCATTTCTAACCAACCAAAACATGTTATAAACACATAGATCTATGAATATACATATATTACATAGTTACATACATCTAGACCATCAAAACAAGTTTTGACCGGTTAAAAATAGATTTTAACCGTTCAAAAGCTTTCTAGGCTACAAAAATGAAATGAGAAGGGTTCTAGAGCACTTTTAAACCTTAGTGATTTGCTTGCTCTCCTTCTCCTCCTACCAAAGTATGTTGTGTAGCTTGAGGACATCCACCAAGACCTTCCTTAGCTTTTCTCACACAAACTCTAGTGTATTTTCTCTTTAGCTCTCAAAGTCTCTCTCTCTTTTCTCTAGAAATGTCTAGCAAATAAACTAACAACCTTGTAACAAGTGTAGAGCCTCTTATTTATAGCACACCACTAATACACCATTAACTCACTAATTCACCCATGTTGGTCAATTAATTGCTAATCATGCTTACTATTCCTTTGATTGACTAGTTGATGGACTTTTGGAATGACTAGGTTTGTTCAACCACTATATGACATGGATGGATTTCCAAGCAATCTAAGAAGTCAAGTTATCCATGTGGGGCCCTCAAAAATTCAGCAAATTGAATTATCCAAGCTATTTTTCCTTTATTTTTAATGCAAAAATGTGCATATATACATATATATATATATATATATATATATATATATATATATATATATATATATATTGACCAAAGTTTGACCCTTATTGGACTTCACATTGGGCTTGGTAATAACTTCTATTGGGCTCATTCAATTAAATTTTTTGGGCTCAATTTAAATACCACATTGGGCTTCTTTTAAATAGTCTAGGTTACATTTAATTAAATCAAGCATTGGGCTTGTTTAATTAATTACATGGGCTAGTAATTAAATTAATTACATGGGCTACTAGGTTAATATCTTTAACCTAGTTTATCAACTCATTTGGATTTAAAATATAATCCAATTAGATTTGCTTAAATTAATTATACACTTTGCTTTAATTCTTTAAATAAATATACAAGCACATAAGTACATTTATTTAATTATCTAATGCACAATTAATTAATGAGAAAAATTTAAATTCATTGCTAAATATTTATTAAGTATATTTACAATGACTAAAGAAATTCGTGGTCATTACATCACAGGTTGGTATCAGAGTTGATAGGTTATAAACCTTAGGTGGGGGAAAACCTTAGGAATATGACCTTAAGAAATATAGTAAAACTCATTTATAGTTCTAAGCAGTGAAGGGTGGGAGTTGTTAAGGGTACAATTTCCACAATATGTATTATGTATTATGTGTTACATGTTATGTGTTTTTAGAATAAGGAAAATTGCAGTGAACTGAAATAGTTGTTCTTGTGATTTTATAGTATGCCAGAGATTGGAGAATCCAGTCGGGCTGCAGGAGAAGAGGAACCTAGAGATATCCCGATAGATGTGATGACGACAATATCAACGATGGCAATAGTACCAGCTGAAGGTAGTGAACAGGAGGAGGATCCAGATGAGTTAGAGGGAGACTCGGATGGGGCAATACCAGAGAATGCTTCATCTGAGCAGAGAGAAGCAGATCGGGAATGGGTAACCGGTCTGATACAACAAAACAGTGAGTTCGTCGATAGGATTTTGGAACTAGAAACTCAAGCAGCTGAACGACAAACAACTGTGGATCTAAATGAGGCAACAACTCAAGAATTGACTAATGAAAATAGGGAGTTGAAGGATAAATTAGTGCAAGCCGAACGAAAGATACAGGAGCTGAGGAATGATAAGGAAGTTCTGGAGGCTAAGCTTAGGGATGCGAATGCTGAGATAGCCATAAATGAGCGTGCTGGGACTAATGCAGTAAGGAAAATAGATTTGTTGGAAGATGAGGTGAGATCTAAGAAAGCTAGAATGGATAATATGGGTGCAAAGATGGAGGACATGAGCTATGCATTTCGAACAGCATTTGAAAGAGCGCAAGATAGGGTACACTATTACCCGGTGGAATATAATCAATCAAGGGACATCTTGAGCCGATGGAAAATGGTGGCTATCATGAATGAAGAATACGAGGATGCTGTTAGACGTGGGATGCTTCTGTAGGAAGTTATAATAGATATGTATAGTTATGAATGTATAATTATATGTGTATATTGTGTATAAATCCCTAACTTTTGTTATAAAAAGGGATAGTTAGATATGTGTAATTCCTTTTTCTAAGGAGGGAAGGTCTAAGCTATTGTATAAAGTTATGTGAATCCCAATTCCGGTAGTTAGAGGGATAACAAGTTAATAGCAATGTGCTACATGAAAATGTAATGTGCTAGGCACGAAGTAAATTTGCGTATGAATATAAATCTAATTATGATATGTGTGTTGGCACGTGTATATGTTTAAAGTTCATAGAAATATGATATGCAAATATTGTAAAATAATTGTAATATAAACTGTGGTACAGAAAATGCCGCCCAGACGTAGGCAAAATGTTCAACCTCCTCCAGAGGAGTCAATAAATGCTCCGGAGGTGCCAGTCAATCCTATGCAACAATTTGTAGATTTATTGATGGGAGCCTTACAAAACAGAAATGTGAACATAGGGGGTGATCAACCGGTAGCCGCAAGAGTTGCTACCTTCAAAGATTTCAAAGCAGTAGGACCCCCAGAATTTAAAGGAATAATGAATCCAGTGGAGGCTCAGAACTGGATAACTGAAATGGAAAAAGTATTTGATGTGGCTAATGTGGCGGAAGATCAGAAAACCGCCTTTGCCACATTCATGTTGAAAGGAGAGGCTAAGTATTGGTGGGTTGCCAATAAGGGAAGATTGGGAACAGGAGTTGCGCCGTGGGAGAAATTTAAGGAGATATTTCTCGAAGCCTATTTTCCTCCAGTGACACAGGATATGATGGAGGTACAATTTTTAGAATTAAAGCAAGGAAACATGACGGTCGCCGAGTATGCGGCGAAATTTAATGAGTTGGCACGGTTTGCTCCACACCAGGTGGATACAGAGCAGAGAAAGGCGAGACGCTTTGAGCGTGGGTTGAAGCCATGGATCTACAGCTAGGTCTCGATGTTTCAAATTGGGACTTTTGCTGGGGTAATGGAGAAGCTATTTTGGCAGAAGGAGGCAGTGAAGCCTTGAATAAGTATAAACAGGAGCAACACGGTAAGAAGAAAAGCGATGGGCCTAATAAGGAAGGCAGTAGCGGAGGAAATAACCCCAACAAGCGGAAATGGAATAGTAATAATAGTACAACTATGGTTAAGCAAGGGGAAGCCAAGAAGAAGTTTGAAATGTGTCCTAACTGCGGAAAGGGGCACTCAGGTGTTTGTCCGAAGGGGAAAAATGTGTGCTTCAGGTGCAGCAAAGAAGGGCATATTGCAACAAACTGTCCAGTACCGAAGACCGCCAAGGGTTGTTTTTACTGCGGAGAAATAGGGCATCAGATTAAGGATTGTCCTAGGAAGAAGATGGAAGGAGGAAGTGGGAGTAAAGGTAGCACCGGTGGGAAGCTGACCATAGGAGGGCCGGTACAACCGGGGAGACCGACGGCACGCACATTTAATATGACGGCGCAGGATGCGGTGGCATCGAAGGATGTGGTATCAGGTATCATTCCTGTTAATAATGTAAATGCATACATACTGTTTGATTCGGGTGCTACATGTTCTTTTATTTCTGATGAATTTGCTAAGAAGCTGAACTTGCCACAAGTAAAGTTAGAAAATGCGTTGAATATAGAAATAGCAAATAAGGAAGTGATCCGGGTAGAAAATATTTGTCGAGGGTGTTGTTTAACGATAAGGGGACATAAACTGTTAGTAGATTTAATTCCGATTCGGTTAGGAGAATTCGACGTAATATTGGGGATGGATTGGTTATATTGCTGTGGGGCAGTGATCGACTGCCAGAGTAAATGTGTAAACCTTCAGACTCCTACCAAGTCTAAGGTAGTATTCTATGGTAGCAAATCGCCTGGACAATCTTGTTGTCTGACGATGTTGCAGGCCGGAAAGCTATTGAGGAAGGGGTGTATAGGGTATCTAGCTCATGTGATTGATACACGTATAGAAGGATCAGAATTGGGTCAGATACCCGTTGTAAAAGAGTATGCAGATGTATTTCCGGATGATTTATCGGGTCTTCCACCAGATAGGGAGATAGAATTTGTTATTGATCTTGTACCAGGAACGACGCCAATTTCAAAGACCCCGTACAGAATGGCCCCAGTGGAATTAAAAGAGTTGATGATTCAGTTGCAAGAATTACTGGATAAAAAATATATTCAGCCAAGTGTGTCGCCGTGGGGAGCACCAGTTTTATTTGTCAAGAAGAAAATGGCTCGTTAAGACTCTGTATTGATTATAGAGAATTGAATAAGGTGACGATAAAGAACAAGTATCCGCTACCAAGGATTGATGATTTGTTTGATCAACTAAGGGGAGCCAAATATTTTTCAAAAATTGATTTGAGGAGTGGTTATCACCAACTGAAAGTGAGACCTGAAGATGTACCCAAAACAGCGTTTAGAACCCGTTATGGTCACTACGAGTTTTTAGTAATGTCATTTGGATTGACAAATGCACCAGCCGCGTTCATGGATTTGATGAATCGTGTGTTTAAACCATATTTGGATAAGTTTGTAGTGGTGTTTATTGATGATATATTGATTTATTCAAAGACTGAAGAAGAACATGCGGAACATCTAAGGATCGTGTTGGAGAAGCTAAGAGAAGCTAAGTTATACGCCAAGTTTTCTAAATGCGAATTGGCTGCAAAGGGTGCAATTTCTAGGGCATGTGATCGATCAGGACGGAATATCAGTGGATCCAGCGAAAGTTGAAGCGGTAATTAATTGGGAACAACCGAAGACACCAACGGAAGTTCGTAGTTTTCTTGGTTTGGCTGGATACTACAGAAGGTTTATCAAAGATTTCTCAAAGTTGTCGGGACCTCTGACCAATTTGACAAGGAAGGCTGTAAAGTTTGTATGGACTGATAAATGTGAAGAAAGTTTTCTAGAACTCAAGAAGAGATTAAGTGAAGCACCAGTGTTGTCATTGCCAGACGATACGGGAGGATTTGTCGTTTATAGTGACGCATCGCACAAAGGATTGGGTTGTGTGTTAATGCAACATGGTAAAGTCATCGCTTATGCATCCAGGCAGTTGAAAGATTTTGAGAAGAGGTATCCAACCCATGATTTGGAATTAGCAGCTGTGGTATTTGCCTTGAAGATACGGAGGCATTACCTGTACGGAGAGAAGTGTGAAATATACACAGACCACAAAAGTCTGAAGTATATTTTCACCCAGAAGGATTTGAGTATGAGACAGAGGAGATGGTTAGAGCTAATTAAGGATTATGATTGTGAGATTTTGTACCACCCAGGAAAAGCAAATGTGGTAGCTGATGCCTTGAGTAGAAAAGGTCGAGAAAGATTGGAAATTTTAACTGCTCAGGAAGAACTGATTAAAGACATGGAGAGATTGGAACTAGAAGTAACACATCCGATGGAGTCGGAAGAAAGATTATATATGGTTGAGGCTCATCCAACGTTATTGGATAGAGTGAAGGAAGCACAGATGCAGGATCAAGATTGTAGTCAAATCAAAGAACGTATATCTGATGGACAAGAGACAAGATTTCAATTAGACAACAGCGGAATGCTGAGATTGGAAGGGAGAGTATGGGTACCGTTAGTGTTGGAGTTAAAAGATGAGATTTTGCAAGAAGCACACAATTCACGATTTTCAGTTCATCCAGGAAGTACGAAGATGTACCAAGATCTTCGTCAGCATTTTTGGTGGCCCAACATGAAGAGAGATGTAGCGGAATGTGTAAGTAAATGTTTGACATGTCAAAGAATTAAAGCGGAGCATCAGAGACCTAGTGGGTTGTTGCAACCGTTAGAAATTCCAGAATGGAAGTGGGAGCATGTTACCATGGATTTTGTGGTAGGACTCCCAACTACACAGAAAGGCTATGATGCAATATGGGTAATAGTGGATCGACTGACAAAGTCTGCCCACTTTTTGCCAATCAAGGTTAAGTTTAACCTGGACCAGCTAGCAAAGTTATATGTGAAAGAAATAGTGTCAAGACATGGAGTTCCAGTATCAATTGTTTCGGATAGAGATCCACGATTCACTTCGAATTTTTGGAGAAGTTTTCAGGAACGTATGGGCACACAGTTGAGGTTGAGCACGGCGTATCATCCTCAAACAGATGGCCAGAGTGAAAGAACGATTCAGACGTTGGAAGATATGTTAAGAGCGAGTGTAATGGACTTCAAGGGCAATTGGGATGACCATCTGCCATTAGTGGAATTTGCCTACAATAATAGTTATCATGCAAGTATTGGGATGCCACCATATGAAGCATTGTATGGAAGGAAATGCAGAACGCCTCTATGTTGGGACGAGGTTGGTGAACGAAAGTTATTGGGACCAGAAATTGTGCAGCAAACTACTGAAATTGTTAAAGTCATAAGATCGAGACTCGTAGCAGCACAGGATAGGCAGAAGAAATATGCTGACCAGCATCGACAGAAGAGAGAATTTGAGGTAGGATCCCATGTGTTTCTAAAAGTTTCACCCTGGAAAGGAAAGATAAGGTTTGGTAAGAAAGGAAAGCTGAGTCCGCGATTTATCGGACCATTTGAGGTGTTGAGAAGGATAGGAGAGGTAGCCTATGCAGTGGCATTACCTCCAGAGTTAGAACACATACACAACGTATTTCACGTGTCAGTACTAAGACCGTACAAGCCGGACTATAAGCATGTAATTGAATTCGAACCGATCCAGATTGAAAAGGATTTGACATATAAAGAAACACCTGTTCAAATAGTAGACAGAAAAGTGCAAATTTTGAGGAACAAAGCAATACCTTCTGTAAAGGTAGTGTGGAGGCACCACAATGTGGAAGAAGCGACATGGGAGTTAGAAGAAAAAATGAAGAAAGAATACCCCAGTTTGTTTATGTAATTTTGTAATAGTGATTCCGGGGACGGAATCCTTGCAAGGAGGGAAGAATGTCAGGATTTGCATTTTTGCGATATTGTAAATTATAAGTTATTAATGGAAATTAAGTATTTTGAAAGTGTGACAATCATTTTGGGACAAGCCATGTGTATTATATTGGATGATGGAATTAGTTGCAAGACTAAAGAAATAAGTTGGTTTAAAATGAAATTGAATTGGATTGATTTGAATAACTTATGAACCTATGGGGGTAAATTTGAATAATTATAAACTAAGGGGGGAATGAAATTTCCTAGGAATGATGGATAATGACCATGCTACCCTCATCATTTTGGAAAATGACATTCATGTCCTATTGGTGAGAAATAACAATTATATCCTTATAAAGTCAAGGGAAATGACTTATTAACCCTAACCAAGCTTGAGTTGAGTTAACCATATGATGGTTAGTTGCTAGAAGCGTTAGTTAAGCATACTTAAGTGAATTTTCAGCATTTTACACTTCTCATTATCAAGTTCATACGTGAGAGAGCTCAAAAGAGAGAAAAGAGAATAGAAAACTTAGGGTTTTGCAAGAAAGCTCAAGAATTCAAGGAAAGATTGTACAAACAAGGTGAACTCAACAATAAAAGTGGATCATCCATCATTTACAAGGTTTCTAGCTAGAAGAAGGCTAACAAAAAGAGGGTATACCTTTTGTTCAAGTTATGAAACTTGTTGATTTATGTGATTACATGCAAGAAAAGAAGAAACCATGCATGTATCTTTGGTTTTACATGATGATTATGTGATGTTTGTAAGTCTAAGTTCTATTTGACTAGTTGATCATGCAACCCTAGACTATATGTGTTGAAACCAAAGGTGGTGCACTATTCATATGATTATTCAAGCTAAAAGTTATGATTAAAAGCGTGATTGTGTGTTATATGTTATCAAACATGATAGAAACTAGTTTGAGAAGATGAAGGTGTGTAATATATGCATGATCATATGCCAGAGAATACCAAAGAAGCCTAGAGGGTGTAAAATCATGTTTTAGGAAAGAGAATTGAATACTAGGCTATATTTTGTGTCTAAACGAAATTATTATCTGTAAAGTGTTTTGGAAGGTACGTGTAGAAGTTACACATGCATATAAAGTGGCTAATTGGATATGTGTTAACATATATGTGCATGGTGTGTAAAGAATCAAAGTTAGTTTATAAAGAAAATTATGTAAATTGGGTAAAATGCATACAATAGATGATTATTGGCCATTTTGGTGGATTGAGTGTAAAACAAGGCCAAACATGTCAACAATATGTAAATACACGTGTTAGAATCGATTTGGGAGTTAAATGGTGCATAAGGCATTAAATGACAAATTCGAACGTTTTAAAAAGTAAACCGACGACCTAAACGAACCATTTGGAATTATAGGACCAAATGATGATTTTTAAAAGTTTCGAAGGCCTATGCAAGTTAATTATATGTTATATGTGCTATGTGAAATGTTGGAATTGAAAGATTCACATTAGGGCCAAAGATAGCATCATTTTTGGAAAGAAAATTTTTCTAATTCTGCAGCATGGCGCCGGGGCGCGGGTTTTTGTACTAGAGACTGCGCCGGGGCGCAGTGTGGCTGCAAGGTTTCCGCTGGGGGCGAGACTAGAGCTCGCCGGGGCGCCATCAGCCGAGGCAATCTCGCGGCCAGCGCAATGTTTCCGTCGGGGCGCGGTTGACCAAATTTTGAAAAAATAATTTATTTTAATTCTAAAATAAAATGTTTTAATATTAAATGATAGGAACACATATGTAAACCATAATTTGATAAAAATAATCAATATGGTAGACGTTAAGATATATTTGAGTAATATGTTATGTGATTAGGGTTATGTATAGTTAATGGGTAGCTTGTTTAGCAAGTTATGGCATGCATGTGTATGTAACTAATGCATGAACCAATATCGTGGTCATGTAGGTTATAGACGGGATAATATTATACCAATTGTGATAGACGAGGACGAAGGCAAGTTTCCTTACTGAACTTCTATTGCAGTTCTTTGATCAGATATTCATGTTATTCATTTATATTGCTATGCAAAGTTTATTCATTATTGAATTAAATGGAAAAGGTCGATGCCAATTTTGAATCTGGCTAGACACATATAAAATGATTTATGTTGAGATCGAATGTTCATTGTTATATGCTCCAATCCACATTGGTTGTGGTGCGGCTTCTATGTTATGCTGTAATAGAACAACCCTAAAAAGGGGATATAATTATAATTTTATGACGTGGTTGCGTCGCTAGATGTTTATGTTGTGCACAATATAAAGGTACTGTAATATCCCGGATATTTAAATGAATTAGAAATAAAATATCTAATATTTAATAAAGGTTGGAGTTTGATAACCTAGTAGTGGTAGATAAATAGAGGTCCAAATTAAATTTAACGGACTAACTTAGATATGGTGATATCAAATTTTTTTAAGTTAGCAAGTACAGTGATAATTCAATGAACTTGGCTAATAGCAAGTCTAATTAGATTAAGATAATTTAATTAGTGGAGTTATGTAATTATGCGACGTGGTTGCGTGTAAATTAAATATGTATTTATATGAATATATATATGCGTGCATATTTAGTAACATAATTTAATGATTAATTAAATTGTGATAATTAGATAGATTAATATTAAATTAATCTGAATTGAATTAAAAGGTTAATTGTGGAATTAATTTAGTTATTATATTGATTATACTCATTAATCAATATTTATGTAAATTATTGATAAATTATTTGTGAGGAATAATTATGTAAATTATATAATTATAAATTATATAAAGTAGTTGAATTAATTAAGGGAGATTAATAATTGTATATATGTACAACATTTAATTTCACATATATGTACATATATATAAAGGGATTAAATTAATTAAGTAATTTTAAATAGTAATTGAATATATTAAATGAATATATTCTATAATTAAATAAATCATTGTAAATGATTTATGAGAGTGAGAAATTTAATTATACAATTATTTGTGTAATATTAATTAAATAATTAAATAAATTATTTAAATAAGAAATTGAGTAAATATATTATTATTTTAATGTATTTTCGGGTAAATGGAATTATTTCCATAATTGATGAGAAATGAATTATTTAATGTAAATGTATTAAATAATTTAATTTATGGCCTAAATAATATATATTAAATTATATATTGTATTTATTTTAATTTCATAATTTATTGTGAAATTGTTTTGAGGTAAAGTAATGTGTATAAATAATATATATAGTTTATATATATTATTATTAGCGAACACACTCTAAAGTTTTAAATATCAAAATAATTGACAAGTTGTCATTAATTAAATATTCAATTAAATTGAATATAATGAGTGAATTAAATTTTTATAAATTAATTAATATGATAATTAATTAATGTAAATAATGTAAAATATTATTAATAATATTATTAGTCCATTTAGTAATTAATACTAATGGGTTAGAGTATTTCATTATTTATTCAATATAATTATTTATTTAATCATGGATTGAATAATTAATGTGTAAATTATTAAATTAGCCCAACATGGGTTAATTAGTAGCCCAAATGAAGAATAATAAAATTTGACAATTTAGTAGCCCAAGCAATTTAATTAGAGCCCAATTGGTATTTTTAAATAAAGCCCAAAGCTTGGCCCACTTGAAAAATACTTTATAAAACTATTAATTAATTAAAAAAGTGACCATTGTCAATCTTTTTGGGACAAGGATCATGGACATTGCCGGCAAAGGAGTAAAAGTTAAGGAAACTATTTTTGTTTTTACTTATTTTTCATTTAATTAAATTAAGGTTGCTTGTATGGATTTTTTTTTTAGTACTTGGACCATTCCTCTTCCACCAACTAAGTCATGGGCTAGATTTCTTGAGCAAGTATCCAAGTTCAAGCATCATGAATAATAGATACAATTTTTGTATCTAAGGATTTTACATGTATACTTGAAATTGTAAGACATTATGCTTCATTTATTCTCCTTCCACTTTTCAAGTTAGAGAGAGAGTTGAGAGAAATAGTTTGTGAGAGAAAATATTTGAGAGCAAGGATAAGGAAGGAGAAGGAGTTCTTGGATCATGAGATCTTCTTTCACAACCTAGTTTGGAAGAAAAATGAAGATAGCCATTAAAATGAGGTAATGGTTATTTTAAATATAGTTTTGTTTTTTTAAATTAAATAAATTATCATGTTAGTATAAACATGTTAATATAGTTAATAATGTGTAGTAGTAATATCTATGTCATGCTTGAGTTTAATAGGCTTGGTTTGTATTTTGGTATATTTTGTATGCTAAAATATGTGTTTAATAGTGTGTAAACAAGTTTTGGAATTAATGTCCAAAAAAAAATATTTTTTATAAAATTTAGATTTAATGTTATAATATTATAGAACATTAAATCATGAGAAAAACAAAGTTTGAATCACTTAAAATGGAGTTATACACAAAAAGTTATGATTTGTGGTAGTTTATGTGATGTAAAAATTTTTATAAAAATTTTTACTATTAAATCATGAAAAATTATATTTTCATGTTATAAATTGATATTAAGTGATGGGTAATTTTTTTGGATTTTTAAAGCTTACTTGAATGTATAATTTTTATTAAAGTGGAGTATTAAGGTTACTGTTCACCTTCTGCGAGTGGGAGAAAAATAAAAGCTGTCCGCGCAATGCGCGCCAGCAAATTTCCTAAAAAACCACGGAGCCAAACGACGCCGTTTGGCGTTGTAAAATTTTACTCCGCGCGCAATGCGCGGAGGCCAGTTCCGGTTCTCTCAAAACGGCACCGTTTTGGTCCGTTTATTTGGTACGCGCGCCATGCGCGGTAATAAAATTTCCGGCGAAATTACCAGATTGCCCCTCCGGTCTTTTTTCTGCGAAATTACGATACTGCCCCTCCGTTCGGTTTTCAGTTTATTTACGATTTTGCCATTCTGGATAATTTAAATTAATTTAAATGTTTAAAAATTAATTTAAAATTATAACAAAAATATTAATAATACAAAAATGATATTTAGGTATTGAATATTATATTTTTCAAATATAATAAGTATTTAGGATTAATATTTAAATGTTGTAAATATTAATCTAGTTAGTTTAATATTATATTTTTTTTTTTATATAATAAGTATTTTGGATTAATATTTAAATGTTGTAAATATTAATCTAGTTAATATTATATCTTCTAAATTTACGATTAAACTAATTATTATTTAATTAATATTAAATAATAAACAAGGATGATAAATTAATTAATTATTATTTAATTACTATTAAATAATAATTAAAGACAACTAAGATTGATTATTTAATTATTTATTATTTGATTAACTTTAAATAATAAATAAATTTAGTTAGTTATTATTTATTATTAAATAATAACTAATGATATTTGAGTATTTACTGTATAATTTTATTATTTATTATTTAATTAACTTTAAATAATAAATGAATCTAGTTAATTAGTTATTATTTATTATTAAATAATAACTAAAGATATTTGATTATTTTTAATATAATATAATTATTTATTATTTGATTAATTTTAAATAATAAATAAATCTTGTAAGTTATTATTTATTATTAAATAATAACTAAAGGTAGTTAATTACTTACTATTTAATTAATGATAAATAGTAATTAAATGAAATTAGATTTAATGAAATAAAGAAAATGTCTTTTAACTCTTTTGTTTAAACAATTATAATAAATTGTTTAATAGTTTAATAAGTGTCCAACACTTAAGAAAAACATTTTCTAATTTATTAAATTATTAACCTAATATGATTGAGGGTCTATAAGGTTAATAATATTGTTTTGACTGATGTAAATTATGTGTTAGTACTTGTGTGGTAGATAAGTTTCTTAATGAGCGTATAGTTGTACAAATACGCTGTACTAATTATTAGACCAACTTTACTAATGTTAGGTCTTTCAAAGCCAGTTAGTTAAAGCTAGACATTTATTGTAGCTGAGCACACAGGCAAGTTTCCTAAACCCTACTCAATTTATATTCGAGCAGGATATATTATTTTATTGTTCAAGTCCCTAACTCAAATTCAAGTTATTACGTTTCAAGCATGCTATGGTTTAATTTTGTATAATTATTCCACATCTTTAAATTATTGATTCGCACATAGTGCTTGTTGCATGTGTTCATCAGGTATGAAAGGCTGATCACTTTCATTACCATAAGGTTCAGTTAAAATTGTTCATGGTCATTATTGACACTCACATTACTTGATTCAGTCATTCAATTATTGAAATTATGATTCGTACTCTTTCACAATTATTATATTGTTGAAAATCCGAAAGCTTGTTCTTTCTTTCAATCATGATATATCGTTATTGTATTTAAACTTGCTGAGCAAAGTCGTTGCTCACTCTTGCTATATCATGATAACAAATTTCAGAATAATACAAATGTCCGAGGAGAGACGGAGACAGAAGCAAAAGACAAGATTATAGTGTTATTCATTATAACTAAATTGTTATATGATGTAAGTAATTTTGTAAACCTTTTTATGAATCTAAAGGTATATATGTAGGTTAAGGTTAGAAACCTTGGGAAATGTTGTAGAATAAACAATTTATGTTTATATTTTCCGCATTAGTTATAGAACGTGTATGAAGATGATGTATAGTGATGAACCAGGTCCAGGGTTAAAGGAACCCGGATTTGGGGTCGTCACAGGTTGGTATCAAAGCTGATAGGTTATAGTTCTTAGGTAGCAGTACCTTAGGCTATAATCATGGAAAGATAATGAAGACAGTGAAAGGATAAACTCAGATAGAGTTTAGAAATGAACATATACAGTTCATAAATGAGGAAATAAATCTATATAGATACATAGATATATGAAAAGATTCAAAGAAGGATCTTCAATTAGTGTAATCCAAATAAATGGAATAAGAATCAGGGAACACTTGATTCAGGAATTTAAAAAGAAAAGGATCGTACAGTAAAATGATCAGAGATGAATGATAAGATGATAGACGATCCTAGAATAAAGAAAAAAATAGTACAGTGAAATCAATTGTGTTATAAGATCACGATGATCATAGTAAAATCATGGAATGACAAATGGTCTGTTAAATGATTAAGAGGTTGTGTTGATAGCATGGTGCTATAACAATGAAGATACTGAAATAGTAACAAGTGGACTCTTGAAGTGTTGAGTGTGTTAAGGCATGAATTGACAAAATTCATATCAAGTTAAGAGAAGTTAGAGGTTTGTAGGTTTTTAATTGAGGACACATATTAGTGGTTGAGTTGTACAATTTCTTTGTATGGGCAGGGGATTTGTGCTTGGTTTTAGAACCGCTTAGCTTCATATATTAATATAGTGGTTGAGTTGAACGAACCCTTGTATGGGCGGGGGCTATGATATGTCAGCGAACCAATTTGGGAGATGCTGCTGCGAAACTTGGCACGATCAGTGTGTATCGTAGGATAAGCGTATGCACTGATGGCAGGTGTTCCTTACAGTGTTGAACAGTTGGGAAACTGATATATTTGTTCTTGGTTTAACGACCGCTTAACTTTCTATATTGATTAGTGGCCAAGTTGACCAATTTCTTGTATGGGCAGGAGATTGTGTTTGGTTTGACAACCACTTAGCTTCCTATAGTGATAATCGATTGAAACCTGGTGTCGCGCTATTTGTTATATGAATGTTGAGAAGGTGATTCTTTTCTCATGTATAACGAATAGGTAGAGGATGTTAAGTTAAGTTCGTGTTCTGAGAACCAACACGCATGGAAAGTTCGTGACTCATAGTTATGTGGTGGAACCCCTCAGCGAATGGGCGAATTTGGCCTGACTAGGACAAGTTCCTCAAACCATATGATTGTGGTAAGTTCCTGAGCCCAAATACGTGGTAAGTTTGATGAACAGTGAGTATGGATATATTTAAGTAGTCAGGTTAAGGCTATAATAGATATAGTTATTAAGCTGGAAAAGAATGTGGAGGAAAAATTTGAGGTGTTTTGAGGTTTTAGGGTATTCCAAATCTTCTAGCTATGCTAGATTTTGAAATTCTTAAAATCGTGCTAAATTCGCACTTTTGTGCTTTTGAAAAGACAAATGTATTTTTGAAATCATTAATGCATTTAGTGCAGAGATGATAAGTGATGGAGTCATCAATGCAGAGTGACCGAGTGTGGATGTTTAAAGCCCAATATGGTACGATGTAATATGACAAAGTCATAAAATGATTTTCAGTATTTTGAAACGTGTAAAAAAAAGGGTCTATGCTAATTGTTTCGGCTAGACAAATTGATTTAAAAATATCAAAATGTATTTATAAAATCATCCACGCCATTAAAGCCATGGTGCAGAGATGAAAAGGACGGAATCCTCAACGCACTGTTGCAACGGTGCGGTATCATAAAGTCCTAAAAATGAATTACAGTTATTTTAACTAATCTAAAATGATTTTTAGTTCGTAATATACGAACAGTTCAATGATGAGAGTCTTTGTCATTTATTTTGACTGGACACTTTTAGACAGAATTGACTCAAGTTTATTATCCAATCCAAATTATTTTGGAACGAAATTTTGTAGTAAGTCTGAGGTGAACAAGTGCAAAAACAAATATATTCTGTCAGCTAAAGCAGATGTATTTGGTCGGCATATAGCTCCGACTGGAGCCCAACTCAAACGTTCTGCACGACGTGTGGTACGATAGGCTGATCACCTAGCGTACACCTATGGAATGTTTTCAGTCTTTGCGATTGATAAACACTCTGTTTGTAAGTATTTACAGGGATAAATACTATTTATTCGGAATTCAGTTAATTCCATGTTCACAGTCTTGATGACCCCTCAGCATAGTATGAAAGTTTTAATGAATATTTTGATTTTCAATTTATTCTTCTGTAAGATATTGATTTTCAATTTATTCTTCTGCAAGATATTCCATTGTTCTGGAATTATGAGTTTAGAAGTATGAACTTCCTAGAAAAGGGTGGTCATAGAATTTGATGAGTAAAGAGTTATACTCAGAGATGAAAATTGGTAGAAATGTGTATGAGATAATTTCGGGGACGAAATTTTTAGAAGAAGGGGTGAATGTAATATCCCGGATATTTAAATGAATTAGAAATAAAATATCTAATATTTAATAAAGGTTGGAGTTTGATAACCTAGTAGTGGTAGATAAATAGAGGTCCAAATTAAATTTAACGGACTAACTTAGATATGGTGATATCAAATTTTTTTAAGTTAGCAAGTACAGTGATAATTCAATGAACTTGGCTAATAGCAAGTCTAATTAGATTAAGATAATTTAATTAGTGGAGTTATGTAATTATGCGACGTGGTTGCGTGTAAATTAAATATGTATTTATATGAATATATATATGCGTGCATATTTAGTAACATAATTTAATGATTAATTAAATTGTGATAATTAGATAGATTAATATTAAATTAATCTGAATTGAATTAAAAGGTTAATTGTGGAATTAATTTAGTTATTATATTGATTATACTCATTAATCAATATTTATGTAAATTATTGATAAATTATTTGTGAGGAATAATTATGTAAATTATATAATTATAAATTATATAAAGTAGTTGAATTAATTAAGGGAGATTAATAATTGTATATATGTACAACATTTAATTTCACATATATGTACATATATATAAAGGGATTAAATTAATTAAGTAATTTTAAATAGTAATTGAATATATTAAATGAATATATTCTATAATTAAATAAATCATTGTAAATGATTTATGAGAGTGAGAAATTTAATTATACAATTATTTGTGTAATATTAATTAAATAATTAAATAAATTATTTAAATAAGAAATTGAGTAAATATATTATTATTTTAATGTATTTTCGGGTAAATGGAATTATTTCCATAATTGATGAGAAATGAATTATTTAATGTAAATGTATTAAATAATTTAATTTATGGCCTAAATAATATATATTAAATTATATATTGTATTTATTTTAATTTCATAATTTATTGTGAAATTGTTTTGAGGTAAAGTTGAGACGACCCCAAATCCGGGTTCCTTTAACCCTAGACTTGGTACGTCACGATACATCATCTTCATACACGTTCTATAACTAATGCGGAATATATAAACATAAATTGTTTATTCTACAACATTTCCCAAGGTTTCTAACCTTAACTTACATATATACCTTTAGATTCATAAAAAGGTTTACAAAAATTACTTACATCATATAACAATTTAGTTATAATGCATAACACTATAATCTTGTCTGTTGCTTCTGTCTCCGTCTCTCCTTGGACATTCGTATTATTCTGAAATTTGTTATCATGATATAGCAAGAGTGAGCAACGACTTTGCTCAGCAAGTTTAAATACGATAACGATATATCATGATTGAAAGAAAGAACAAGCTTTCGGATTTTCAACAATATAATAATTGTGAAAGAGTACGAATCATAATTTCAATAATTGAATGACTGAATCAAGTAATGTTGAGTGTCAATAATGACCATGAACAATTTTAACTGAACCTTATGGTAATGAAGGTGATCAGCCTTTCATACCTGATGAACACATGCAACAAGCACTATGTGCGAATCAACAATTTAAAGATGTGGAATAATTATACAGAATTAAACCATAGCATGCTTGAAACGTAATAACTTGAATTTGAGTTAGGAACTTGAACAATAAAATAATATATCCTGCTCGAATATAAATTGAGTAGGGTTTAGGAAACTTGCCTGTCTGCTCAGCTACAATAAATGTCTAGCTTTAACTAACTGGCTTTGAAAGACCTAACATTAATAAAGTTGGTCTAATAATTAGTACAACGTATTTGTACAACTAAACGCTCATTAAGGAACTTATCTACCACTCATAAGTACTAACACATGATATACATCAGTCAAAACAATATCATTAACCTTATAGACCCTCAATCATATTAGGTTAATAATTTAATAAGTTAGAAAATAATTTCCTCATGTGTGAAACACTTATTAAACTATTAAACAATTTATTATAATTGTTTAAACAAAAGAGTTAAAAGACACTTTCTTTATTTCATTTAATTACTATTTAACATTAATTAAATAGTAAGTAATTAACTACCTTTAGTTATTATTTAATAATAAATAATAACTTACTAGATTTATTTATTATTTAAAGTTAATCAAATAATAAATAATTAAAATAATCAAATATCATTAGTTATTATTTAATAAATAATAATAACTAACTAACTAGATTCATTTATTATTTAAAGTAAATTAAATAATAAATAATACAATTATATAGTAAATACCCAAATATCATTAGTTATTATTTAATAATAAATAATAACTAACTAAATTTATTTATTATTTAAAGTTAATCAAATAATAAATAATTAAGTAGTCAATCTTAGTTGTCTTTAATTATTATTTAATAGTAATTAAATAATAATTAATTAATTTATCATCCTTGTTTATTATTTAATATTAATTAAATAATAATTAATTTAATCATAAATTTAGAAGATATAATATTAAACCAACTAGATTAATATTTAAAACATTTAAATATTAATCCTAAATATTTATTATATTTGTAAAATATAATATTAAACTAACTAGATTAATATTTACAACATTTAAATATTAATCCTAAATACTTATTATATTTAAAAAAAAAAATATAATATTAAACTAACTAGATTAATATTTATAATATTTAAATATTAATCCTAAATACTTATTATATTTGAAAAAATATAATATTAAACTAACTAGATTAATATTTAAAACATTTAAATATTAATCCTAAATACATATTATATTTGGAAAATATAATATTCAATACCTAAATATCATTTTTGTATTATTATTATTTTTGTTATAATTTTAAATTAATTTTTAAACATTTAAATTAATTAAAATTATCCAGAATGGCAATTCTGTAAATAAGCCGAAAAACGAACGGAGGGGCAATTTCGTAATTTCGCAGAAAAAAAACCGGAGGGGCAAAAATGTAATTTCGCTAAAAATCGGTGCACCGCGCATTGCGCGCGCCGACAAATTCAACGGCCCAAAACGGTGCCGTTTCGACGAAAGGCTGCTGGGTTCCGCGCCTTCGCGCGGTGTGAAAATTTTCTACGCCCAAAACGACGTCGTTTTTCGGTCCGCGGCCGACAGTGAACAGGGTCGCGCGCATTGCGCGGCACGCCCTTTTTCTTCCCCCTTAGCAGATTATGAACAGTGGTTTTAATACACCACTTTAAATAAAAATTATACCTTCAAGTAAGCTTTAAAAATCCAAAAAATTTACCAATCACTTAATATCAATTTATAACATGAAAATTTAATTTTTCATGATTTAATATTAAAAATTTTTTATAAAAATTTTTACATCACATAAACTACCAAAAATCATAACTTTTTATGTATAACTCCATTTTGAGTGATTCAAACTTTGTTTTTCTCATGATTTAATGTTCTATAACATTATAACATTAAATCTAAATATTATAAAAATTATCTTTGGTCATAAATTTCAAGACTTGATTATACACTACTAAACACATATTTTAGCATACAAAATACACCAAAATACAAACCAAGCCTATTAAACTCAAGCATGGCATAAATATTACTACCATACACATTATTAACTACATTAACATATTTATACTCACATGTTGGTTTATTTAATTAAAAAAAAATAAACTACATTTAAAATAACCATTACCTCATTTTAATGGCTATCTTCATTTTTCTTCCAAACTAGGTTGTGAAAGAAGATCTCATGATCCAAGAACTCCTTCTCCTTCCTTATCCTTGCTCTCAAATATTTTCTCACCTCTCAAATGCTCTCTAGCTCTCTCTTTAGCTTGAAAATAAAAGATGAGAAAATGACTACAAAAGCTCCTAAATTGTAAGTATACTAGTAAAAATTTTAGATACAAAAGTATATCTATAAGTCATGATTCTCCTACTTGGATACTAGCACAAGAAATGGCTAACCCATGACTTAGTTGGTGGAAGAGGGATGGTGTCATGTACTTAAAAAAAAATAAACAAGCAATCCTTTATTTAATTAAAAGAAAAATAAAATAATATAACAATCCATTTCATCCTCTCTCTCCTACACCATACGGCTGATGGACTTTTTGTCCCAAAAAGTTTGTCATGTGCTCATTTTTTTTTAAATAAATAATAGTTTAATTAAGTATTTTTCAAGTGGGCCAATCATTGGGCTTTAATTTAAAATACCAATTGGGCTTCTATTAAATTGTTTGGGCTACTAAATTGTCAAATTTTATTATTCTCCACTTGGGCTACTAATTGACCCATGTTGGGCTAATTTAATAATTTACACATTAATTATTCAATCCATGATTAAATAAATAATTAGATTGAATAAATAATTAAACATTCTAACCCATAAGTATTAAATTACTAAATGGACTAATAAATATTATTATTAATATTTCACATTATTTACATTAATTAATAATCATATTAATTAATTTATTATATTTAATTCACTCATTATATTCAATTTAATTGAATATTTAATTAATGACAACTTGTCAATTATTTTGATATTAAAACTTTAGAGTGTGTTTGCTAATAATAATATATATAATCTATATATATTATTTATACACATCACCTTAATTTAAAAATAATTTCACAATAAATTATGAAATTAAAATAAATACAATATATAATTTAATATATATTATTTAGGCCACAAATTAAATTATTTAATACATTTACATTAAATAATTCATTTCTCATCAATTATGGAAATAATTCCATTTACCCGAAAATACATTAAAATAATAATATATTTACTCAATTTCTTATTTAAATAATTTATTTAATTATTTAATTAATATTACACAAATAATTGTATAATTAAATTTCTCACTCTCATAAATCATTTACAATGATTTATTTAATTATAGAATATATTCAATTACTATTTAAAATTACTTAATTAATTTAATCCCTTTATATATATGTACATATATGTGAAATTAAATGTTGTACACGTATACAATTATTAATCTCCCTTAATTAATTCAACTACTTTATATAATTTATAATTATATAATTTACATAATTATTCCTCACAAATAATTTATCAATAATTTACATAAATATTGATTAATGAGTATAATCAATATAATAACTAAATTAATTCCACAATTAACCTTTTAATTCAATTCAGATTAATTTAATATTAATCTATCTATTTATCACAATTTAATTAACCATTAAATTATGTTACTAAATGTGCACGCATATATATATTCATATAAATACATATTTAATTTACACGCAACCAAGTCGCTTAATTACATAACTCCACTAATTAATTCTCTTAATTTAATTAGACTTGTTGTTAGTCAAGTTTATTGAATTATCACTTTGCTTGCTAACGTATCAAAAATTTTGATATCACCATATCTAAGTTAGTCCGTTAAATTTAATTTGGACATCTATTTATCTATCACTACTAGGTTATCAAACTCCAACCTTTATTAAATATTAAATATTTTATTTCTAATTTATTTAAATATCCGGGATATTACATTCACCCCTTCTTCTAAAAATTTCGTCCCCGAAATTATCTCATACACATTTCTACCAATTTTCATCTCTGAGTATAACTCTTTACTCATCATAGTCTGTGACCACCCTTTTCTAGGAAGTTCATACTTCTAAACTCATAATTCCAGAACAATGGAATATCTTGCAGAAGAATAAATTGAAAATCAATATCTTACAGAAGAATAAATTGAAAATCAAAATATTCATTAAAACTTTCATAATATGCTGAGGAGTCATCAAGACTGTGAACATGGAATTAACTGAATTCCGAATAAATAGTATTTATCTCTGTAAATACTTATAAACAGAGTGTTTATCAATCACAAAGACTGAAAACATTCCATAGGTGTACGCTAGGTGATCAGCCTATCGTACTTCTGCGTTGTGCACAACGACTTCTCACGGGGTCGAACTCTTTGGATTTACCAACCCATATCAGTATGCCACCACTGTTGGGCGCCCCCTCGCGGGTTCTTTATTCATGGCTCTGACATATCCCCCATTATGGGGTTGTTCACCTCAGACTTACTACAAAATTCCGCTCCAGCATAAGTTGGATTGGAAAATAAAACTCGAGTCATTTCTAACCAAAAAGTGTCCAGTCAAAATAAATGACATAGACTCACATCATTGAACTGTTCGTATATTACGACTCAAAAATCATTTCAGATTAGTTAAAGTACTAAAATTCATTTATAGGACTTCATGATACCGCACCGTTGCAACAGTGCGTTGAGGATTCCGTCTTTTTCATCTCTGCACCATGGCTTTAATGGCGTGTGATGATTTTATAAATACATTTTGATATTTTCAAATCAATTTGTCTTGCCGAAACAATTAGCATAGACTCTTCTTTAAACGTTTCAAAATACTAAAAATCATTTTGACTTTGTCATATTACATCATATCATAGTGGGCTTAAAAATACATCCAACACTAGGTTACTCTGCATTGATGACTCCATCGGTTATCATCTCTGCACTAAATGCATTAATGATTTCAAAAATACATTTGTCTTTTCAAAAGCACAAAAGTGCGAATTTGGCACGATTTTTAAGAATTTCAAAGTCTAGCATAGCTAGAAGATTTGGAATATCCTAAAACCTCAAAACACCTCAAATTTTTCCTCCACATTCTTTTCCAGCTTAATAACTATATCTATTATAGCCTTAACCTGACTACTTAACTCTATCCATACCTACTGTTCATCAAACTTACCACATATTTGGGCTCAGCAACTTACCACAATCATATGGTTTGAGGAACTTGTCCTAGTCAGGCCAAAGTCGCCCATTCGCTGAGGGGCTCCACCACATGACTATGAGTCACGAACTTACTATGCGTGTCAGTTCTCAGAACACGAACTTATCTTAACATCCTCTACCTATCCGTTATACACATGAGAAAAGAATCACCTTCTCAACATACATATAGTGAATAGCGCGACACCAGGTTTCAGTTGATTATCATTATAGGATGCCAAGTGGTCGTCAAACCAAACACAATCTCCTGCCCATACAAGAAATTGTACAACTCAGCCACTAATATGAGTCCTCAATTAAAAACCTACAAACCTCTAACTTCTCTTAACTTGATATGAATTTTGTCAATTCATACCTTATCACACTCACACTTCAAGAATCCACTTGTTACTATTTTAGTATCTTCATTGTTATAGCACCATGCTATCAAAACCACTTCTTTAATCATTTAATAGACCATTTGTCATTTCATGCTTTTTACTATGATCATCGGGATCTTATGTCAAAATTGATTTCACTGTACTATTTCTCCTTTATTCTAGGATCGTTTAATTCTATCACCTTATCATTCATCTCTGATCATTTTACTGTACGATCCTTCTCTTTTTAAATTCTTGAATCAAGTGTTCCCTGATTCTTATTCCATTTATTTGGATTACACTCATTGAAGATCCTTCTTTGAATCTTTTCATATATCTATGTATCTATATAGATTTATTTCCTCATTTATGAACTGTATATGTTCATTTATAAACTCTATCTAAGTTTATTCTTTCACTGTCTTCATTATCTTTCCATGATTATAGCCTAAGGTACTGCTACCTAAGAACTATAACCTATCAGCTCTGATACCAACCTGAGACGCCCCCAAATCCGGGTTCCTTTAACCCTAGACTTGGTACGTCACGATACATCATCTTCATACACGTTCTATAACTAATGCGGAATATATAAACATAAATTGTTTATTCTACAACATTTCCCAAGGTTTCTAACCTTAACTTACATATATACCTTTAGATTCATAAAAAGGTTTACAAAAATTACTTACATCATATAACAATTTAGTTATAATGCATAACACTATAATCTTGTCTGTTGCTTCTGTCTCCGTCTCTCCTTGGACATTCGTATTATTCTGAAATTTGTTATCATGATATAGCAAGAGTGAGCAACGACTTTGCTCAGCAAGTTTAAATACGATAACGATATATCATGATTGAAAGAAAGAACAAGCTTTCGGATTTTCAACAATATAATAATTGTGAAAGAGTACGAATCATAATTTCAATAATTGAATGACTGAATCAAGTAATGTTGAGTGTCAATAATGACCATGAACAATTTTAACTGAACCTTATGGTAATGAAGGTGATCAGCCTTTCATACCTGATGAACACATGCAACAAGCACTATGTGCGAATCAACAATTTAAAGATGTGGAATAATTATACAGAATTAAACCATAGCATGCTTGAAACGTAATAACTTGAATTTGAGTTAGGAACTTGAACAATAAAATAATATATCCTGCTCGAATATAAATTGAGTAGGGTTTAGGAAACTTGCCTGTCTGCTCAGCTACAATAAATGTCTAGCTTTAACTAACTGGCTTTGAAAGACCTAACATTAATAAAGTTGGTCTAATAATTAGTACAACGTATTTGTACAACTAAACGCTCATTAAGGAACTTATCTACCACTCATAAGTACTAACACATGATATACATCAGTCAAAACAATATCATTAACCTTATAGACCCTCAATCATATTAGGTTAATAATTTAATAAGTTAGAAAATAATTTCCTCATGTGTGAAACACTTATTAAACTATTAAACAATTTATTATAATTGTTTAAACAAAAGAGTTAAAAGACACTTTCTTTATTTCATTTAATTACTATTTAACATTAATTAAATAGTAAGTAATTAACTACCTTTAGTTATTATTTAATAATAAATAATAACTTACTAGATTTATTTATTATTTAAAGTTAATCAAATAATAAATAATTAAAATAATCAAATATCATTAGTTATTATTTAATAAATAATAATAACTAACTAACTAGATTCATTTATTATTTAAAGTAAATTAAATAATAAATAATACAATTATATAGTAAATACCCAAATATCATTAGTTATTATTTAATAATAAATAATAACTAACTAAATTTATTTATTATTTAAAGTTAATCAAATAATAAATAATTAAGTAGTCAATCTTAGTTGTCTTTAATTATTATTTAATAGTAATTAAATAATAATTAATTAATTTATCATCCTTGTTTATTATTTAATATTAATTAAATAATAATTAATTTAATCATAAATTTAGAAGATATAATATTAAACCAACTAGATTAATATTTAAAACATTTAAATATTAATCCTAAATATTTATTATATTTGTAAAATATAATATTAAACTAACTAGATTAATATTTACAACATTTAAATATTAATCCTAAATACTTATTATATTTAAAAAAAAAATATAATATTAAACTAACTAGATTAATATTTATAATATTTAAATATTAATCCTAAATACTTATTATATTTGAAAAAATATAATATTAAACTAACTAGATTAATATTTAAAACATTTAAATATTAATCCTAAATACATATTATATTTGGAAAATATAATATTCAATACCTAAATATCATTTTTGTATTATTATTATTTTTGTTATAATTTTAAATTAATTTTTAAACATTTAAATTAATTAAAATTATCCAGAATGGCAATTCTGTAAATAAGCCGAAAAACGAACGGAGGGGCAATTTCGTAATTTCGCAGAAAAAAAACCGGAGGGGCAAAAATGTAATTTCGCTAAAAATCGGTGCACCGCGCATTGCGCGCGCCGACAAATTCAACGGCCCAAAACGGTGCCGTTTCGACGAAAGGCTGCTGGGTTCCGCGCCTTCGCGCGGTGTGAAAATTTTCTACGCCCAAAACGACGTCGTTTTTCGGTCCGCGGCCGACAGTGAACAGGGTCGCGCGCATTGCGCGGCACGCCCTTTTTCTTCCCCCTTAGCAGATTATGAACAGTGGTTTTAATACACCACTTTAAATAAAAATTATACCTTCAAGTAAGCTTTAAAAATCCAAAAAATTTACCAATCACTTAATATCAATTTATAACATGAAAATTTAATTTTTCATGATTTAATATTAAAAAATTTTTATAAAAATTTTTACATCACATAAACTACCAAAAATCATAACTTTTTATGTATAACTCCATTTTGAGTGATTCAAACTTTGTTTTTCTCATGATTTAATGTTCTATAACATTATAACATTAAATCTAAATATTATAAAAATTATCTTTGGTCATAAATTTCAAGACTTGATTATACACTACTAAACACATATTTTAGCATACAAAATACACCAAAATACAAACCAAGCCTATTAAACTCAAGCATGGCATAAATATTACTACCATACACATTATTAACTACATTAACATATTTATACTCACATGTTGGTTTATTTAATTAAAAAAAAAAAAACTACATTTAAAATAACCATTACCTCATTTTAATGGCTATCTTCATTTTTCTTCCAAACTAGGTTGTGAAAGAAGATCTCATGATCCAAGAACTCCTTCTCCTTCCTTATCCTTGCTCTCAAATATTTTCTCACCTCTCAAATGCTCTCTAGCTCTCTCTTTAGCTTGAAAATAAAAGATGAGAAAATGACTACAAAAGCTCCTAAATTGTAAGTATACTAGTAAAAATTTTAGATACAAAAGTATATCTATAAGTCATGATTCTCCTACTTGGATACTAGCACAAGAAATGGCTAACCCATGACTTAGTTGGTGGAAGAGGGATGGTGTCATGTACTTAAAAAAAAATAAACAAGCAATCCTTTATTTAATTAAAAGAAAAATAAAATAATATAACAATCCATTTCATCCTCTCTCTCCTACACCATACGGCTGATGGACTTTTTGTCCCAAAAAGTTTGTCATGTGCTCATTTTTTTTTAAATAAATAATAGTTTAATTAAGTATTTTTCAAGTGGGCCAATCATTGGGCTTTAATTTAAAATACCAATTGGGCTTCTATTAAATTGTTTGGGCTACTAAATTGTCAAATTTTATTATTCTCCACTTGGGCTACTAATTGACCCATGTTGGGCTAATTTAATAATTTACACATTAATTATTCAATCCATGATTAAATAAATAATTAGATTGAATAAATAATTAAACATTCTAACCCATAAGTATTAAATTACTAAATGGACTAATAAATATTATTATTAATATTTCACATTATTTACATTAATTAATAATCATATTAATTAATTTATTATATTTAATTCACTCATTATATTCAATTTAATTGAATATTTAATTAATGACAACTTGTCAATTATTTTGATATTAAAACTTTAGAGTGTGTTTGCTAATAATAATATATATAATCTATATATATTATTTATACACATCACCTTAATTTAAAAATAATTTCACAATAAATTATGAAATTAAAATAAATACAATATATAATTTAATATATATTATTTAGGCCACAAATTAAATTATTTAATACATTTACATTAAATAATTCATTTCTCATCAATTATGGAAATAATTCCATTTACCCGAAAATACATTAAAATAATAATATATTTACTCAATTTCTTATTTAAATAATTTATTTAATTATTTAATTAATATTACACAAATAATTGTATAATTAAATTTCTCACTCTCATAAATCATTTACAATGATTTATTTAATTATAGAATATATTCAATTACTATTTAAAATTACTTAATTAATTTAATCCCTTTATATATATGTACATATATGTGAAATTAAATGTTGTACACGTATACAATTATTAATCTCCCTTAATTAATTCAACTACTTTATATAATTTATAATTATATAATTTACATAATTATTCCTCACAAATAATTTATCAATAATTTACATAAATATTGATTAATGAGTATAATCAATATAATAACTAAATTAATTCCACAATTAACCTTTTAATTCAATTCAGATTAATTTAATATTAATCTATCTATTTATCACAATTTAATTAACCATTAAATTATGTTACTAAATGTGCACGCATATATATATTCATATAAATACATATTTAATTTACACGCAACCAAGTCGCTTAATTACATAACTCCACTAATTAATTCTCTTAATTTAATTAGACTTGTTGTTAGTCAAGTTTATTGAATTATCACTTTGCTTGCTAACGTATCAAAAATTTTGATATCACCATATCTAAGTTAGTCCGTTAAATTTAATTTGGACATCTATTTATCTATCACTACTAGGTTATCAAACTCCAACCTTTATTAAATATTAAATATTTTATTTCTAATTTATTTAAATATCCGGGATATTACAAAAGTAATGTGTATAAATAATATATATAGTTTATATATATTATTATTAGCGAACACACTCTAAAGTTTTAAATATCAAAATAATTGACAAGTTGTCATTAATTAAATATTCAATTAAATTGAATATAATGAGTGAATTAAATTTTTATAAATTAATTAATATGATAATTAATTAATGTAAATAATGTAAAATATTATTAATAATATTATTAGTCCATTTAGTAATTAATACTAATGGGTTAGAGTATTTCATTATTTATTCAATATAATTATTTATTTAATCATGGATTGAATAATTAATGTGTAAATTATTAAATTAGCCCAACATGGGTTAATTAGTAGCCCAAATGAAGAATAATAAAATTTGACAATTTAGTAGCCCAAGCAATTTAATTAGAGCCCAATTGGTATTTTTAAATAAAGCCCAAAGCTTGGCCCACTTGAAAAATACTTTATAAAACTATTAATTAATTAAAAAAGTGACCATTGTCAATCTTTTTGGGACAAGGATCATGGACATTGCCGGCAAAGGAGTAAAAGTTAAGGAAACTATTTTTGTTTTTACTTATTTTTCATTTAATTAAATTAAGGTTGCTTGTATGGATTTTTTTTTTAGTACTTGGACCATTCCTCTTCCACCAACTAAGTCATGGGCTAGATTTCTTGAGCAAGTATCCAAGTTCAAGCATCATGAATAATAGATACAATTTTTGTATCTAAGGATTTTACATGTATACTTGAAATTGTAAGACATTATGCTTCATTTATTCTCCTTCCACTTTTCAAGTTAGAGAGAGAGTTGAGAGAAATAGTTTGTGAGAGAAAATATTTGAGAGCAAGGATAAGGAAGGAGAAGGAGTTCTTGGATCATGAGATCTTCTTTCACAACCTAGTTTGGAAGAAAAATGAAGATAGCCATTAAAATGAGGTAATGGTTATTTTAAATATAGTTTTGTTTTTTTAAATTAAATAAATTATCATGTTAGTATAAACATGTTAATATAGTTAATAATGTGTAGTAGTAATATCTATGTCATGCTTGAGTTTAATAGGCTTGGTTTGTATTTTGGTATATTTTGTATGCTAAAATATGTGTTTAATAGTGTGTAAACAAGTTTTGGAATTAATGTCCAAAAAAAAATATTTTTTATAAAATTTAGATTTAATGTTATAATATTATAGAACATTAAATCATGAGAAAAACAAAGTTTGAATCACTTAAAATGGAGTTATACACAAAAAGTTATGATTTGTGGTAGTTTATGTGATGTAAAAATTTTTATAAAAATTTTTACTATTAAATCATGAAAAATTATATTTTCATGTTATAAATTGATATTAAGTGATGGGTAATTTTTTTGGATTTTTAAAGCTTACTTGAATGTATAATTTTTATTAAAGTGGAGTATTAAGGTTACTGTTCACCTTCTGCGAGTGGGAGAAAAATAAAAGCTGTCCGCGCAATGCGCGCCAGCAAATTTCCTAAAAAACCACGGAGCCAAACGACGCCGTTTGGCGTTGTAAAATTTTACTCCGCGCGCAATGCGCGGATGCCAGTTCCGGTTCTCTCAAAACGGCACCGTTTTGGTCCGTTTATTTGGTACGCGCGCCATGCGCGGTAATAAAATTTCCGGCGAAATTACCAGATTGCCCCTCCGGTCTTTTTTCTGCGAAATTACGATATTGCCCCTCCGTTCGGTTTTCAGTTTATTTACGATTTTGCCATTCTGGATAATTTAAATTAATTTAAATGTTTAAAAATTAATTTAAAATTATAACAAAAATATTAATAATACAAAAATGATATTTAGGTATTGAATATTATATTTTTCAAATATAATAAGTATTTAGGATTAATATTTAAATGTTGTAAATATTAATCTAGTTAGTTTAATATTATATATATTTTTTTTATATAATAAGTATTTTGGATTAATATTTAAATGTTGTAAATATTAATCTAGTTAATATTATATCTTCTGAATTTACGATTAAACTAATTATTATTTAATTAATATTAAATAATAAACAAGGATGATAAATTAATTAATTATTATTTAATTACTATTAAATAATAATTAAAGACAACTAAGATTGATTATTTAATTATTTATTATTTGATTAACTTTAAATAATAAATAAATTTAGTTAGTTATTATTTATTATTAAATAATAACTAATGATATTTGAGTATTTACTGTATAATTTTATTATTTATTATTTAATTAACTTTAAATAATAAATGAATCTAGTTAATTAGTTATTATTTATTATTAAATAATAACTAAAGATATTTGATTATTTTTAATATAATATAATTATTTATTATTTGATTAATTTTAAATAATAAATAAATCTTGTAAGTTATTATTTATTATTAAATAATAACTAAAGGTAGTTAATTACTTACTATTTAATTAATGATAAATAGTAATTAAATGAAATTAGATTTAATGAAATAAAGAAAATGTCTTTTAACTCTTTTGTTTAAACAATTATAATAAATTGTTTAATAGTTTAATAAGTGTCCAACACTTAAGAAAAACATTTTCTAATTTATTAAATTATTAACCTAATATGATTGAGGGTCTATAAGGTTAATAATATTGTTTTAACTGATGTAAATTATGTGTTAGTACTTGTGTGGTAGATAAGTTTCTTAATGAGCGTATAGTTGTACAAATACGCTGTACTAATTATTAGACCAACTTTACTAATGTTAGGTCTTTCAAAGCCAGTTAGTTAAAGCTAGACATTTATTGTAGCTGAGCAGACAGGCAAGTTTCCTAAACCCTACTCAATTTATATTCGAGCAGGATATATTATTTTATTGTTCAAGTCCCTAACTCAAATTCAAGTTATTACGTTTCAAGCATGCTATGGTTTAATTTTGTATAATTATTCCACATCTTTAAATTATTGATTCGCACATAGTGCTTGTTGCATGTGTTCATCAGGTATGAAAGGCTGATCACCTTCATTACCATAAGGTTCAGTTAAAATTGTTCATGGTCATTATTGACACTCACATTACTTGATTCAGTCATTCAATTATTGAAATTATGATTCGTACTATTTCACAATTATTATATTGTTGAAAATCCGAAAGCTTGTTCTTTCTTTCAATCATGATATATCGTTATTGTATTTAAACTTGCTGAGCAAAGTCGTTGCTCACTCTTGCTATATCATGATAACAAATTTCAGAATAATACAAATGTCCGAGGAGAGACGGAGACAGAAGCAAAAGACAAGATTATAGTGTTATTCATTATAACTAAATTGTTATATGATGTAAGTAATTTTGTAAACCTTTTTATGAATCTAAAGGTATATATGTAGGTTAAGGTTAGAAACCTTGGGAAATGTTGTAGAATAAACAATTTATGTTTATATTTTCCGCATTAGTTATAGAACGTGTATGAAGATGATGTATAGTGATAAACCAGGTCCAGGGTTAAAGGAACCCGGATTTGGGGTCGTCACAGGTACAATGGGCTGATCACCCAGAGTACGCATCTATTTGAAATAGCAGTCTTTTGACTAACTTGGGCAATATCATTCTATACGATTGGTATTGTTCTAAACGTGTTCTTGGTCTCGTGACCGTACAGCAGAAGAATTTCATTATACCATTATTCATAAAAGCTAAATTTCAGTTCTTGATTCACTTATTGAATTAATATTGATCATTTCATCTTGATGATTCGATTATTGATATTCATTCAGTTATTATGCATAATTCAGATAAAATTGTCTATGACTCTCCTCTATTCTTTTGGAATTATTCATGATATCATTTATTGTTATACTTGCTGAGCTATTTAGGCTCACTCTTGCTTTCATTCATAACATTTTAGTTAAGCCAGAGAAGGCCGAAGGGTCGGGAGTAGATAAAGGGAAAGGAAAGGTCGGCCAGCACTAGAAGCTAGCTAATGTTGTATTTATTATTTTATTTTGTATTATGTCAGATATGACAGTTGGATGTATAATGGTACGTAGAACCTGGGAATAGTGATGTATGAATGTAAATGAAGTTTATAATTATTATTTTATTCAGAATGGTTGAATGAGATGACAGGGTAGAATAGATTACGTGAGCACCAAACCCGTGGTTCAAGGGACCCGAATTTGGGGGCGTCACAGGTTGGTATCAGAGCTGATAGGTTATAAACCTTAGGTGGGGGAAAACCTTAGGAATATGACCTTAAGAAATATAGTAAAACTCATTTAGAGTTCTAAGCAGTGAAGGGTGGGAGTTGTTAAGGGTACAATTTCCACAATATGTATTATGTATTATGTGTTACGTGTTATGTGTTTTTAGAATAAGGAAAATTGCAGTGAACTGAAATAGTTGTTCTTGTGATTTTATAGTATGCCAGAGATTGGAGAATCCAGTCGGGCTGCAGGAGAAGAGGAACCTAGAGATATCCCGATAGAAGTGATGACGACAGTATCAACTATGGCAATAGTACCAGCTGAAGGTAGTGAACAGGAGGAGGATCCAGATGAGTTAGAGGGAGACTCGGATGGGGGAATACCAGAGAATGCTTCATCTGAGCAGAGAGAAGCAGATCGGGAATGGGTAACCGGTCTGATACAACAAAACAGTGAGTTCGTCGATAGGATTTTGGAACTAGAAACTCAGGCAGCTGAACGACAAACAACTGTGGATCTAAATGAGGCAACAACTCAAGAATTGACTAATGAAAATAGGGAGTTGAAGGATAAATTAGTGCAAGTCGAACGAAAGATACAGGAGCTGAGGAATGATAAGGAAGTTCTGGAGGCTAAGCTTAGGGATGCGAATGCTGAGATAGCAATAAATGAGCGTGCTGGGACTAATGCAGTAAGGAGAATAGATTTGTTGGAAGATGAGGTGAGATCTAAGAAAGCTAGAATGGATAATATGGGTGCAAAGATGGAGGACATGAGCTATGCATTTCGCACAGCATTTGGAATAGCGCAAGATAGGGTACACTATTACCCGGTGGAATATAATCAATCAAGGGACATCTTGAGCCGATGGAAAATGGTGGCTATCATGAATGAAGAATACGAGGATGCTGTTAGACGTGGGATGCTTCTGTAGGAAGTTATAATAGATATGTATAGTTATGAATGTATAATTATATGTGTATATTGTGTATAAATCCCTAACTTTTGTTATAAAAAGGGATAGTTAGATATGTGTAATTCCTTTTTGTAAGGAGGGAAGGTCTAAGCTATTGTATAAAGTTATGTGAATCCCAATTCCGGTAGTTAGAGGGATAACAAGTTAATAGCAATGTGCTACATGAAAATGTAATGTGCTAGGCACGAAGTAAATTTGCGTATGAATATAAATCTAATTATGATATGTGTGTTGGCACGTGTATATGTTTAAAGTTCATAGAAATATGATATGCAAATATTGTAAAATAATTGTAATATAAACTGTGGTACAGAAAATGCCGCCCAGACGTAGGCAAAATGTTCAACCTCCTCCAGAGGAGTCAGTAAATGCTCCGGAGGTGCCAGTCAATCCTATGCAACAATTTGTAGATTTATTGATGGGAGCCTTACAGAACAGAAATGTGAACATAGGGGGTGATCAACCGGTAGCCGCAAGAGTTGCTACCTTCAAAGATTTCAAAGCAGTAGGACCCCCAGAATTTAAAGGAACAATGAATCCAGTGGAGGCTCAAAACTGGATAACTGAAATGGAAAAAGTATTTGATGTGGCTAATGTGGCGGAAGATCAGAAAACCGCCTTTGCCACATTCATGTTGAAAGGAGAGGCTAAGTATTGGTGGGTTGCCAATAAGGGAAGGTTGGGAACAGGAGCTGCGCCGTGGGAGAAATTTAAGGAGATATTTCTCGAAGCCTATTTTCCTCCAGTGACACAGGATATGATGGAGGTACAATTTTTAGAATTAAAGCAAGGAAACATGACGGTCGCCGAGTATGCGGCGAAATTTAATGAGTTGGCACGGTTTGCTCCACACTAGGTGGATACAGAGCAGAGAAAGGCGAGACGCTTTGAGCGTGGGTTGAAGCCATGGATCTACGGCAAGGTCTCGATGTTTCAAATTGGGACTTTTGCTGGGGTAATGGAGAAATCTATTTTGGCAGAAGGAGGCAGTGAAGCCTTGAATAGATTAATATTTACAACATTTAAATATTAATCCTAAATACTTATTATATTTAAAAAAAATATAATATTAAACTAACTAGATTAATATTTACAACATTTAAATATTAATCCTAAATACTTATTATATTTGAAAAATATAATATTCAATACCTAAATATCATTTTTGTATTATTAATATTTTTGTTATAATTTTAAATTAATTTTTAAAACATTTAAATTAATTTAAATTATCCAGAATGGCAAAATCGTAAATAAACTGAAAAATCGGACCGATGGCAATTTTGTAATTAAACAAAAAATCGGACGGAGGGGCAGTATCGTAATTTCCGGCAAAAAATCTGTTACCGCGCATTGCGCGCACCGACAAAGTTTGGTCCCAAACGGTGCCGTTTTATGGGCACCGAGCTGGCTTCCGCGCATAGCGCGCGGAAGAAATTTCTTACACGCCAAAACGACGTCGTTTTTCGGTCCGCGGCCGACAGTGAACAGGGTCGCGCGCATTGCGCGGCACCCCCTTTTTCTTTCCCCTTAGCAGATTGTGAATAGTAGTTTTAATACACTACTTTAATAAAAATTATACCTTCAAGTAAGCTTTAAAAATCCGAAAAAATTACCAATCACTTAATATCAATTTATAACATGAAAATTTAATTTTTCATGATTTAAATAATATAAATAATATTTACCAATCACTTAATCTGAAATTTTTCATGAAAATTACATCACATAAACTACCACACTTACCACAATCATATGGTTTGAGGAACTTGTCCTAGTCAGGCCAAAGTCGCCCATTCACTGAGGGGCTCCACCACATAACTATGAGTCACGAACTTACTATGCGTGTCAGTTCTCAGAACACGAACTTATCTTAACATCCTCTACCTATCCGTTATACACATGAGAAAAGAATCACCTTGTCAACATACATATAGTGAATAGCGCGACACCAGGTTTCAGTTGATTATCATTATAGGAAGCCAAGTGGTCGTCAAACCAAACACAATCTCCTGCCCATACAAGAAATTGGTCAACTCAGCCACTAATCAATATAGGAAGTTAAGCGGTCGTTAAACCAAGAACAAATCCCCTGCCCATACAAAGGACTGTTCAACTCAACCACTGTATCAATATAGAAAGCTAAGCGGTTCTAAAACCAAGCACTAATTCCCCGCCCATACAAGGAATTTGTACAACTCAGCCACTAATATGAGTCCTCAATTAAAAACCTACAAACCTCTAACTTCTCTTAACTTGATATGAATTTTGTCAATTCATACCTTATCACACTCAACACTTCAAGAATCCACTTGTTACTATTTCAGTATCTTCATTGTTATAACACCATGCTATCAAAACCACTTCTTTAATCATTTAATAGACCATTTGCCATTCCATGATTTTACTATGATCATCGGGATCTTATATCAAAATTGATTTCACTGTACTATTTCTCCTTTATTCTAGGATCGTTTAATTCTATCATCTTAGATCATTTTACTGTACGATCCTTCTCTTTTTAAATTCTTGAATCAAGTGTTCCCTGATTCTTATTCCATTTATTTGGATTACACTCTTTGAAGATCCTTCTTTGAATCTTTTCATATATCTATGTATCTATATAGATTTATTTTCTCCTTTATGAACTGTGTATGTTCATTTCTAAACTCTATCTGAGTTTATCATTTCACTGTCTTTATTATCTTTCCATGATTATAGCCTAAGGTACTACTACCGAAGAACTATAACCTATCAGCTCTGATACCAACTTGTGATGACCCCAAATCCGGGTTCCTTAAACCCTAGACTTGGTACGTCACGATACATCATCTTCATACATGTTCTATAACTAATGCGGAATATATAAACATAAATTGTTTATTCTACAACATTTCCCAAGGTTTCTAACCTTAACTTACATATATACCTTTAGATTCATAAAAAGGTTTACAAAATTACTTACATCATATAACAATTTAGTTATAATGAATAACACTATAATCTTGTCTTTTGCTTCTGTCTCCGTCTCTCCTCGGACATTCGTATTATTCTGAAATTTGTTATCATGATATAGCAAGAGTGAGCAACGACTTTGCTCAGCAAGTTTAAATATGATAACGATATATCATGATTGAAAGAAAGAACAAACTTTCGGATTTTCAACAATATAATAATTGCGAAAGAGTACGAATCATAATTTCAATAATTGAATGACTGAATCAAGTAATGTTGAGTGTCAATAATGACCATGAACAATTTTAACTGAACCTTATGGTAATGAAGGTGATCAGCCTTTCATACCTGATGAACACATGTAACAAGCACTATGTGCGAATTAACAATTTAAAGATGTGGAATAATTATACATAATTAAACCATAGCATGCTTGAAACGTAATAACTTGAATTTGAGTTAGGGACTTGAACAATAAAATAATATATCCTGCTCGAATATAAATTGAGTAGGGTTTAGGAAACTTGCCTGTCTGCTCAGCTACAATAAATGTCTAGCTTTAACTAACTGGCTTTGAAAGACCTAACATCAATAAAGTTGGTCTAATAATTAATACGGCGTATTTGCACAACTATACGCTTACTAAGGAACTTATCTATCACATAAGTACTAACACATAATTTACATCAGTCAAAACAATATTATTAACCTTATAGACCCTCAATCATATTAGGTTAATAATTTAATAAGTTAGAAAATATTTTTCTTTAAGTGTTGCACACTTATTAAACTATTAAATAATTTATTATAATTGTTTAAACAAAAGAGTTAAAAGACACTTTCTTTATTCCATTAAATCTAATTTCATTTAATTACTATTTATCATTAATTAAATAGTAAGTAATTAACTACCTTTAGTTATTATTTAATAATAAATAATAACTTACAAGATTTATTTATTATTTAAAATTAATCAAATAATAAATAATTATATTATATTAAAAATAATCAAATATCTTTAGTTATTATTTAATAATAAATAATAACTAATTAACTAGATTCATTTATTATTTAAAGTTAATTAAATAATAAATAATAAAATTATATAGTAAATACTCAAATATCATTAGTTATTATTTAATAATAAATAATAACTAACTAAATTTATTTATTATTTAAAGTTAATCAAATAATAAATAATTAAATAATCAATCTTAGTTGTCTTTAATTATTATTTAATAGTAATTAAATAATAATTAATTAATTTATCATCCTTGTTTATTATTTAATATTAATTAAATAATAATTAGTTTAATCATAAATTCAGAAGATATAATATTAACTAGATTAATATTTACAATATTTAAATATTAATCCTAAATACTTATTATATTTAAAAAAATATAATATTAAACTAACTAGATTAATATTTACAACATTTAAATATTAATCCTAAATACTTATTATATTTAAAAAATATTAAACTAACTAGATTAATATTTACAACATTTAAATATTAATCCTAAATACTTATTATATTTGAAAAATATAATATTCAATACCTAAATATCATTTTTGTATTATTAATATTTTTGTTATAATTTTAAATTAATTTTTAAAACATTTAAATTAATTTAAATTATCCAGAATGGCAAAATCGTAAATAAACTGAAAAACCGGACCGATGGCAATTTCGTAATTAAACGGAAAATCGGACGGAGGGGCAGTATCGTAATTTCCGGCAAAAAATCTGTCACCGCGCATTGCGCGCACCGACAAAGTTTGGTCCCAAACGGTGTCGTTTTATGGGCACCGAGCTGGTTTCCGCGCATAGCGCGCGAAAGAAATTTCTTACACGCCAAAACGACGTCGTTTTTCGGTCCGCGGCCGACAGTGAACAGGGTCGCGCGCATTGCGCGGCACCCCCTTTTTCTTTCCCCTTAGCAGATTGTGAATAGTAGTTTTAATACACTACTTTAATAAAAATTATACCTTCAAGTAAGCTTTAAAAATCCGAAAAAATTACCAATCACTTAATATCAATTTATAACATGAAAATTTAATTTTTCATGATTTAATATTAAAAATTTTTATAAAATTTTTTACATCACATAAACTACCACAAATCAAAACTTTTTGTGTATAACTCCATTTTGAGTGATTCAAACTTTGTTTTTCTCATGATTTAATGTTCTATAATATTATAACATTAAATCTAAGTTTTATAAAAATATTTTTGGACATAAATTCCAAAACTTATTTACACACTATTAAATACATATTTTAGCATATAAAATATACCAAAATACAAACCAAGCATATTAAACTCAAGCATGGCATAAATATTACCACTACACATTATTAACTATATTAACATGTTTATACTAACATGATAATTTATTTAATTTAAAAACAAACTACATTTAAAATAATCATTACCTCATTTTAATGACTATCTTCATTTTTCTTCCAAAATGGGTTGTGAATGTCATGAACTAACTTATGCTTTCTTCTTCTTCCTTGAAGCTCCACCCAAAATCTCTCTCAAATATTTATCCTCTCAATATTTTGCTCTCAAGACTTAGAAGATGAAAGATAGAAAATGAATAACAAAACTCCTAAATTGTAAGTATACTTACAATTTGGATAGATATAAATTCTATATCTATTAAAATTTACCATCATGAGAGTGGTTGGAGACTTGTGCAAGAATTTTAGCTAAGGACAAAGTGGGTGAAAAGAAGAATGGTGCTCATGTCCTTTGAAAATAAAACAAGCAATCATTTTAATTAATTAAACGAAAAATAAAAATCAATTAACAATCAATTTCATCCTCTCTCTCCTCTCCTTGCCGGCAATGCACAAATATTTGTCCCAAAATGTTAGTCACATGCCACTTTTTAATAAATAATAGTTTAATTAAGTATTTTTCAAGTGGGCCAATCATTGGGCTTTAATTTAAAATAACAATTGGGCTCTAATTAACTTGTTTGGGCTACTAAATTGTCAAGTCCATTTAATTTATCATTGGGCTATTTAATTATATCCCAAATGATTAATTATTAATTTTGTTACACATTAATTATCCAATCCATAATTAAATAATAATTGAATTGATTAATTAATTAAATACTCTAACCCATTAATATTAAATTACTAAATGGACTAATAATATTATTAATAATATTTTATATTATTTACATTAATTAATTATCATATTAATTAATTTATAAAAATTTAATTCACTCATTATATTCAATTTAATTGAATATTTAATTAATGACAACTTGTCAATTATTTTGATATTAAAACTTTAGAGTGTGTTTGCTAATAATAATATATATAATCTATATATATTATTTATACACATCACCTTACCTCAAAAACAATTTCACAATAAATTATGAAATTTAAATAAATACAATATATAATTTAATATATTTTATTTACGCCATAAATTAAATTATTTAATACATTTACATTAAATAATTCATTTCTCATCAATTATGAAAATAATTCCATTTACCCGAAAATACATTGAAATAATAATATATTTACTCAATTTCTTATTTAAATAATTTATTTAATTATTTAATTAATATTACACAAATAATTGTATAATTAAATTTCTCACTCTCATAAATCATTTACAATGATTTATTTAATTATAGAATATATTCATTTAATATATTCAATTACTTAATTTATTTAATCCCTTTATATATATGTACATATATATGAAATTAAATGTTGTACAAATATACAATTACTAATCTCCCTTAATTAATTCAACTACTTTATATAATTTATAATTATATAAATTACATAATTATTCCCCACAAATAATTTATCAACAATTTGCATAATTGTTGATTAATGAATAAATTAATTCCACAATAAACCTTTTAATTCAATTCGGATTAATTTAATATTATTCTATCTATTTATCACAATTTAAGTAACCATTAAATTATGTTACTAAATGTGCACGCATATATATATATATATATATATATATATATATATATATATATATATATATTCATATAAATACATATTTAATTTACATGCAACCACGTCGCATAATTACATAACTCCACTAATTAATTCTCTTAATTTAATTAGACTTGCTGTTAGTCAAGTTTATTGAATTATCACTTTACTTGCTAACTTATCAAAAATTTTGATATTACCATATCTAAGTTAGTCCGTTAAATTTAATTTGGACCTCTATTTATCTATCACTACTAGGTTATCAAACTCCAACTTTTATTAAATATTAAATATTAAATATTTTATTTCTAATTCATTCAAATATCCGGGATATTACAATGCCAATACTTACATGATAACTGTTGTTGTATGAAAACTCCACTAATGGTAGTTGATCATCCCAACTGCCTTTAAAGTCCATCACACATGCTCTCAGCATATCCTCCAGGGTCTGAATTGTTCGCTTGCTCTGCCCATCAGTCTGGGGATGATACGCGGTACTCAACCTTAATTGCGTCCCCATCCTTTCCTGTAGGCTCCTCCAGAAATTTGACGTAAAACGCGGATCTCTATCAGATACTACAGATACCGGCACTCCATGTCGCGACACAATTTCTTTAACATATAACTTTGCCAACTGCCCCAAGTTATACCTGATTTTGATCGGTAGAAAATGTGCAGACTTGGTCAAACGATCCACGATCACCCAGATCGCATCGTACCCCTTTTGAGTTGCGGGAAGTCCTACCACAAAATTCATTGTGATATGCTCCCATTTCCACTCCGGAATCTTTAACGGTTGCAACAGTCCACCCGGTTTTTGATGTTCTGCTTTAACCATCTGGCAAGTTAAACACCTGCTGACACACCCAGCCACTTCCCTCTTCATGTTAGGCCACCACAAATGTTGCCGTAGATCTTGATACATCTTGGTACTACCCGGATGTATTGTGTATCTCGTGTTGTGGGCCTCCTGTAGAATTTCTTCTCTCAATTCTGGTATCAATGGTACCCAGACTCTTCCTTCGAATCGGATTAACCCTGTGCCATCCACTGAGTACTTTAATTCCTCACCTTTGGATAACCGCTTCTTAATGTCAATGCATTCCTCATCACTCTCTTGAGCCTCTTTTATCTTGTCCAATAAAGTTGGGCTCGCCTCTATTGCAAACAGTTTCTCGTCTGCTTCCTTAGGATACTTGAGTTCTAACTCCAATCTTTCCATATCCTTGATTAATTCCTCCTGCGTTGTTAACATCAACAACTTCTTGCTACCCTTTCTGCTCAGAGCATCAGCTACAACATTGGCTTTGCCGGGATGGTACAAAATCTCACAATCGTAGTCCTTGATCAATTCCAACCATCGCCTCTGCCTCATATTCAGCTCCCTTTGAGTGAAGATATACTTCAGACTTTTATGGTCTGTGTATATCTCGCACTTCTCTCCATACAGATAGTGCCTCCAGATCTTCAGAGCAAACACTACTGCTGCCAGTTCTAAATCATGAGTCAGATATCCCTTCTCATAATCCTTTAACTGGCGTGATGCGTACGCGATGACCTTGCCATGCTGCATCAGTACACAACCAAGACCCTTGAGTGACGCATCACTATAAACCACGAATCCCCCTATATCATCAGGTAATGATAACACAGGTGCTTCACTAAGCCTCTTTTTCAATTCTCTGAAGCTTTCTTCACACTTCTCCGTCCATACAAACTTTACTGTCTTCCTTGTAAGATTGGTCAATGGCGATGCTAGCTTTGAAAAGTCCTTGATGAATCTCCGATAGTATCCCGCTAATCCCAAGAAACTTCTTATATCTGTTAGAGTCTTCGGTTGCTCCCAGTTGATAACTGACTCCACCTTTGCAGGATCCACTGAAACACCCTCCTTGTCGATGACGTGTCCCAAAAATTGTACCCTTTGCAACCAAAACTCGCACTTGGAGAACTTAGCATATAGTTGTTCACTCCTCAATGTCTCCAGTACTATTCTCAAATGTTTTGTGTGTTCTTCCTCCGTCTTTGAATACACCAGTATATCATCGATAAACACAACAACAAACTTATCCAAGTATTGCTTGAATACTCTGTTCATCATGTCCATAAATGCTGCTGGCGCGTTCGTCAGTCCAAAAGACATCACCAGAAACTCAAAGTGACCGTATCGAGTTCTGAAGGCTGTCTTTGGTACGTCTCCCGGTCTCACCTTCAGCTGATGACACCCGGTCCTCAAGTCAATTTTCGAAAAGTACTTAGCTCCCTTAAGCTGATCAAATAGATCATCGATCCTGGGCAACGGGTACTTATTCTTAATTGTGACCTTGTTTAACTCCCTATAGTCGACACAAAGCCTCAACGATCCATCTTTCTTTTTCACAAACAACACTGGCGCTCCCCACGGAGATACACTCGGCTGAATGTACTTCTTCTCTAACAACTCTTTCAACTGTATCATTAATTCCTTCAACTCTACCGGAGCCATCCTATATGGTGCTTTCGATATTGGTGCGGTCCCCGGTGCTAAATCGATTACAAACTCCACCTCTCTGTCGGGCGGTAAACCGGGTAACTCATCCGGGAAAATGTCTTAGAATTCCCTTACCACAGGTATCTGTCCCATTTCTCCCCCTACTCTCTGAGTATCAACTACATGGGCCAGATAGCCTATGCAACCCTTCCTAAGCAACCCCCTTGCTTGCATCATCGTCAGACAACAAGATTGTCCTGACGATTTACTCCCAAAGAATACAACCTTAGACTTATTCAGAGTTTTCAGGTGTATACTTTTCTTTTGGCAGTCAATCACAACTCCGTGTTTAAACAGCCAATCCATTCCCAAAATCACGTCAAACTCTCCTAGACGTATCGGAATTAAATTCACACTCAGTTTATGTCCCCGTATCTCGGCATAACAATTCTTATATATGAAATCTACAGGGATCATTTCTTTATTTGCTACCTCTACATTTATTGGGTTCTCTAATCTTTCACGAGGAAATTTTAATCGGTTAGCAAATTCATCGGATACGAAAGAACAGGTAGCACCCGAATCAAATAATACATATGCATTAATATTATTGATCGGAATAATACCTGCCACCACTTCTTTAGACTCCATGGCATCCTGGACGGTCATGTTGAAAGTGCGCGCCACCGGCCTGTTCTGCTGTGACGGCCCTCCACTAGTTAGCTTGCTTTGGTTTCCCTGATTAGCGCTACCGGAATCACTCTTCCTTTTCGAGCAATCCTTCTTTTGATGGTCAGCTGCACCACAATAAAAATAGTCCCCTCTTTTCACCTTTGGGCATTGTGGAGCAAAGTGCCTCGGCTGTCCACAGTTGAAGCATACTCCCTTACCACGCATACACTCCCCAGAGTGATTCTTCCCATACTTATTGCACTTGTTGCCTTGCTTAACCTCGCTTGATGGCTTTCCCGAGCTTTGATTGTCGCTCCATTTTCGTTTGTGAGGATTGTTCCCTCCACTGCTAATCCCTTCTTTGGGTCCTTCATGGCCTTTCTTCTTGTTATCTTGTTGATACTTGGTTACCGCTTCATTTCCTCCCTCAGCAATTAGGGCTTTCTCTAGTAACGCCGAGAATGTGTTGATTTGTAGCACAGCTACCTTTCCATAAACCCAAGGCTTCAGTCCTTGTTCAAATCTTCAAGCTCTTCTGACTTCCGTGTCTACTTGTTTCGGTGCAAATCTGGCCAGTTCGTTGAATCCTGTAGCATAGTCAGCAACTGTCATGCTCCCTTGTTTCAGTTCCAGGAATTTCACTTCCATCCTTGCTTGCATGCTCTCTGGGAAATAGTTCTCGAAGAACAGTTCTTTGAAACGTACCCACGTAATTACTCCTGCTCCGACTCTGTTCTTATTTGCCTTCCACCAGTAATTCGCTTCACCCTTCAGCATGAAGGTGGCGAATGACGTTTGTTGTTCGTAGGCCACCCTTGCGACCTCAAACACTTTTTCCATCTCTTCTACCCAAGTCTGGGCTTCAATGGGGTCAGTAGTCCCGCGAAACTCCGGCGGTCCTATTAATTTAAAATCCTTGAAATTAGCCAAGTGAGCCCCTGGCTGTTCTACTACTGGCGGTATTACTGGTGGTACCACAGGTGGCGGCCTATTCTGCATATACCCTGCAATCATGGCTGCAAACGCCTGCATGGGGTCTGCTGGACCCCCGTCATTATTAACGGATTCCTCTACATGTGGAACTCTGGTTCTCCTTCTAGGTGGCATTGTCTGATAAAAACAAAACCTTATATTATAATTTTGTGTCTTTACATTCCATGCCACATTTTATTTATGCATGCATTTAATAGGTAAAACACAACTCAATCAAAATCCCAAACAGGTATCAATAACTGCATTTATATTCATATACCACTGTTTTAAATACATCAAGTAACAACCTATGGCATACTGCTATAAATGCTAATACTAACCATGGTTATCCCTTCAAGAACAGAAAGAGGGGATTAACCCAACCTACCCCTATGACAAACAAAAGTCGGGGTCTAATACTATCCCAAGTCTAAACAAAAATAATGGGATTTACAACATACCACTGTCCCTACTATCAACAAAAAGTGGGAACTAAACTGCATCTATTTACAATCATAGTGCTAATGGAAACTATAATCCCCTGAAGATGGCATCCTCATGCTCCTACCTGGCTATCATGTCTGCTACACGGCGATTGATAGTGCGCCTGTGGAGATCCTCCTCCTTAGGATACCTTCGGATCCTATGCCTCATCCTCTGAAAGGCAGTGTCAAACACAAAGTTCAAACGATCAAACCTGACTGCACGAGTTTGAACCTCCCTCTCAAGTCCATCCACCATCATGGCAGCTCCATCCAATTCTTCCTCAACACGGATTCTCTCTGCAACCTCTAGGTTAAAGTTGGCCTTCAAAGCCTCATGTTCCACCTGAAGTTCTGCCAGACTCAGCTTCGTCTGATCACGCTCCTCCTTCAGTTCAGCTACCTCCCCGGACAACTGATAAGCTACACCCTTATACTGATCTTCCATCTCCTGATGGATCTGATTCTACTCCTCAAGATGATGGATTCTACCCTCGAGTTCGTCATTCCTAGTGGTCAGTTCTTCTATGATGTCATTAGCAGTTGTGCCCATGTCATCTTGATACTCAGTTGGCTCCTCAGGTGAAGTATTATCATAATACTGCACTTTCTCATCTGACTCCTCATCGACAGTCTGTTGTTCCTCTGAGTCATCCTCACCACGTGGCCTCATCACCCCACCCCTAACTGGTTCCTCCATATCAGCCACTTGATCCTCCTCGGGATCTTCCTCAGGGTCAGACTCGACTAATGGTGATGCCGGTGCAATTGGTGCATAGCCCACCAACTGCTCTGTATCCACTGGTATATCGATGAATATCTCCTCATCTCGTGTTCCACTCGACTCCCCTATAGCCATCCTACAACACATCATGAAAAACAACCATTAGTACAACCATAAAATATAATCATTGAATAAATGAAATTATATTTCATTGGGCACTACTCGAATCGATGAATTCCCCAATTCATCAAATACCACATACAATAAATCTCCCCGATTTATCTCCTAAAACACTCAATACGAGTTTAACACTAAGGTTATAACCTAGGTTTCGCAATTCTAACGTTTATAACCTACGTCTTTGATACCAACCTGTGACACCCCCAAATTCAGGTACCAATACCTCAGATTTGGTGCTCACGATCAAATACATACATCACCTCTTAAACAACATATATTACTAAATGCGGAATAAATAAACATAAGTTGTTCATTACAAAAGGCTTACTACGGTCCCAAGGTCTCAACCTTAATAAAATTTCATCATGATGATCCTATAATATAAACAGGGTTCCATGATTTACAAAACAGGAATAGAAATATTTAAACTATTCTTAAAGCTTGCCCTTGCCTTTGTCCTTCTTGGAGTGCTCAGGCCTAACTGCAATTAGTTCATGATATATATAGCAAGAGTGAGCAACTAATATGCTCAGCAAATTTAAAATAATACAGACATATCATGAATAACTGCGAATAAAGTGAAAGCTCAACAATTTATAGAAGTTAATGAAATGACTGATAAGATAATAAAAATCCAAACGAAGGAATGAAAGATGATTATTTACTGCTGAGTGGTCCAACCGACCCTGAACGTTTCCAAGGAAACAACCTTCCGATTATCCTTTTATAAATCAGACTGTACTCGAGGGGATCAACCTCTTGTACAACATGTATATGCATAACATTAAACTCTGACCATGTCGAACTATGACACTTATAATTCCCCATTTAGGGTTTGTTCTCTCAGTACAAGACTTCCACACCACTCAACTGGTTTGGAATAGCTTTTAAAAATATTTACTTTATATGTCCAGCCGAAACAAATGGCGTAGACCCATTTGTTGAACAGTTCATGAAATAAAGAACTTTAAATAATTTACTTGTTCAATGATAGAACATATTTTTCAAATGCATCAACGTGCGAATATCAATACTGGCATTTACATGGAATAATTAACGATAAATTAAACCATTTGACATGCTCAAAAATAATAGTTCGAGTTTAAGTTAGGAAACTTGCCTCAGTTGTTGACTACAGCTCACACAACTTAAATTACAGCATTTGATATACCTAGTATTAAATAGGTTTATCTTTCAATTAGTATAGCACATAGAGATTCATATATTACTATCATACATACTGCTACTAAATCACATAATCCTCTATTTAACAACACGTAGCTTTCACGACAATATTATCACACTTGGATAACATTTTAGTTACCTAATAATATTATTAATATAATATTATTAATATCAAGTTCATCTACAAATGTTATTAATAACTCAATAATATCTTAATTGAATACCTACTATTATTATTAATCATTTAATAATAATTTAGCGGGTTACTGTTATTATTAATTATTTAATAATAATTTAATTACTTAACATTATTATTAATCGTTTAATAATAATTTAATGAGTTACTATTATTATTAATCATTTCTTAATAATTTAATGAGGTACTATTATTATTAATCATTTAATAACAATTTAATTACATACTATTATTATTACTCATTTAAATAATAATTTAATCATTTACTATTATTATTAATCATTTAATAATAATTTAATCATTTAATATTATTATTAATCTTTAATAATAATTTAATCTTTTATTATTATTATTAATCATTTAATAATAACTTAATCATTTACAATTATTTTAACTAATATTATTATTTAATAATATTTTAAATTACTTAGTAATATTAACAACTTAAACAATTTAAAGGTAAATTGTTTAATTATTTTATTAATTTCTTTACTCCTTTCCTTTATTTATTATTTAGTCATTTAAATAATAAATAACTAATTTAATTCATTTTTATTTAATTTATTTATTATTTAATACTATTTAAATAACAAATAATTGCCTTTATGTATTATTTAATAAAATTAACTCATACATCCTTAATTATGCTATTATCTTTATTTCTCTTAAATCAAGTGTATTTATCAAAAATACCTACTTGACTTATTATTTTTATATCTCTTGGATATATGTAGTATATTTTATTTTATACACAAAATAATTTTATTTTAATTTTTCAACCTTATTTACTATTTTTAAATGGTCCATTTCTGTCCAAAATGGCATCATTTATTAAAACTTTAATTTTCATCATAAAATTCTCAACTTTATACAGTAGCTTCCTAATATCAGAGAACACTTCTAGTAAAAATTTCATAATTTTCAGAGTTATACTTTGCACGATATTTCCGTATTATGCTTTTAAAACTTGGAAAATCGTTGGGTCATAACTCCCTCATACGACGTCGGATGGAGCTCATTTTTGGACAGTGGCTGCTATATACCATATAACATCATCTGTAAAATGGAAGGAATTTTTAGAGCAAGAAAAGTTGCCAAAACAGCCCTCACAAGATCCTGGCAGTAGGCTTTTTCAGATTTTTCCGGCAGAAACTGTTTTGCTAGGAAAATCACCATAAATAGCTCGTTTAATATTTTTCAGTCGTACCACTTGTAAAATCTTCCTATCTTATAGTAATATCACCCAAAGTTGACGGATCATGAATACGACTTACGGAACGTGAACAGTAAATCCGGCAACGCGCTGCTCAGTTTAGGGTTTTTCCGGCGAAAATCGCTTTCATGTTTTGTTAAACTTTTCCACATAAATGAATACCAAAACTCATGTTAAACCCATTAAACTCTAGATATATTAGTCTAGCATGGTTTTAAGCATCAAGATCATTAAAAATAGTTTCCTACCATCAAAACACATTTTTGACCAATAAAATCACTTAAAACATACATAGAACATATATTAAAATGGAAAGCTAGGTTTGAAAACTTTTCAACCTCTTGGTAGCTCTTTTTCTTCTTGCTAGGAATGGGATGAGACTTGGATGATCTATCTTGGTATGGTTGATGATCTTGCTTCTTGCTTGATCTTGATTTTTCTAGGGTTTCTCTTCCTTTTTTCTTACTTTCTCTCTATTTTGCTCTCAACCTTTCTCTATTTGCTCTCTATTTTCTCTCCAAGACTTAGAACAAATAAAATGGATGATAAAATGAGAGAGATAGAGTGTTTAATGTGTTAGTTGATATGTATACTTACAACTCTTGTAAGTATACACATCAACTACACAAATCAAAGCTCATAGGCCTACTAGCTTGCCTTGTTCCTCTCAATATTTTAAGCTTCCAAGGGAAGCTATAATAGCTCCCCATTTCTCTCCTAAAGTTGCCGGCAATGAGGGTGCATAAGGCCCCAAAATTGCTTTATTTTACTTTTTATTTTAATAGCTACAAGTTGGTAATATATGTATATATTGACACATATATATATATATATATATATATACACCAATACAAATATGATTGGCTAGGTTTTTGGGCTCTAGAAATTTAATTCATTGGGCTCCCAATTAATTCCACTTGGATCTTCAATAATTAAATCAATGGGCTAAGCAATTAATTCCATGGGCTAGATAATTAATTCCATGAGCTAAGCATTTAGTTGATACCCATTTAATCACATAATGGTAATTAGTAACATGAATTAATTTTACCACTTTAAAGTTAACATTTAATAAATTCATGGACTACTATTATTAAATGTTACACTTGAATTAATTATATTAATTAACACAATTAGACTTGTCTTTAATAAATTAATTTAATCTATCAAGTAATTGGTTTAATTATAAACTCAACCACATTTTGTTAAGTCATCGATTAGGGTTTCTAACTTATCGTTTCTTGAGATTAATATTTATAGGTTAGTTCATTTGGTTTAAATAAAATCATCGTGCGATCTTCCCTTTTTAATTAAATCCTCATACACATAGATATGATTATTCATGAAGGCACAACAAAATAAAAATTAAATTCATTTCATTGATAAATATTAATCAAATATATTTGAAATGCGTAGTAATATTTGCGGTCATTACAAACTAGAAGTTTTCTTTAACCGAGGACTTGTGTTAGTTGTACGTACGGTGTTGAATGCGAGAGTGATAGGATTCCACCTTTTGAAACTAAACAGAGGTGAACGAAGTAATATGACACTAAATCATCTATTTGTTTACCAATTTCAAGGAAATAATGAAACAACTAGAAGTTTTCTTTAACCGAGGACTTGTGTTAGTTGTACGTACGGTTTTGAATGCGAGAGTGATAGGATTTCCCCTTTTGATGCTAAACAATGGTGCATGAAGTAATGTGAGTCTAAATCATCTATTTGTTTACCAATTTGAAGGAAATAATGAAACAACTAGAAGTTTTCTTTAACCGAGGACTTGTGTTAGTTGACCGTACAGTTTTGAATGCAAGAGTGATAGGATTCCACCATTTGATGCTAAACAAAGTAAAACAAAGTAATATGACAGTAAATTATCTATTTCTTTACAAACTTGAAGGAAATAATGAAACAACTAGAAGTTTTCTTTATCCGAGGACTTTTGTTAGTTGTACGTACGGTTTTGAATGCGAGAGTGATAGGATTCCATCTTTTGATACTAAACAGAGGTGAACGAAGTAATATGACACTAAATCATCTATTTGATTACCAATTTCAAGGAAATAATGAAACAATTAGAAGTTTTCTTTAATTGAGGACTTGTGTTAGTTGTACGTACGGTTTTGAATGCGAGAGTGATAGGATTCCACCTTTTGATGCTAAACACAGTAAAACGAAGTAATATGACACTAAATCATCTATTTCTTAACCAATTTGAAGGAAATAATGAAACAACTAGAAGTTTTCTTTAACCAAGGACTTTTGTTAGTTGTACGTATGCTTTTGAATGCGAGGGTGATATGATTGCACCTTTTGATGCCAAACAAAGTTGAACGAAGTAACATGACACTAAATCATCTATTTGTTTTCCAATTTGAAGGAAATAATGAAACAACTAGAAGTTTCTTTAACCGAGGACTTGCGTTAGTTGTACGTACGATTTTAAATGCGAGAGTCATAGGATTGCACCTTTTGAAGCTAAACAAAGTTGAACGAATTAATATGACACAAAATCATCTATTTGTTTACCAATTTGAAGGAAATAATGAAACAACCAGATGTTTTCTTTAACCGAGGACTTGTGTTAGTTGTACGTACGGTTTTGAATGAGAGAGTAATAGCATTCCCCCTGTTGATGCTAAAAAAGTAAAACAAAGTAATATGACACTAAATCATCTATTTGTTAATCAATTTCAAGGAAATAATGAAACAACTAGAAGTTTTCTTTAACCGAGGACTTGTGTTAGTTGTACGTACGGTTTTGAATGCGAGAGTGATAGGATTGCACCTTTTGACTCTAAACAAAGGTGAACGAAGTAATATGACACTAAATCATCTATTTTGTTGCCAATTTGAAGGAAATAATGAAGCAACTAGAAGTTTTTTTTAACCGAGGACTTGCGTTAGTTGTACATACGATTTTGAATGCGAGAGTGATATGATTGCACCTTTTGATGCTAAACAACGGTGCACGAAGTAATATGACACTAAATCATCTATTTGTTTACCAATTTGAAGGAAATAATGAAACAACTAGAAGTTTTCTTTAACCGAGTACTTGTGTTAGTTGACCGTACGGTTTTGAATGTAAGAGTGATAGGATTGCACCTTTTGATGCTAAACAAAGTTGAACGAATTAATATGACACCAAATCATCTATTTGTTTACCAATTTAAAGGAAATAATGAAATAACTAGAAGTTTTCTTTAACCGGGGACTTGTGTTAGTTGTACGTACGGTGTTGAATGCGAGAGTGATAGGATTCTACCTTTTGAAACTAAACAGAGGTGAACGAAGTAATATGACACTAAATCATCTATTTGTTTACCAATTTCAAGGAAATATTGAAACAACTAGAAGTTTTCTTTAACCGAGGACTTGTGTTAGTTGTAGGTACGGTTTTCAATGTGAGAGTGATAGGATTGCACCTTTTGATGCTAAACAAAGTTGAACGAAGTAATATGACACTAAATCATCTATTTGTTTACCAATTTGAAGGAAATAATGAAACAACTATAAGTTTTCTTTAACCGAGGACTTGTTTAGTTGTACGTACGGTTTTGAATTCGAGAGTGATAGGATTGCACATTTTGATGCTAAACAAGGGTGAACGAAGTAACATGACACTAAATCATATTCTTCGTAGCCAATTTGAAGGAAATAATAAAACACCTAGAAGTTTTCTTTAACCGAGGACTTGTGTCGGTTGTACGTATGGTTTTGAATTCCAGAGTGATAGGATTGCACCTTTTGATGCTAAACAAAGTTGAACGAAGTAATATGACACTAAATCATCTATTTGTTAACCAATTTGAAGGAAATAATGAAACAACTAGAAGTTTTCTTTAACCAAGGACTTTTGTTAGTTGTACGTACGCTTTTGAATGCGAGGGTGATATGATTGCACCTTTTAATGCTAAACAAAGTTGAACGAAGTAATATGACACTAAATCGTCTATGTGTTTACCAATTTGAAGGAAATAATGAAACAACTAGAAGTTTTCTTTAAACGAGGACTTGTGTTAGTTGAACGTACGGTTTTGAATGCAAGAGTGATAGGATTCCACCTTTTGATGCTAAACAAAGTAAAACGAAGTAATATTGTAGTAAATTATCTATTTGTTTACAAACTTGAAGGAAATAATGAAACAACTAGAACTTTTCTTTAACCGAGGACTTGTGTTAGTTGACCGTACGGTTTTGAATGCAAGAGTGATAGGATTCCACCTTTTGATGCTAAACAAAGTAAAACGAAGTAATATTGTAGTAAATTATCTATTTGTTTACAAACTTGAAGGAAATAATGAATCAACAAGAAGTTTTCTTTATCCGAGGACTTGTGTTAGTTGTACGTACGGTTTTGAACGCGAGAGTGATAGGATTCCACCTTTTGATACTAAACAGAGGTGAACTAAGTAATATGACACTAAATCATCTATCTGTTTACCAATTTCAAGGAAATAATGAAACAATTAGAAGTTTTCTTTAACTGAGGACTTGTGTTAGTTGTACGTACGGTTTTGAATGCGAGAGTGATAGGATTCCACCTTTTGATGCTAAACACAGTAAAACGAAGTAATATCACACCAAATCATCTATTTCTTAACCAATTTGAAGGAAATAATGAAACAACTAGAAGTTTTCTTTAACCAAGGACTTGTGTTAGTTGTACGTACGCTTTTGAATGTGAGGGTGATAGGATTGCACCTTTTGATGCTAAACAAAGTTGAAAGAAGTAATATGACACTAAATCATCTATTTGTTTAGCAATTTGAAGGAAATAATGAAACAACCAGATGTTTTCTTTAACCGAGGACTTGTGTTAGTTGTACGTACGGTTTTGAATGAGAGAGTGATAACATTCCACCTGTTGATGCTAAAAAAGTAAAACAAAGTAATATGACACTAAATCATCTATTTGTTAATCAATTTCAAGGAAATAATGAAACAACTAGAAGCTTTCTTTAACCGAGGACTTGTGTTAGTTGTACGTACGGTTTTGAATGCGAGAGTGATAGCATTCCACCTGTTGATGCTAAACAGAGGTGAACGAAGTATTATGACTTGTGTTGGTTGTACGTGCGGTTTTGAATGCGAGAGTGATAGGATTGTACCTTTTGATGCTAAACAAAGTTGAACGATGTAATATGACACTAAATCATCTATTTGTTTACCAATTTCAAGGAAATAATGAAACAACTAGAAGTTTTCTTTAACCGAGGACTTGTGTTAGTTGTACGTACGGTTTTGAATTCGAGAGTGATAAGATTGCAACTTTTGATGCTAAACAAGGGTGAACGAAGTAACATGACACTAAATCATATACTTTGTAGCCAATTTGAAGGAAATAATAAAACACCTAGAAGTTTTCTTTAACCGAGGACCTGTGTTAGTTGTACGTACGCTTTTGAATGCGAGCGTGATAGGATTGCACCTTTTCATGCTAAACAAAGTTGAACGAAGTAATATGACACTAAATCATCTATTTGTTTACCAATTTGAAGGAAATAATGAAACAACTAGAAGTTTCTTTAACCGAGGACTTGCGTTAGTTGTACGTACGATTTTAAATGCGAGAGTTATAGGATTGCACCTTTTGAAGCTAAACAAAGTTGAACGAAGTAATATGACACAAAATCATCTATTTGTTTACCAACTTGAAGGAAATAATGAAACAACCAGATGGTTTCTTTAACCGAGGACTTGTGTTAGTTGTACGTACGGTTTTGAATGCAAGAGTGATAGCATTCCACCTGTTGATGCTAAAAAAGTAAAACAAAGTAATATGACACTAAATCATCTATTTGTTAATCAATTTCAAGGAAATAATGAAACAACTAGAAGTTTTCTTTAACCGAGGACTTGTTTAGTTGTACGTACGGTTTTGAATGCGAGAGTGATAGGATTGCACATTTTGTTGCTAAACAAAGGTGAACGAAGTAATATGACACTAAATCATCTATTTTGTTGCCAATTTGAAGGAAATAATGAAACTACTAGAAGTTTTCTTTAACCGAGGACTTGCGTTAGTTGTACATACGATTTTGAATGCAAGAGTGATAGGATTGCACCTTTTGATGCTAAACAACGGTGCACGAAGTAATATTACACTAAATCATCTATTTGTTTATCAATTTGAAGCAAATAATGAAACAACTAGACGTTTTCTTTAACCGAGGACTTGTGTTAGTTGACCTTACGATTTTGAATGCAAGAGTGATAGGATTGCACCTTTTGATGCTAAACAAAGTAGAACGAAGTAATATGACACCAAATCATCTATTTGTTTACCAATTTAAAGGAAATAATGAAACAACTAGAAGTTTTATTTAACCGAAGACTTGTGTTAGTTGTACGTACGGTGTTGAATGCGAGAGTGATAGGATTCCACCTTTTGACACTAAACAGAGGTGAACGAAGTAATATGACACTAAATCATCTATTTGTTTACCAACTTCAAGGAAATAATGAAACAACTAGAAGTTTTCATTAACCGAGGACTTGTGTTAGTTGACCGTACTGTTTCGAATGCAAGAGTGATTGGATTGCACCTTCTGATGCTAAACAAAGTTGAACGAAGTAATATGACACCAAATCATCTATTTGTTTATCAATTTAAAGGAAATAATGAAACATTTAGAAGTTTTCTTTAACCGAAGACTTGTGTTAGTTGTATGTACGGTTTTGAATGCGAGAGTTATATGATTGCACCTTTTGATGCTAAACAAAGGTGAACGAATTAATATGACACTAAATCATCTATTTTGTTGCCAATTTGAAGGAAATAATGAAATAACTAGAAGTTTTCTTTAACCGCGGACTTGTGTTGAGTGTACGTACGGTTTTGAATGCGAGAGTGATAGGATTGTACCTTTTGAAAAAGTAAACAATGTTGAAAGAAGTAATATGACACTAGATCATCTATTTGTTTACCAATTTGAAGGAAATAATGAAACAACTAGAAGTTTCTTTAACCGAGGACTTGCGTTAGTTGTACATAAGATTATGAATGCGAGAGTGATAGGATTGCACCTTTTGATGCTAAACAACGGTGCACGAAGTAATATGACACTAAATCATCTATTTGTTTACCTATTTGAAGGAAATAATGAAGCTACCTCGTACGCCACCTCACCAACTCGCTTCAAAATTTCAAACGGTCCGATAAATCTAGGACTCAATTTTCCTTTCTTTTCGAATCTGATTTTTCCTTTCCATGGAGATACCTTCAGAAAGATAAAACTCCGAACCTCGAAGTCTCTCTTCTGACGATGTAAATTCGCATACTTCTTTTGTCGATCCTGAGCCGTAACTAGACGAGCTCTTATCACTTTGATCACATCTACAGTTTGTTGTACTAGTTCGGGTCCCAACAATCTCCGTTCACCAACTTCATCCCAGTACAATGGTGTGCGACACTTCCTCCCATACAGTGCTTCGTACAGCGGCATGCCAATACTTGCATGATAACTGTTGTTGTATAAAAACTCCACTAACGGCAAGTGATCATCCCAACTACCTTTAAAATCCATCACACATGCTCTAAGCATATCTTCCAGCGTCTGAATTGTTCGCTCCCTCTGCCCATCAGTCTAGGGATGATACGCGGTACTCAACCTTAATTTCGTCCCCATTCTTTCCTGTAGGCTCCTCCAGAATTTTGACGTGAAGCGCGGATCTCTATCAGACACAATAGATACCGGTACTCCATGTCGCGACACAATTTCTTTAACATATAGCTTTGCCAGCTGCACTAAGTTATACCTAATTCTAATTGGTAAAAAATGTGCAGACTAGGTCAAACGATCCACGATTACCCAAATCGCATCATACCCCTTTTGAGTTGCTGGAAGTCCTACCACAAAATCCATTGTGATATGCTCCCATTTCCATTCCGGAATCTCCAACGGTTGCAACAGGCCACTAGGTTTCTGATGTTCTGCATTAACCCTCTGGCAAGTTAAACACCTGCTGACACACTCAGCTACTTCCCTCTTCATGTTAGGCCACCACAAATGTTATCGTAGATCTCGATACATTTTGGTACTACCCAGATGTATTGAGTATCTCGTGTTGTGGGCCTCTTGTAGAATTTCTTCCCTCAATTCTGGAACCAATGGTACCCAGACTCTTCCTTTGAATCGAATTAACCCTGAGCCAACTAGAAGTTTTCTTTAACCGAGGACTTATGTTAGTTGTACGTACGGTTTTGAATGCGAGAGTGATAGGATTCCACCTTTTGATGCTGAACAAAGTAAAACGCAGTAATATGACACTAAATCATCTATTTGTTAACCAATTTGAAGGAAATAATGAAACAACTAGAGGTTTTCTTTAACCAAGGACTTGTGTTAGTTGTACGTATGGTTTTGAATGCGAGAGTAATAGGATTGCACCTTTTGATGCTAAACAAAGTTGAACGAAGTAATATGACACTAAATCATCTATTTGTTTACCAATTTGAAGGAAAAAATGAAACAACTAGAAGTTTCTGTAATCGAGGACTTGCGTTAGTTGTACGTACGATTTTGAATGCGAGAGTTATAGGATTGCACCTTTTGATGCTAAACAAAGGTGAACGAAGTAATATGACACTAAGTCATCTATTTGTTTACCAATTTGAAGGAAATAATGAAACAACTAGAAGTTTTTTTTTAACCGTGTACTTGTGTTAGTTGTACGTACGGTTTTGAATGTGAGAGTGATTGGTTTGCACCTTTTGATGCTAAACAAAGTTGAATGAAGTAATATGACACTAAATCATCTATTTGTTTACCAATTTGAAGAAAATAATGAAACAACTAGAAGTTTTCTTTAACCGAGGACTTGTGTTAGTTGTACGTACGGTTTTGAATTCAAGAGTGATATGATTGCACCTTTTTATGCTAAACAAAGTTGAAAGAAGTAATATAACACTAAATCATCTATTTGTTTACCAATTTGAAGGAACAATGAAACAACTAGAAGTTTCTTTAACCAAGGACTTGTGTTAGTTGTACGTACGGTTTTGAATGCGAGAGTGAAAGGATTGCACCTTTTGATGCTAAACAAAGTAAAACAATGTAATATGACACTAAATCATCTATTTGTTTACCAATTTGTAGGAAATAATGAAGCAACTAGAAGTTTTCTTTAACCGAGGACTCGTGTTAGTTGTACGTACGGTTTTGAATGCGAGAGTGATGGGATTGCACCTTTTGATGCTAAACAAAGATGAACGAAGTAATATGACACTAAATCATCTATTTGTTTACCAATTTCAAGAAAATAATGAAACAACTAGAAGATTCTGTAACCGAGGACTTGCGTTAGTTGTACGTACGATTTTGAATGCGAGTGTGATAGTATTGCACCTTTTGATGCTAAAAAAAGTTGAACGAAGTAATATGACACCAAATCATCTATTTGTTCACCAATTTCAAGGAAATAATGAAATAACTAGAAGTTTTCTTTACCCGAGGACTTGTGTTAGTTGTACGTACGGTTTTGAATGCAAGAGTGATAGGATTCCACCTTTTGATGCCAAACAGAGGTGAAAGAAGTAACATGACACTAAATCATCTATTTGTTAACCCATTTGAAGGAAATAATGAAACAACTAGAAGTTTTCTTTAACCGAGGACTTGTGTTAGTTGTACGTACGGTTTTGAATGCGAGAGTGATAGGATTCCACCTTTTGATGCTAAACAAAGTAAAACGAAGTAATATGACACTAAATCATCTATTTGTTAACCAATTTCTTTGAAATAAATAATGAAACAACTAGAAGTTTTCTTCAACCGAGGACTTGTGTTAGTTGTACGTACGGTTTTGAATGCGAGAGTGATAGGATTCCACCTTTTGATGCTAAACAAAGTTGAACGAAGTAATATGACACTGAATCATCTATTTGTTTACCAATTTGAAGGAAATAATGAAACAACTAGAAGTTTTCTTTAACCGAGGACTTGTGTTAGTTGTACGTACGGTTTTGAATGCGAGAGTGATAGGATTCCACCTTTTGATTCTAAACAAAGGTGAACGAAGTAATATGACACTAAATGATCTCTTTGATTACCAATTTCAAGGAAATAATGAAACAACTAGAAGTTTTCTTTAACCGAGGACTTGTGTTAGTTGTACGTACGGTCTTGAATGCGAGAGTGATAGGATTCCACCTTTTGATGCTAAACAAAGTAAAACGAAGTAATATGACACTAAATCATTTATTTGTTAACCAATTTGAAGGAATTAATGAAACTACTAGAAGTTTTCTTTAACCGAGAACTTTAGTTAGTTGTCCGTACGGTTTTGAAAACGTGAGAGTGATAGGATTGCACCTTTTAATGCAAAACAAAGTTGAAAGAAGTAATATAACACTAAATCATCTATTTGTTTACCAATTTGAAGGAAACAATGAAACAACTAGAAGTTTCTTTAACCGAGGACTGGCGTTAGTTGTACGTACGATTTTGAATGCGAGTGTGATAATATTGTACCTTTTGATGCTAAAAAAAGTTGAACGAAGTAATATGACACCAAATCATCTATTTGTTAACTAATTTGAAGGAAATAATGAAACAACTAGAAGTTTTCTTTAACCGAGGACTTGTGTTAGTTGTACGTACAGTTTGGAATGCGAGAGTGATAGGATTGCACCTTTTGATGCCAAACAAAGTTGAACGAAGTAATACGACACTAAATCATCTATTTGTTTACCAATTTGAAGGAAATAATGAAACAACTAGATGTTTCTTTAACCGAGGACTTGCATTAGTTGTACGTACGATTTTGAATGCGAGAGTTGTAGGATTGCACCTTTTGAAGCTAAACAAAAGTGAACTAAGTAATATGACACTAAATCATCTATTTATTTACCAATTTGAAGGAAATAATGAAACAACTAGAAGTTTTCTTTAACCGAGTACTTGTGTTAGTTGTATGTACGGTTTTGAATGCGAGAATGATAGGATTGCAGCTTTTGATGCTAAACACAGGTGAACGAAGTAATATGACACTAAATCATCTATTTCGTTGCCAATTTGAAGGAAATAATGAAACAACTATAAATTTTCTTTAACCGAGGACTTGTGTTGGTTGTACGTATGGTTTTGAATGCGAGAGTGATGGGATTCTACCTTTTGATGCTAAACAAAGTTGGACGAAGTTATATGACACTAAATCATCTATTTGTTTACCAATTTGAAGGAAATAATGAAACAACTAGAAGTTTTCTTTAACCGAGGACTTGTGTTAGTTGACCGTATGGTTTTGAATGCGAGAGTGATAGGATTGCACCTTTTGATGCTAAACAAAGTTTGACGAAGTAATATGACACTAAATCATCTATTTATTTACCAATTTAAAGGGAATAGTGAAACAACTAGAGGTTTTCTTTAACCGAGGACTTGTGTTAGTTGTACGTATGGTTTTGAATGCGACAGTGATAGGATTCCACCTTTTGATGCTAGCCAAAGTAAAACGAAGGAATATGACACTAAATCATCTATTTGTTAACCAATTTGAAGGAAATAATGAAACAACTAGAAGTTTTCTTTAACCGAGGACTTGTGTTAGTTGTACGTACGGTTTTGAATGTGAAAGTGATAGGATTGCACCTTTTTATGCTAAACAAATTTGAACGAAGTAATATGACACTAAATCATCTATTTCTTTACCAAGTTGAAGGAAATAATGAAAAAACTAGAAGTTTCTTTAACCGAGGACTTGTGTTAGTTGTACGTACGATTTGAAATGCGAGAGTTATAGGATTGCACCTTTTGAAGCTAAACAAAGGTGAACGAAGTAATATGACTAATCATCTATTTGTTTACCAATTTGAAGGAAATAATGAAACAACTAGAAGTTTTCTTTAACCGAGGACTTGTGTTCGTTGTACGTACGGTTTTGAATGCGAGAGGGATAGGATTCCACCTTTTGATGCTAAACAAAGTTGAACAAAGTAATATGACACTAAATCATCTATTTGTTTACCAATTTGAAGGAAATAATGAAACAACTAGAAGTTTTCTTTAACCGAGGACTTGTGTTAGTTGTACGTGCGGTTTTGAATGCGAGAGTGATAGAATTGCACCTTTTGATGCTAAACAAAGTTAAACGAAGTAATATGACACTAAATCATCTATTTATTTACCAATTTAAAGGGAATAATGAAACAACTAGAGTTTTCTTTAACCGATGACTTGTGTTAGTTGTACGTACGGTTTTGAATGCGACAGTGATATGATTCCACCTTTTGATGCTAGACAAAGTAAAACGAAGGAATATGACACCAAATCATCTATTTGTTCACCAATTTGAAGGAAATAATGAAACAACTAGAAGTTTTCTTTAACCGAGGACTTGTGTTAGTTGTACGTACGGTTTTGAATGTGAAAGTGATAGGATTGCACCTTTTTATGCTAAACAAATTTGAACGAAGTAATATGACACTAAATCATCTATTTGTTTACCAAGTTGAAGGAAATAATGAAAAAACTAGAAGTTTCTTTAACCGAGGACTTGTGTTAGTTGTACGTACGATTTGAAATGCGAGAGTTATAGGATTGCACCTTTTGAAGCTAAACAAAGGTGAACGAAGTAATATGACTAATCATCTATTTGTTTACCAATTTGAAGGAAATAATGAAACAACTAGAAGTTTTCTTTAACCGAGGACTTGTGTTCGTTGTACGTACGGTTTTGAATGCGAGAGGGATAGGATTCCACCTTTTGATGCTAAACAAAGTTGAACAAAGTAATATGACACTAAATCATCTATTTGTTTACCAATTTGAAGGAAATAATGAAACAACTAGAAGTTTTCTTTAACCGAGGACTTGTGTTAGTTGTACGTGCGGTTTTGAATGCGAGAGTGATAGGATTGCACCTTTTGATGCTAAACAAAGTTAAACGAAGTAATATGACACTAAATCATCTATTTATTTACCAATTTAAAGGGAATAATGAAACAACTAGAGTTTTCTTTAACCGATGACTTGTGTTAGTTGTACGTACGGTTTTGAATGCGACAGTGATAGGATTCCACCTTTTGACGCTAGACAAAGTAAAACGAAGGAATATGACACCAAATCGTCTATTTGTTCACCAATTTGAAGGAAATAATGAAACAACTAGAAGTTTTCTTTAACCGAGGACTTGTGTTAGTTGTACGTACGGTTTTGAATGTGAAAGTGATAGGATTGCACCTTTTTATGCTAAACAAATTTGAACGAAGTAATATGACACTAAATCATCTATTTGTTTACCAATTTCAAGGAAATAATGGAACAACTAGAATTTTTCTTTAACCGAGGACTTGTGTTAGTTGTACGTACGGTTTTGAATGCGAGAGTGATAGGATTGCACCTTTTGATGCTAAACAATGTTGAACGAAGTAATATGACACTAAATCATCTATTTGTTTACCAATTTGAAGGAAATAACGAAAAAACTAGAAGTTTCTTTAACCGAGGACTTGTGTTAGTTGTACGTACGATTTATAATGCGAGAGTTATAGGATTGCACCTTTTGAAGCTAAACAAAGGTGAACGAAGTAATATGACTAATCATCTATTTGTTTACCAATTTGAAGAAAATAATGAAACAACTAGAAGTTTTCTTTAACCAAGCACTTGTGTTCGTTGTACGTACGGTTTTGAATGCGAGAGTGATAGGATAGCACCTTTTGATTCTAAACAAAGTTGAACGAAGTAATATGACACTAAATCATCTATTTGTTTACCAATTTAAAGGAAATAATGAAACAACTAGAAGTTTTCTTTAACCGAGGACTTGTATTGGTTTTACCTGCGGTTTTGAATGCGAGAGTGATGGGATTGCACCTTTTGATGCTAAACAAAGTTGAACGAAGTAATATGACACTAAATCATCTATTTGTTTACCAATTTGAAGGAAATAATGAAAAAACTAGAAGTTTCTTTAACCGAGGACTTGCGTTTGTTGTACGTACGATTTATAATGCGAGAGTTATAGGATTGCACATTTTAAAGCTAAACAAAGGTGAACGAAGTAATATGACTAATCATCTATTTGTTTACCAATTTGAAGGAAATAATGAAACAACTAGAAGTTTTATTTAACTGAGGACTTGTGTTAGTTGTATGTACAGTTTTCAATGCGAGAGTGATAGAATTCCACCTTTTGATGCTAAACAGAGGTGAACGAAGTAATATGACACTAAATCATCTATTTGTTTACCAATTTAAAGGAAATAATGAAACAACTAGAAGTTTTCTTTAACCGAGGACTTGTGATGGTTGTACTTGCGGTTTTGAATGCGAGAGTGATAGCATTGTACCTTTTGATGCTAAACAAAGTTGAACGATGTAATATGACACTAAATCATCTATTTGTTTACCAATTTCAAGGAAGTAATGAAACAACTAGAAGTTTTCTTTAACCGAGGACTTGTGTTAGTTGTACGTACGGTTTTGAATGCGAGAGTGATAGGATTGCACCTTTTGATGCTAAACAATGTTGAACGAAGTAATATGACACTAAATCATCTATTTGTTTACCAATTTGAAGGAAATAATGAAAAAACTAGAAGTTTCTTTAACCGAGGACTTATGTTAGTTGTACGTATGATTTATAATGCGAGAGTTATAGGATTGCACCTTTTGAAGCTAAACAAAGGTGAACGAAGTAATTGACTAATCATCTATTTGTTTACCAATTTGAAGAAAATAATGAAACAACTAGAAGTTTTCTTTAACCGAGGAATTGTGTTCGTTGTACGTACGGTTTTGAATGGGAGAGTCATAGGATTGCACCTTTTGATGCTAAACAAAGTTGAACGAAGTAATATGACACTACATCATCTATTTGTTTTCCAATTTAAAGGAAATAATGAAACAACTAGAAGTTTCTTTAACCGAGGACTTGTGTTAGTTGTGCGTACGATTTTGAATGGGAGAGTCATAGGATTGCACCTTTTGATGCTAAACAAAGGTGAACGAAGTAATATGACACTAAATCATCTATTTGTTTACCAATTTGAAGGAAATAATGAAACAAGTAGAAGTTTTCTTTAACCGAGGACTTGTGTTCGTTGTACGTACGGTTTTGAATGCGAGAGGGATAGGATTCCACCTTTTGATGCTAAACAATGTTGAACAAAGTAATATGACACTAAATCATCTATTTGTTTACCAATTTGAAGGAAATAATGAAACAACTAGAAGTTTTCTTTAACCGAGGACTTGTGTTAGTTGTACGTGCGGTTTTGAATGCGAGAGTGATAGGATTGCACCTTTTGATGCTAAACAAAGTTAAACGAAGTAATATGACACTAAATCATCTATTTGTTTACCAATTTAAAGGGAAAAATGAAACAACTAGAGTTTTCTTTAACCGAGGACTTGTGTTAGTTGTACGTACGGTTTTGAATGCGACAGTGATAGGATTCTACCTTTTGATGCTAGACAAAGTAAAACGAAGGAATATGACACCAAATCATCTATTTGTTCACCAATTTGAAGGAAATAATTAAACAACTAGAAGTTTTCTTTAACCGAGTACTTGTGTTAGTTGTACGTACGGTTTTGAATGTGAAAGTGATAGGATTGCACCTTTTTATGCTAAACAAATTTGAACGAAGTAATATGACACTAAATCATCTATTTGTTTACCAAGTTGAAGGAAATAATGAAAAAACTAGAAGTTTCTTTAACCGAGGACATGCGTTGGTTGTACGTGCGGTTTTGAATGCGAGAGTGATAGGATTGCACCTTTTGATGCTAAACAAAGTTGAACGAAGTAATATGACACTAAATCATCTATTTGTTTACCAATTTCAAGGAAATAATGAAACAACTAGAAGTTTTCTTTAACCGAGGACTTGTGTTAGTTGTGCGTACGGTTTTGAATGCGAGAGTGATAGGATTGCACCTTTTGATGCTAAACAATGTTGAACGAAGTAATATGACACTAAATCATCTATTTGTTTACCAATTTGAAGGAAATAACGAAAAAACTAGAAGTTTCTTTAACCGAGGACTTGTGTTAGTTGTACGTACGATTTATAATGCGAGAGTTATAGGATTGCACCTTTTGAAGCTAAACAAAGGTGAACGAAGTAATATGACTAATCATCTATTTGTTTACCAATTTGAAGAAAATAATGAAACAACTAGAAGTTTTCTTTAACCAAGCACTTGTGTTCGTTGTGCGTACGGTTTTGAATGCGAGAGTGATAGGATAGCACCTTTTGATGCTAAACAAAGTTGAACGAAGTAATATGACACTAAATCATCTATTTGTTTACCAATTTAAAGGAAATAATGAAACAACTAGAAGTTTTCTTTAACCGAGGACTTGTGTTCGTTGTACGTACGGTTTTGAATGGGAGAGTCATAGGATTACACCTTTTGATGCTAAACAAAGTTGAACGAAGTAATATGACACTACATCATCTATTTGTTTTCCAATTTAAAGGAAATAATGAAACAACTAGAAGTTTCTTTAACCGAGGACTTGTGTTAGTTGTGCGTACGATTTTGAATGGGAGAGTCATAGGATTGCACCTTTTGATGCTAAACAAAGGTGAACGAAGTAATATGACACTAAATCATCTATTTGTTTACCAATTTGAAGGAAATAATGAAACAAGTAGAAGTTTTCTTTAACCGAGGACTTGTGTTCGTTGTACGTACGGTTTTGAATGCGAGAGGGATAGGATTCCACCTTTTGATGCTAAACAATGTTGAACAAAGTAATATGACACTAAATCATCTATTTGTTTACCAATTTGAAGGAAATAATGAAACAACTAGAAGTTTTCTTTAACCGAGGACTTGTGTTAGTTGTACGTGCGGTTTTGAATGCGAGAGTGATAGGATTGCACCTTTTGATGCTAAACAAAGTTAAACGAAGTAATATGACACTAAATCATCTATTTATTTACCAATTTAAAGGGAAAAATGAAACAACTAGAGTTTTCTTTAACCGAGGACTTGTGTTAGTTGTACGTACGGTTTTGAATGCGACAGTGATAGGATTCTACCTTTTGATGCTAGACAAAGTAAAACGAAGGAATATGACACCAAATCATCTATTTGTTCACCAATTTGAAGGAAATAATGAAACAACTAGAAGTTTTCTTTAACCGAGTACTTGTGTTAGTTGTACGTACGGTTTTGAATGTGAGAGTAATAGGATTGCACCTTTTTATGCTAAACAAAGTTGAACGAAGTAATATGACACTAAATCATCTATTTGTTTACCAAGTTGAAGGAAATAATGAAAAAACTAGAAGTTTCTTTAACCGAGGACATGCGTTGGTTGTACGTGCGGTTTTGAATGCGAGAGTGATAGGATTGCACCTTTTGATGCTAAACAAAGTTGAACGATGTAATATGACACTAAATCATCTATTTGTTTACCAATTTCAAGGAAATAATGAAACAACTAGAAGTTTTCTTTAACCGAGGACTTGTGTTAGTTGTGCGTACGGTTTTGAATGCTAGAGTGATAGGATTGCACCTTTTGATGCTAAACAATGTTGAACGAAGTAATATGACACTAAATCATCTATTTGTTTACCAATTTGAAGGAAATAACGAAAAAACTAGAAGTTTCTTTAACCGAGGACTTGTGTTAGTTGTACGTACGATTTATAATGCGAGAGTTATAGGATTGCACCTTTTGAAGCTAAACAAAGGTGAACGAAGTAATATGACTAATCATTTATTTGTTTACCAATTTGAAGAAAATAATGAAACAACTAGAAGTTTTCTTTAACCAAGCACTTGTGTTCGTTGTGCGTACGGTTTTGAATGCGAGAGTGATAGGATAGCACCTTTTGATGCTAAACAAAGTTGAACGAAGTAATATGACACTAAATCATCTATTTGTTTACCAATTTAAAGGAAATAATGAAACAACTAGAAGTTTTCTTTAACCGAGGACTTGTATTGGTTTTACCTGCGGTTTTGAATGCGATAGTGATGGGATTGCACCTTTTGATGCTAAACAAAGTTGAACGAAGTAATATGACACTAAATCATCTATTTGTTTACCAATTTGAAGGAAATAATGAAAAAACTAGAAGTTTCTTTAACCGAGGACTTGCGTTTGTTGTACGTACGATTTATAATGCGAGAGTTATAGGATTGCACATTTTAAAGCTAAACAAAGGTGAACGAAGTAATATGACTAATCATCTATTTGTTTACCAATTTGAAGGAAATAATGAAACAACTAGAAGTTTTATTTAACCGAGGACTTGTGTTCATTGTACGTACGGTTTTGAATGCGGGAGTGATAGGATAGTACCTTTTGATGCTAAACAAAGTTGAACGAAGTAATATGACACTAAATCATCTATTTGTTTACCAATTTAAAGGAAATAATGAAAGAACTAGAAGTTTTCTTTAACCGAGGACTTGTGGTGGTTGTACGTGCGGTTTTGAATGCGAGAGTGATAGGATTGTACCTTTTGATGCTAAACAAAGTTGAACGATGTAATATGACATTAAATCATCTATTTGTTTACCAATTTCAAGGAAACAATGAAACAACTAGAAGTTTTCTTTAACCGAGGACTTGTGTTAGTTGTACGTACGGTTTTGAATGCGAGAGTGATAGGATTCCACCTTTTGATGCTAAACAATGTTGAACGAAGTAATATGACACTAAATCATCTATTTGTTTACCAATTTGAAGGAAGTAATGAAAAAACTAGAAGTTTCTTTAACCGAGGACTTGTGTTAGTTGTACGTACTATTTATAATGCGAGAGTTATAGGATTGCACCTTTTGAAGCTAAACAAAGGTCAACGAAGTAATATGACTAATCATCTATTTGTTTACAAATTTGAAGAAAATAATGAAACAACTAGAAGTTTTCTTTAACTGAGGACTTGTGTTAGTTGTATGTACAGTTTTCAATGCGAGAGTGATAGAATTCCACCTTTTGATGCTAAACAGAGGTGAACGAAGTAATATGACACTAAATCATCTATTTGTTTACCAATTTCAAGAAAATAATGAAACAACTAGAGGTTTTCTTTAACCGAGGACTAGTGTTAGTTGTACGTACGGTTTTGAATGCGACAGTGATAGGATTCCACCATTTGATGATAAACAAAGTAAAACGAAGTAATATGACACTAAATCATCTATTTGTTAATCAATTTCTTTGAAATAAAAAAACAACTAGAAGTTTTCTTTAACCGAGGACTTGTGTTAGTTGTACGCACGATTTTGAATGCGAGAGAGATACGATTGCACCTTTTGATGCTAAAGAAAGTTGAACGAAGTAATATCACCCTAAATCATCTATTTGTTTACCAATTTGAAGGAAATAATGAGACAACTAGAAGTTTTATTTAACCGAGGACTTGTGTTAGTTGTACGGACGTTTTTGAATTCGAGAGTGATAGGATTTCACCTTTTTATGCTAAACAAAGGTGAACAAAGTAATATGACACTAAATCATCTATTTGTTTACCAGTTTGAAGTAAATAATGAAACAACTAGAAGTTTTCTTTAACCGAGGACTTGTGTTAGTTGTACGTACGGTTTTGAATGCAAGAGTGATAGGATTGTACCTTTTGATGCTAAACAAAGTTAAACGAAGTAATATGACACTAAATCATCTATTTCTTTTCCAATTAAAAGAAAATAATGAAACAACTAGAAGTTTTATTTAACCGAGGACTTGTGTTAGTTGTACGGACGATTTTGAATTCGAGAGTGATAGGATTGCACCTTTTTATGCTAAACAAAGGTGAACGAAGTAATATGACACTAAATCATCTATTTGTTTACCAGTTTGAAGTAAATAATAAAACAACTAGAAGTTTTCTTTAACCGAGGACTTGTGTTAGTTGTACGTATGGTTTTGAATGCGAGAGTGATAGGATTGTACCTTTTGATGCTAAACAAAGTTGAACGATGTAATATGACACTAAATCATCTATTTGTTTACCAATTTGAAGGAAATAATGAAACAACTAGAAGTTTTCTTTAACCGAGGACTTGTGTTAGTTGTACGTACGGTTTTGAATGCGAGAGTGATAGGATTGCACCTTTTGATGCTAAACAAAGTTGAACGAAGTAATATGACACTAAATCATCTATTTGTTTACCAATTTGATGGAAATAATAAGACAACAAGAAGTTTTATTTAACCGAGGACTCGTGTTAGTTGTACGTACGGTTTTGAATGCGAGAGTGATAGGATTGCAACTTTTGATGATAAACAAAGGAGAACGAAGTAATATGACACTAAATCATCTATTTCATTGCCAATTTCAAGGAAATAATGAAACAACTAGAAGTTTTCTTTAACCGAGGACTTGTGTTAGTTGTACGTACGGTTTTGACTGCGAGAGTGATAGGATTCCACCTTCTGATGCTAAACAAAGATGAATGAAGTAATATGACACTAAATCATCTATTTGTTTACCAATTTCAAGGAAATAATGAAACAACTAGAAGTTTTCTTTAATCGAGGACTTGTGTTAGTTGTACGTACCGTTTTAAATTCGAGAGTGATAGGATTGCACCTTTTGATACTAAACAAAGTTGAACGAAGTAATATGACACTAAATCATCTATTTGTTTATCAATTTGAAGGAAATATTGAAACAACTCGAAGTTTTCTTTAACCGAGGACTTGTGTTAGTTGACCGTACGGTTTTGAATGCGAAAGTGATAGGATTGCACCTTTTGATGCTAAACAAAGTTGAACGAAGTAATATGACACTAAATCATCTATTTGTATACCAATTTAAAGGAAATAATGAAACAACTAGAAGTTTTCTTTAACGGAGGACTTGTGTTAGTTGTACGTACGGTTTTGAATGCGAGAGTGATAGGATTGCACCTTTTGATGCTAAACAAAGGTGAACGAAATAATATGACACTAAATCATCAATCTGTTTAACAATTTGAAGGAAATAATGAAACAATTAGAAGTTTCTTTAACCGAGGACTTGCGTTAGTTGTAGGTACGAGAGTGATAGGATTGCACCTTTTAATGCAAAACAAAGTTGAACGAAGTAATATGACACTAAATCATCTATTTCTTTACCAATTTGAAGGAAATAATGAGACAACTAGAAGTTTTCTTTAACCGAGGACTTGTGTTAGTTTTACGTACGGTTTTGAATGCGAGAGTGATAGGATTCCACCTTTTGATGTTAAACAAGTTGAACAAGGTAATATGACATTAAAACATCTATTTGTCTGCCAACTTGAAGGAAATAATGAAAAAACTAGAAGTTTTCTTTAACCGAGGACTTTTGTTAGTTGTACGTACGGTTTTTAATGTGAGAGTGATAGGATTCCACCTTTTGATGCTAAACAAAGTAAAACGAAGTAATATGATACTAAATCATCTATTTGTTAACTAATTTGATGGAAATAATCAAACAACTAAAAGTTTTCTTTAACCGAGGACTTGTGTTAGTTGTACGTACTGTTTTGAATGCGAGAGTGATAGGATTGCAACTTTTGATGATAAACAAAGGTGAACAAAGTAATATGACACAAAATCATCTATTTCATTGCCAATTTCAAGGAAATAATGAAACAACTAGAAGTTTGCTTTAACCGAGGACTTGTGTTAGTTGTACGTACGGTTTTGAATGCGAGAGTGATAGGATTATTGCACCTTTTGATGCTAAACAAAGTTGAAAGAAGTAATATGACACTAAATCATCTATTTGTTTTCCAATTTGAAGGAAATAATGAAACAACTAGAAGTTTTTTTTTAACCGAGGACTTGTGTTAGTTGTACATACGGTTTTTAATGTGAGAGTGATAGGATTCTACCTTTTGATGCTAAACAAAGTAACACGAAGTAATATGATACGAAATCATCTATTTGTTAACAAATTTGATGGAAATAATGAAAATACAAGAAGTTTTCTTTAACCGAGGACTTGTGTTAGTTGTACGTACGGTTTTTAATGTGAGAGTGATAGGATTCCACCTTTTAATGCTAAACAATGTAAAACGAAGTAATATGATACTAAATCATCTATTTGTTAACCAATTTGATGGAAATAATGAAACAACTAGAAGTTTACTTTAACCGAGGACTTGTGTTAGTTGTACGTACGGTTTTGAATGCGAGAGTGATAGGATTGCACCTTTTGATGCTAAACAAAGTTGAAAGAAGTAATATGACACTAAATCATCTATTTGTTTTCCAATTTGAAGGAAATAATGGAACAACTAGAAGTTTCTTTAACCGAGGACTTGTGTTAGTTGTACGTACGATTTTGAATGCGAGAGTGATAGCATTGTACCTTTTGATGCTAAACAAAGTTGAACGATGTAATATGACACTAAATCATCTATTTGTTTACCAATTTCAAGGAAGTAATGAAACAACTAGAAGTTTTCTTTAACCGAGGACTTGTGTTAGTTGTACGTACGGTTTTGAATGCGAGAGTGATAGGATTGCACCTTTTATTGCTAAACAATGTTGAACGAAGTAATATGACACTAAATCATCTATTTGTTTTGCAATTTGAAGGAAATAATGAAACAACTAGAAGTTTCTTTAATCGAGGACTTGCGTTAGTTGTACGTACGATTTTGAATGAGAGAGTTGTAGGATTGCACCTATGGAAGCTAAACAATGGTGAACGAAGTAATATGACACTAAATAATGAATTTGTTTACCAATTTCAAGGAAATAATGAAACAACTAGAAGTTTTCTTTAATCGAGGACTTGTGTTAGTTGTACGTACAGTTTTGAATGCGAGAGTGATAGGATTGCACCTTTTGATACTAAACAAAGTTGAACGAAGTAATATGACACTAAATCATCTATTTGGTTACCAATTTGAAGGAAATATTGAAACAACTCGAAGTTTTCTTTAACCGAGGACTTGTGTTAGTTGACCGTACGGTTTTGAATGCGAAAGTGATAGGATTGCACATTTTGATGCTAAAGAAAGTTGAACGAAGTAATATGACACTAAATCATCTATTTGTATACCAATTTAAAGGAAATAATGAAACAACTGAAAGTTTTCTTTAACGGAGGACTTGTGTTAGTTGTACGTACGGTTTTGAATGCGAGAGTGATAGGATTGCACCTTTTGATGCTAAACAAAGGTGAACGAAATAATATGACACTAAATCATCAATTTGATTAAAAATTTGAAGGAAATAATGAAACAATTAGAAGTTTCTTTAACCGAGGACTTGCGTTAGTTGTACGTACGGTTTTGAATGCGAGAGTGATAGGATTCCACCTTCTGATGCTAAACAAAGATGAACGAAGTAATATGACACTAAATCATCTATTTGTTTACCAATTTCAAGGAAATAATGAAACAACTAGAAATTTTCTTTAATCGATCACTTGTGTTAGTTGTACGTACAGTTTTGAATGCGAGAGTGATAGGATTGCACCGTTTGATACTAAACAAAGTTGAACGAAGTAATATGACACTAAATCATCTATTTGTTTACCAATTTGAAGGAAATATTGAAACAACTCAAAGTTTTCTTTAATCGAGGACTTGTGTTAGTTGACTGTACGGTTTTGAATGCGAAAGTGGTAGGATTGCACCTTTTGATGCTAAACAAAGTTGAAAGAAGTAATATGACACTAAATCATCTATTTGTTTTCCAATTTGAAGGAAATAATGAAACAACTAGAAGTTTCTTTAACCGAGGACTTGTGTTAGTTGTACGTACGGTTTTGAATGCGAGAGTGATAGGATTGCACGTTTTGATGTTAAACAAAGGTGAACGAAGTAATATGACACTAAATCATCTATTTCTTTACCAATTTGAAGGAAATAATGAAACAACTATAAGTTTTTTTTAATTGAGGACTTGTGTTACTTGTACATACAGTTTTGAATGCGAGAGTGATAGGATTGCACGTTTTGATGCTAAACAAAGGTGAACGAAGTAATATGACACTAAATCATCTATTTGTTTACCAATTTGAAGGAAATAATGAGATAACTAGAAGTTTTCTTTAACCGAAGACTTGTGTTAGTTGTACGTACGGTTTTGAATGCGAGAGTGATAGGATTCCACCTTTTGATGTTGAACAAAGTAATATGACATTAAAACATCTATTTGTTTACCAATTTGAAGGAAATAATGAAACAACTAGAAGTTTTCTTTAACCGAGGACTTGTGTTAGTTGTACGTACGGTTTTTAATGTGAGAGTGATAGGATTGCACGTTTTGATGCTAAACAAAGGTGAACGAAATAATATGACACTAAATCATCTATTTCTTTACCAATTTGAAGGAAATAATGATACAACTAGAAGTTTTCTTTAACCGAGGACTTGTATTAGTTGTACATACGGTTTTGAATGCGAGAGTGATAGGATTGCACGTATTGATGCTAAACAAAGTTGAACGAAGTAATATGACACTAAATCATCTATTTGTTTACCAATTTGAGGGAAATATTGAAACAACTCGAAGTTTTCTTTAACTAGGACTTGTGTTAGGTGACCATACGGTTTCGAATGCGAAAGTGATAGGATTGCACCTTTTGATGCTAAACAAAGTTGAACGAAGTAATATGACACTAAATCATCTATTTGTATACCAATTTAAAGGAAATAATGAAACAACTAGAAGTTTTCTTTAACGGAGGACTTGTGTTAGTTGTACGTACGGTTTTTAATGTGAGAGTGATAGGATTCCACCTTTTGATGCTAAAAAAAGTAAAACGAAGTAATATGATACTAAATCATCTATTTGTTAACCAATTTGATGGAAATAATGAAACAAGTAGAATTTTCTTTAACCGAGGACTTGTGTTAGTTGTACGTACAGTTTTGAATGCGAGAGTGATAGGATTGCACCTTTTGATGCTAAACAAAGTTGAACGAAGTAATATGAAACTAAATCATCTATTTGTTTACCAATTTGAGGGAAATATTGAAACAACTCGAAGTTTTCTTTAACTAGGACTTGTGTTAGGTGAACATACGGTTTTGAATGCGAAAGTGATAGGATTGCACCTTTTGATGCTAAACAAAGTTGAACGAAGTAATATGACACTAAATCATCTATTTGTATACCAATTTAAAGGAAATAATGAAACAACTAGAAGTTTTCTTTAACGGAGGACTTGTGTTAGTTGTACGTACTGTTTTGAATGCGAGGGTGATAGGATTGTAACTTTTGATGATAAACAAAGGTAAACCAAGTAATATGACACTAAATCATCTATTTCATTGCCAATTTCAAGGAAATAATGAAACAACTAGAAGTTTTCTTTAACCAAAGACTGGTGTTGGTTGTACGTACGGTTTTGAATGCGTGAGTGATAGGATTCCACCTTTTGATGCTGAAGAAAGTTGAACAAAGTAATATGACATTAAAACATCTATTTGTTTACCAATTTGAAGGAAATAATGAAACAACTAGAAGTTTTTTTTAACCGAGGACTTGTGTTAGTTGTACGTACGGTTTTTAAAGTGAGAGTGATAGGATTCCACCATTTGATGCTAAACAAAGTAAAACGAAGTAATATGATACTAAATCATCTATTTGTTAACCAATTTGATGGAAATAATGAAACAACTAGAAGTTTGCTTTAACCGAGGACTTGTGTTAGTTGTACGTACGGTTTTGAATGCGAGAGTGATAGGATTATTGCACCGTTTGATGCTAAACAAAGTTGAGAGAAGTAATATGACACTAAATCATCTATTTGTTTTCCAATTTGAAGGAAATAATGAAACAACTAGAAGTTTCTTTAACCGAGGACTTGTGTTAGTTGTACATACGATTTTGAATGTGAGAGTGATAGGATTGCACCTTTTGATGCTAAAGAAAGGTGAACGAAGTAATATGACACTAAATCATCTATTTGTTTACCAATTTGAAGGAAATAATGAAACAACTAGAAGTTTTCTTTAACCGAGGACTTGTGTTAGTTGTACGTACGGTTTTGAATGCGAGAGTGATAGGATTCCACCTTTTGATGTTGAACAAGTTGAACAAAGTAATATGACATTAAAACATCTATTTGTTTACCAATTTGAAGGAAATAATGAAACAACTAGAAGTTTTCTTTAACCGAGGACTTGTGTTAGTTGTACGTACGGTTTTTAATGTGAGAGTGATAGGATTCCACCTTTTGATGCTAAACAAAGTAAAACGAAGTAATATGATACTAAATCATCTATTTGTTAACCAATTTGATGGAAATAATGAAACAACTAGAATTTTCTTTAACCGAGGACTTGTGTTAGTTGTACGTACAGTTTTGAATGCGAGAGTGATAGGATTGCACCTTTTGATGCTAAACAAAGTTGAAAGAAGTAATATGACACTAAATCATCTATTTGTTTTCCAATTTGAAGGAAATAATGAAACAACTAGAAGTTTCTTTAACCGAGGACTTGTGTTAGTTGTACATACGATTTTGAATGTGAGAGTGATAGGATTGCACCTTTTGATGATAAACAAAGGTGAACGAAGTAATATGACACTAAATCATCTATTTGTTTACCAATTTGAAGGAAATAATGAAACAACTAGAAGTTTTCTTTAACCGAGGACTTGTGTTAGTTGTACGTACGGTTTTGAATGCGAGAGTGATAGGATTCCACCTTTTGATGTTAAACAAGTTGAACAAAGTAATATGACATTAAAACATCTATTTGTTTACCAATTTGAAGGAAATAATGAAATAACTAGAAGTTTTCTTTAACCGAGGACTTGTGTTAGTTGTACGTACGGTTTTTAATGTGAGAGTGATAGGATTCCACCTTTTGATGCTAAAAAAAGTAAAACGAAGTAATATGATACTAAATCATCTATTTGTTAACCAATTTGATGGAAATAATGAAACAAGTAGAATTTTCTTTAACCGAGGACTTGTGTTAGTTGTACGTACAGTTTTGAATGCGAGAGTGATAGGATTGCACCTTTTGATGCTAAACAAAGTTGAACGAAGTAATATGAAACTAAATCATCTATTTGTTTACCAATTTGAGGGAAATATTGAAACAACTCGAAGTTTTCTTTAACTAGGACTTGTGTTAGGTGACCATACGGTTTTGAATGCGAAAGTGATAGGATTGCACCTTTTGATGCTAAACAAAGTTGAACGAAGTAATATGACACTAAATCATCTATTTGTATACCAATTTAAAGGAAATAATGAAACAACTAGAAGGTTTCTTTAACGGAGGACTTGTGTTAGTTGTACGTACTGTTTTGAATGCGAGAGTGATAGGATTGCAACTTTTGATGATAAACAAAGGTGAACCAAGTAATATGACACTAAATCATCTATTTCATTGCCAATTTCAAGGAAATAATGAAACAACTAGAAGTTTTCTTTAACCAAAGACTGGTGTTGGTTGTACGTACGATTTTGAATGTGAGAGTGATAGGATTCCACCTTTTGATGCTGAAGAAAGTTGAACAAAGTAATATGACATTAAAACATCTATTTGTTTACCAATTTGAAGGAAATAATGAAACAACTAGAAGTTTTTTTTAACCGAGGACTTGTGTTAGTTGTACGTACGGTTTTTAATTGGAGAGTGATAGGATTCCACCATTTGATGCTAAACAAAGTAAAACGAAGTAATATGATACTAAAACATCTATTTGTTAACCAATTTGATGGAAATAATGAAACAACTAGAAGTTTGCTTTAACCGAGGACTTGTGTTAGTTGTACGTACGGTTTTGAATGCGAGGGTGATAGGATTATGGCACCTTTTGATGCTAAACAAAGTTGAAACAAGTAATATGACACTAAATCATCTATTTGTTTTCCAATTTGAAGGAAATAATGAAACAACTAAAAGTTTCTTTAACCGAGGACTTGTGTTAGTTGTACGTACGATTTTGAATGTGAGAGTGATAGGATTGCACCTTTTGATGCTAAAGAAAGGTGAACGAAGTAATATGACACTAAATCATCTATTTGTTTACCAATTTGAAGGAAATAATGAAACAACTAGAAGTTTTCTTTAACCGAGGACTTGTATTAGTTGTACGTACGGTTTTGAATGCGAGAGTGAATGGATTCCACCTTTTGATGTTGAACAAGTTGAACAAAGTAATATGACATTAAAACATCTATTTGTTTACCAATTTGAAGGAGATAATGAAACAACTAGAAGTTTTCTTTAACCGAGGACTTGTGTTAGTTGTACGTACGGTTTTTAATGTGAGAGTGATAGGATTCCACCTTTTGATGCTAAACAAAGTTGAACGAAGTAATATGAAACTAAATCATCTATTTGTTTACCAATTTGAGGGAAATATTGAAACAACTCGAAGTTTTCTTTAACTAGGACTTGTGTTAGGTGACCATACGGTTTTGAATGCGAAAGTGATAGGATTGCACCTTTTGATGCTAAACAAAGTTGAACGAAGTAATATGACACTAAATCATCTATTTGTATACCAATTTAAAGGAAATAATGAAACAACTAGATGTTTTCTTTAACGGAGGACTTGTGTTAGTCGTACGTACGGTTTTGAATGCGAGAGTGATAGGATTGCACGTTTTGATGCTAAACAAAGGTGAACGAAGTAATATGACACTAAATCATCTATTTCTTTACCAATTTGAAGGAAATAATGAAACAACTAGAAGTTTTCTTTAATTGAGGACTTGTGTTACTTGTACATACGGTTTTGAATGCGAGAGTGATAGGATTGCACGTTTTGATGCCAAACAAAGGTGAACGAAGTAATATGACACTAAATTATCTATTTGTTTACCAATTTGAAGGAAATAATGAGACAACTAGAAGTTTTCTTTAACCGAAAACTTGTGTTAGTTGTACGTACGGTTTTGAATGCGAGAGTGATAGGATTCCACCTTTTGATGTTGAACAAGTTGAACAAAGTAATATGACATTAAAACATCTATTTGTTTACCAATTTGAAGGAAATAATGAAACAACTAGAAGTTTTCCTTAACCGAGGACTTGTGTTAGTTGTACGTACGGTTTTTAATGTGAGAGTGATAGGATTCCACCTTTTGATCCTAAAAAAAGTAAAACGAAGTAATATGATACTAAATCATCTATTTGTTAACCAATTTGATCGAAATAATGAAACAAGTAGAATTTTCTTTAACCGAGGACTTGTGTTAGTTGTACGTACAGTTTTGAATGCGAGAGTGATAGGATTGCACCTTTTGATGCTAAACAAAGTTGAACGAAGTAACATGAAACTAAATCATCTATTTGTTTACCAATTTGAGGGAAATATTGAAACAACTCGAAGTTTTCTTTAACTAGGACTTGTATTAGGTGACCATACGGTTTTGAATGCGAAAGTGATAGGATTGCACCTTTTGATGCTAAACAAAGTTGAACGAAGTAATATGACACTAAATCATCTATTTGTATACCAATTTAAAGGAAATAATGAAACAACTAGAAGTTTTCTTTAACGGAGGACTTGTGTTAGTTGTACGTACTCTTTTGAATGCGAGAGTGATAGGATTGCAACTTTTGATGATAAACAAAGGTAAACCAAGTAATATGACACTAAATCATCTATTTCATTGCCAATTTCAAGGAAATAATGAAACAACTAGAAGTTTTCTTTAACCAAAGACTGGTGTTGGTTGTACGTACGGTTTTGAATGCGTGAGTGATAGGATTCCACCTTTTGATGCTGAACAAAGTTGAACAAAGTAATATGACATTAAAACATCTATTTGTTTACCAATTTGAAGGAAATAATGAAACAACTAGAAGTTTTTTTTAACCGAGGACTTGTGTTAGTTGTACGTACGGTTTTTAAAGTGAGAGTGATAGGATTCCACCATTTGATGCTAAACAAAGTAAAACGAAGTAATATGATACTAAATCATCTATTTGTTAACCAATTTGATGGAAATAATGAAACAACTAGAAGTTTGCTTTAACCGAGGACTTGTGTTAGTTGTACGTACGGTTTTGAATGCGAGAGTGATAGGATTATTGCACCTTTTGATGCTAAACAAAGTTGAGAGAAGTAATATGACACTAAATCATCTATTTGTTTTCCAATTTGAAGGAAATAATGAAACAACTAGAAGTTTCTTTAACCGAGGACTTGTGTTAGTTGTACATACGATTTTGAATGTGAGAGTGATAGGATTGCACCTTTTGATGCTAAAGAAAGGTGAACGAAGTAATATGACACTAAATCATCTATTTGTTTACCAATTTGAAGGAAATAATGAAACAACTAGAAGTTTTCTTTAACCGAGGACTTGTGTTAGTTGTACGTACGGTTTTGAATGCGAGAGTGATAGGATTGCTCCTTTTGATGTTGAACAAGTTGAACAAAGTAATATGACATTAAAACATCTATTTGTTTACCAATTTGAAGGAAATAATGAAACAACTAGAAGTTTTCTTTAACCGAGGACTTGTGTTAGTTGTACGTACGGTTTTTAATGTGAGAGTGATAGGATTCCACCTTTTGATGCTAAAAAAAGTAAAACGAAGTAATATGATACTAAATCATCTATTTGTTAACCAATTTGATGGAAATAATGAAACAAGTAGAATTTTCTTTAACCGAGGACTTGTGTTAGTTGTACGTACAGTTTTGAATGCGAGAGTGATAGGATTGCACCTTTTGATGCTAAACAAAGTTGAAAGAAGTAATATGACACTAAATCATCTATTTGTTTTCCAATTTGAAGGAAATAATGAAACAACTAGAAGTTTCTTTAACCGAGGACTTGTGTTAGTTGTACATACGATTTTGAATGTGAGAGTGATAGGATTGCACCTTTTGATGCTAAAGAAAGGTGAACGAAGTAATATGACACTAAATCATCTATTTGTTTACCAATTTGAAGGAAATAATGAAACAACTAGAAGTTTTCTTTAACCGAGGACTTGTGTTAGTTGTACGTACGGTTTTGAATGCGAGAGTGATAGGATTCCACCTTTTGATGTTGAACAAGTTGAACAAAGTAATATGACATTAAAACATCTATTTGTTTACCAATTTGAAGGAAATAATGAAATAACTAGAAGTTTTCTTTAACCGAGGACTTGTGTTAGTTGTACGTACGGTTTTTAATGCGAGAGTGATAGGATTCCACCTTTTGATGCTAAAAAAAGTAAAACGAAGTAATATGACACTAAATCATCTATTTGTTAACCAATTTGATGGAAATAATGAAACAAGTAGAATTTTCTTTAACCGAGGACTTGTGTTAGTTGTACGTACAGTTTTGAATGCGAGAGTGATAGGATTGCACCTTTTGATGCTAAACAAAGTTGAACGAAGTAATATGAAACTAAATCATCTATTTGTTTACCAATTTGAGGGAAATATTGAAACAACTCGAAGTTTTCTTTAACTAGGACTTGTGTTAGGTGACCATACGGTTTTGAATGCGAAAGTGATAGGATTGCACCTTTTGATGCTAAACAAAGTTGAACGAAGTAATATGACACTAAATCATCTATTTGTATACCAATTTAAAGGAAATAATGAAACAACTAGAAGTTTTCTTTAACGGAGGACTTGTGTTAGTTGTACGTACTGTTTTGAATGCGAGAGTGATAGGATTGCAACTTTTGATGATAAACAAAGGTGAACCAAGTAATATGACACTAAATCATCTATTTCATTGCCAATTTCAAGGAAATAATGAAACAACTAGAAGTTTTCTTTAACCAAAGACTGGTGTTGGTTGTACGTACGATTTTGAATGTGAGAGTGATAGGATTCCACCTTTTGATGCTGAAGAAAGTTGAACAAAGTAATATGACATTAAAACATCTATTTGTTTACCAATTTGAAGGAAATAATGAAACAACTAGAAGTTTTTTTTAACCGAGGACTTGTGTTAGTTGTACGTACGGTTTTTAATTGGAGAGTGATAGGATTCCACCATTTGATGCTAAACAAAGTAAAACGAAGTAATATGATACTAAATCATCTATTTGTTAACCAATTTGATGGAAATAATGAAACAACTAGAAGTTTGCTTTAACCGAGGACTTGTGTTAGTTGTACGTACGGTTTTGAATGCGAGGGTGATAGGATTATGGCACCTTTTGATGCTAAACAAAGTTGAAACAAGTAATATGACACTAAATCATCTATTTGTTTTCCAATTTGAAGGAAATAATGAAACAACTAAAAGTTTCTTTAACCGAGGACTTGTGTTAGTTGTACGTACGATTTTGAATGTGAGAGTGATAGGATTGCACCTTTTGATGCTAAAGAAAGGTGAACGAAGTAATATGACACTAAATCATCTATTTGTTTACCAATTTGAAGGAAATAATGAAACAACTAGAAGTTTTCTTTAACCGAGGACTTGTATTAGTTGTACGTACGGTTTTGAATGCGAGAGTGAATGGATTCCACCTTTTGATGTTGAACAAGTTGAACAAAGTAATATGACATTAAAACATCTATTTGTTTACCAATTTGAAGGAGATACTGAAACAACTAGAAGTTTTCTTTAACCGAGGACTTGTGTTAGTTGTACGTACGGTTTTTAATGTGAGAGTGATAGGATTCCACCTTTTGATGCTAAACAAAGTTGAACGAAGTAATATGAAACTAAATCATCTATTTGTTTACCAATTTGAGGGAAATATTGAAACAACTCGAAGTTTTCTTTAACTAGGACTTGTGTTAGGTGACCATACGGTTTTGAATGCGAAAGTGATAGGATTGCACCTTTTGATGCTAAACAAAGTTGAACGAAGTAATATGACACTAAATCATCTATTTGTATACCAATTTAAAGGAAATAATGAAACAACTAGATGTTTTCTTTAACGGAGGACTTGTGTTAGTTGTACGTACGGTTTTGAATGCGAGAGTGATAGGATTGCACGTTTTGATGCTAAACAAAGGTGAACGAAGTAATATGACACTAAATCATCTATTTCTTTACCAATTTGAAGGAAATAATGAAACAACTAGAAGTTTTCTTTAATTGAGGACTTGTGTTACTTGTACATACGGTTTTGAATGCGAGAGTGATAGGATTGCACGTTTTGATGCCAAACAAAGGTGAACGAAGTAATATGACACTAAATTATCTATTTGTTTACCAATTTGAAGGAAATAATGAGACAACTAGAAGTTTTCTTTAACCGAAGACTTGTGTTAGTTGTACGTACGGTTTTGAATGCGAGAGTGATAGGATTCCACCTTTTGATGTTGAACAAGTTGAACAAAGTAATATGACATTAAAACATCTATTTGTTTACCAATTTGAAGGAAATAATGAAACAACTAGAAGTTTTCCTTAACCGAGGACTTGTGTTACTTGTACGTACGGTTTTTAATGTGAGAGTGATAGGATTCCACCTTTTGATCCTAAAAAAAGTAAAACGAAGTAATATGATACTAAATCATCTATTTGTTAACCAATTTGATCGAAATAATGAAACAAGTAGAATTTTCTTTAACCGAGGACTTGTGTTAGTTGTACGTACAGTTTTGAATGCGAGAGTGATAGGATTGCACCTTTTGATGCTAAACAAAGTTGAACGAAGTAATATGAAACTAAATCATCTATTTGTTTACCAATTTGAGGGAAATATTGAAACAACTCGAAGTTTTCTTTAACTAGGACTTGTGTTAGGTGACCATACGGTTTTGAATGCGAAAGTGATAGGATTGCACCTTTTGATGCTAAACAAAGTTGAACGAAGTAATATGACACTAAATCATCTATTTGTATACCAATTTAAAGGAAATAATGAAACAACTAGAAGTTTTCTTTAACGGAGGACTTGTGTTAGTTGTACGTACTCTTTTGAATGCGAGAGTGATAGGATTGCAACTTTTGATGATAAACAAAGGTGAACCAAGTAATATGACATTAAATCATCTATTTCATTGCCAATTTCAAGTAAATATTGAAACAACTAGAAGTTTTCTTTAACCAAAGACTGGTGTTGGTTGTACGTACGGTTTTGAATGCGTGAGTGATAGGATTCCACCTTTTGATGCTGAACAAAGTTGAACAAAGTAATATGACATTAAAACATCTATTTGATTACCAATTTGAAGGAAATAATGAAACAACTAGAAGTTTTTTTTAACCGAGGACTTGTGTTAGTTGTACGTACGCTTTTTAATGTGAGAGTGATAGGATTCCACCATTTGATGCTAAACAAAGTAAAACGAAGTAATATGATACTAAATCATCTATTTGTTAACCAATTTGATGGAAATAATGAAACAACTAGAAGTTTGCTTTAACCGAGGACTTGTGTTAGTTGTACATATGGTTTTGAATGCGAGAGTGATAGGATTATTGCACCTTTTGATGCTAAACAAAGTTGAAAGAAGTAATATGACACTAAATCATCTATTTGTTTTCCAATTTGAAGGAAATAATGAAACAACTAGAAGTTTCTTTAACCGAGGACTTCCGTTAGTTGTACGTACGATTTTGAATGTGAGAGTGATAGGATTGCACCTTTTGATGCTAAAGAAAGGTGAACGAAGTAATATGACACTAAATCATCTATTTCTTTACCAATTTGAAGGAAATAATGAAACAACTAGAAGTTTTCTTTAACCGAGGACTTGTGTTAGTTGTACGTACGGTTTTTAATGTGAGAGTGATAGGATTCCACCTTTTGATGCTAAACAAAGTAAAACGAAGTAATATGATACTAAATCATCTATTTGTTAACCAATTTGATGGAAATAATGAAACAACTACAAGTTTTCTTTAACCGAGGACTTGTGTTAGTTGTACGTACAGTTTTGAATGCGAGAGTGATAGGATTGCACCTTTTGATGCTAAACAGAGTTGAACGAAGTAATATGAAACTAAATCATCTATTTGTTTACCAATTTGAAGGAAATATTGAAACAACTCGAAGTTTTCATTAACTAGGACTTGTGTTAGGTGACCATACGGTTTTGAATGCGAAAGTGATAGGATTGCACCTTTTGATGCTAAACAAAGTTGAACCAAGTAATATGACACTAAATCATCTATTTGTATACCAATTTAAAAGAAATAATGAAACAACTAGAAGTTTTCTTTAACGGAGGACTTGTGTTAGTTGTACGTACGGTTTTGAATGCGAGAGTGATAGGATTGCAACTTTTGATGATAAACAAAGGTGAACGAAGTAATATGACACTAAATCATCTATTTCATTGCCAATTTCAAGGAAATAATGAAACAACTAGAAGTTTTCTTTAACCAAAGACTGGTGTTGGTTGTACGTACGGTTTTGAAAGCGTGAGTGATAGGATTCCACCTTTTGATGCTGAACAAAGTTGAAGAAAGTAATATGACAATAAAACATTTAATTGTTTACCAATTTGAAGGAAATACTGAAACAACTAGAAGTTTTTTTTAACCGAGGACTTGTGTTAGTTGTACATACGGTTTTTAATGTGAGAGTGATAGGATTCCATCATTTGATGCTAAACAATGTAAAACGAAGTAATATGATACTAAATCACCTATTTGTTAACCAATTTGAGGGAAATAATGAAATAACTAGAAGTTTGCTTTAACCGAGGACTTGTGTTAGTTGTACGTACAGTTTTGAATGCGAGAGTGATAGGATTATTGCACCTTTTGATGCTAAACAAGGTTGAAAAAAAGTAATATGACACTAAATCATCTATTTGTTTTCCAATTTGAAGGAAATAATGAAACAACTAGAAGTTTCTTTAACCGAGGACTTGCGTTAGTTGTACGTACGATTTTGAATGTGAGAGTGATAGGATTGCACCTTTTGATGCTAAAGAAAGGTGAACGAAATAATATGACACTAAATCATCTATTTCTTTACCAATTTGAAGGAAATAATGAAACAACTAGAAGTTTTCTTTAACCGAGGACTTGTGTTAGTTGTACGTACAGTTTTTAATGTGAGAGTGATTGGATTCCACCTTTTGATGCTAAACAAAGTAAAACGAAGTAATATGATACTAAATCATCTATTTGTTAACCAATTTGATGGAAATAATGAAACAACTAGAAGTTTTCTTTAACCGAAGAGTTGTGTTAGTTGTACGTACAGTTTTGAATGCGAGAGTGATAGGATTGCACCTTTTGATGCTAAACATAGTTGAACGAAGTAATATGAAACTAAATCATCTATTTGTTTACCAATTTGAAGGAAATATTGAAACAACTCGAAGTTTTCATTAACTAGGACTTGTGTTAGGTGACCATACGGTTTTGAATGCGAAAGTGATAGGATTGCACCTTTTGATGCTAAACAAAGTTGAACCAAGTAATATGACACTAAATCATCTATTTGTATACCAATTTAAAGGAAATAATGAAACAACTAGAAGTTTTCTTTAACGGAGGACTTGTGTTAGTTGTACGTACTGTTTTGAATGCGAGAGTGATAGGATTGCAACTTTTGATGATAAACAAAGGTGAACGAAGTAATATGACACTAAATCATCTATTTCATTGCCAATTTCAAGGAAATAATGAAACAACTAGAAGTTTTCTTTAACCAAAGACTGGTGTTGGTTGTACGTACGGTTTTGAATGCGTGAGTCATAGGATTCCACCTTTTGATGCTGAACAAAGTTGAACAAAGTAATATGACATTATAACATCTATTTGTTTACCAATTTGAAGGAAATACTGAAACAACTAGAAGTTTTTTTTAACCGAGGACTTGTGTTAGTTGTACATACGGTTTTTAATGTGAGAGTGATAGGATTCCACAATTTGATGCTAAACAATGTAAAACGAAGTAATATGATACTAAATCACCTATTTGTTAACCAATTTGAGGGAAATAATGAAATAACTAGAAGTTTGCTTTAACCGAGGACTTGTGTTAGTTGTACGTACGGTTTTGAATGCGAGAGTGATATGATTATTGCACCTTTTGATGCTAAACAACGTTGAAAAAAAGTAATATGACACTAAATCATCTATTTGTTTTCCAATTTAAAGGAAATAATGAAACAACTAGAAGTTTCTTTAACCGAGGACTTGCGTTAGTTGTACGTACGATTTTGAATGTGAGAGTGATAGGATTGCACCTTTTGATGCTAAAGAAAGGTGAACGAAATAATATGACACTAAATCATCTATTTGTTTACCAATTTGAAGGAAATAATGAAACAACTAGAAGTTTTCTTTAACCGAGGACTTGTGTTAGTTCTACGTACAATTTTGAATGCGAGAGTGATAGGATTATTGCACCTTTTGATGCTAAACAAAGTAAAACGAAGTAATATGATACTAAATCATCTATTTGTTAACCAATTTGATGGAAATAATGAAACAACTTGAAGTTTTCTTTAACCGAAGAGTTGTGTTAGTTGTACGTACAGTTTTGAATGCGAGAGTGATAGGATTGCACCTTTTGATGCTAAACAAAGTTGAACGAAGTAATATGAAACTAAATCATCTATTTGTTTACCAATTTGAAGAAAATATTGAAACAACTCGAAGTTTTCTTTAACTAGGACTTATGTTAGGTGACCATACGGTTTTGAATGCGAAAGTGATAGGATTGCACCTTTTGATGCTAAACAAAGTTGAACGAAGTAATATGACACTAAATCATCTATCTGTATACCAATTTAAAGGAAATAATGAAACAAATAGAAGTTTTCTTTAACGGAGGACTTGTGTTAGTTGTACGTACTGTTTTGAATGCGAGAGTGATAGGATTGCACGTTTTGATGCTAAACAAAGGTGAACGAAGTAATATGACACTAAATCATCTATTTCTTTACCAATTTGAGGGAAATAATGAAACAACTAGAAGTTTTCTTTAACCGAGGACTTGCGTTAGTTGTACGTACGATTTTGAATGTGAGAGTGATAGGATTGCACCTTTTGATGCTAAACAAAGGGGAACGAAGTAATATGACAGTAAATCATCTATTTGTTTTCCAATTTGAAGGAAATAATGAAACAACTAGAAGTTTTCTTTAACCAAAGACTGGTGTTTGTTGTACGTACGATTTTGAATGCGTGAGTGATAGAATTCCAACTTTTGATGCTGAACAAAGTTGAACAAAGTAATATGACATTAAAACATCTATTTGTTAACCAATTTGAAGGAAATAATGAAACAACTAGAAGTTTTTGTTAACCGAGGACCTGTGTTAGTTTTACGTACGGTTTTTAATGTAAGAGTGATAGGATTCCACCTTTTGATGCTAAACAAAGTAAAACGAAGTAATATGATACTAAATCATCTATTTGTTAACCAATTTGATGGAAATAATGTAACAACTAGAAGTTTTCTTTAACCGAGGACTTGTGTTAGTTGTACGTACGGTTTTTAATGTGAGAGTGATAGGATTCCACCCTTTGATGCTAAACAAAGTAAAACGAAGTAATATGATACTAAATCGTCTATTTCTTAACCAATTTGATGGAAATAATGAAACAACTAGAAGTTTTCTTTAACCGAGGACTTGTGTTGGTTGTACGTACGGTTTTGAATGCGAGAGTGATATGATTGCATCTTTTGATGCTAAACAAAGTTGAAAGAAGTAATATGACACTAAATCATCTAGTTGTTTACCAATTTGAAGGAAATAATGAAACAACTAGCAGTTTTCTTTAAACGAGGACTTGAGTTAGTTGTACGTACGGTTTTGAATGCGTGAGTGATAGGATTCCACCTTTTGATGCTGAACAAAGTTGAACAAAGTAATATGACATTAAAACATCTATTTGTTTACCAATTTGAAGGAAATAATGAAACAACTAGAAGTTTTTTTTAACCGAGGACTTGTGTTAGTTGCACGTACGGTTTTTAAAGTGAGAGTGATAGGATTCCACCTTTTGATGCTAAACAAAGTAAAACGAAGTAATATGATACTAAATCATCTATTTGTTAACCAATTTGATGGAAATAATGAAACAACTAGAAGTTTGCTTTAACCGAGGACTTGTGTTACTTGTACGTACGGTTTTGAATGCGAGAGTGATAGGATTATTGCACCTTTTGATGCTAAACAAAGTTGAAAGAAGTAATATAACACTAAATCATCTATTTGTTTTCCAATTTGAAGGAAATAATGAAACAACTAGAAGTTTCTTTAACCGAGGACTTGCGTTAGTTGTACGTACGATTTTGAATGTGAGAGTGATAAGATTCCACCTTCTGATGCTAAACAAAGATGAACGAAGTAATATGACACTAAATCATCTATTTGTTTACCAATTTCAAGGAAATAAGGAAATAACTAGAAGTTTTCTTTAATCGAGGACTTGTTTTAGTTGTACGTACAGTTTTGAATGCGGGAGTGATAGGATTGCACCTTTTGATACTAAACAAAGTTGAACGAAGTAATATGACACTAAATCATCTATTTGTTTACCAATTGGAAGGAAATATTGAAACAACTCGAAGTTTTTTTTAACCGAGGACTTGTGTTAGTTGACCGTACGGTTTTGAATGCGAAAGTGATAGGATTGCCCCTTTGATGCTAAACAAAGTTGAACGAAGTAATATGACACTAAATCATCTATTCGTATACCAATTTAAAGGAAATAATGAAACAACTAGAAGTTTTCTTTAACGGAGGACTTGTGTTAGTTGTACGTACGGTTTTGAATGCGAGAGTGATAGGATTGCGCCTTTTGATGCTAAACATAGGTGAACGAAATAATATGACACTAAATCATCAATTTGTTTAACAATTTGAAGGAAATAATGAAACAATTAGAAGTTTCTTTAACCGAGGACTTGCGTAAGTTGTACGTACGGTTTTGAATGCGAGAGTGATAGGATTGCACCTTTTAATGCTAAACAAAGTTGAACGAAGTAATATGACAGTAAATCATCTATTTCTTTACCAATTTGAAGGAAATAATGAAACAACTAGAAGTTTTCTTTAACCAAGGACTTGTGTTAGTTGTACGTACGGTTTTGAATGCGAGAGTGATAGGATTGCACGTTTTGATGCTAAACAAAGGTGAACGAAGTAATATGACACTAAATCATCTATTTCTTTACCAATTTAAAGGAAATAATGAAACAAGTAGAAGTTTTCTTTAACTGAGGACTTGTGTTACTTGTACATACGGTTTTGAATGCGAGAGTGATAGGATTGCACGTTTTGATGCTAAACAAAGGTGAACGAAGTAATATGACATTAAATCATCTATTTGTATACCAATTTGAAGGAAATAATGAAACAACTAGAAGTTTCTTTAACCGAGGACTTGCGCTAGTTGTACGTACGATTTTGAATGTGAGAGTGATAGGATTGCACCTTTTGATGCTAAACAAAGGTGAACGAAGTAATATGACACTAAATCATCTATTTGTTTTCCAATTTGAAGGAAATAATGAAACAACTAGAAGTTTTCTTTAACCGAGGACTTGTGTTAGTTGTACGTACGGTTTTTAATGTGAGAGTAATAGTATTCCACCTTTTGATGCTAAACAAAGTAAAACGAAGTAATATGATACTAAATCATCTATTTGTTAACCAATTTGATGGAAATAATGAAACAACTAGAAGTTTTCTTTAACCGAGGACTTGTGTGAGTTGTACGTACGGTTTTGAATGCGAGAGTGATAGGATTGCACCTTTTGATGCTAAACAAAGTTGAAAGAAGTAATATGACACTAAATCATCTATTTGTTTACCAATTTGAAGGAAATAATGAAACAACTAGAAGTTTCTTTAACCGAGGACTTGCGCTAGTTGTACGTACGATTTTGAATGTGAGAGTGATAGGATTGCACCTTTTGATGCTAAACAAAGGTGAACGAAGTAATATGACACTAAATCATCTATTTGTTTTCCAATTTGAAGGAAATAATGAAACAACTAGAAGTTTACTTTAACCAAACACTAGTGTTGGTTGTACGTACGGTTTTGAATGCGTGAGTGATAGAATTCCACCTTTTGATGCTGAACAAAGTTGAACAAAGTAATATGACACTAAAACATCTATTTGTTTACCAATTTTAAGGAAATAATGAAACTACTAAAAGTTTTTTTAACCGAGGACTTGTGTTAGTTGTACGTACGGTTTTGAATGCGAGAGTGATAGGATTGCACGTTTTGATGCTAAACAAAGGTGAACGAAGTAATATGACACTAAATCATCTATTTCTTTACCAATTTAAAGGAAATAATGAAACAAGTAGAAGTTTTCTTTAACTGAGGACTTGTGTTACTTGTACATACGATTTTGAATGTGAGAGTGACAGGATTGCACCTTTTGATGCTAAACAAAGGTGAACGAAGTAATATGACACTAAATCATCTATTTGTTTTCCAATTTGAAGGAAATAATGAAACAACTAGAAGTTTACTTTAACCAAACACTGGTGTTGGTTGTACGTACGGTTTTGAATGCGTGAGTGATAGAATTCCACCTTTTGATGCTGAACAAAGTTGAACAAAGTAATATGACATTAAAACATCTATTTGTTTACCAATTTTAAGGAAATAATGAAACTACTAAAAGTTTTTTTAACCGAGTACTTATGTTAGTTGTACGTACGGTTTTTAATGTGAGAGTGATAGGATTCCGCCTTTTGATGCTAAACAAAGTAAAACGAAGTAATATGATACTAAATCGTCTATTTGTTAACCAATTTGATGGAAATAATGAAACACCTAGAAGTTTTCTTTAACCGAGGACTTGTGTTAGTTGTACGTACGGTTTTGAATGCGAGAGTGATAGGATTGCACCTTTTGATGATAAACAAAGTTGAAAGAAGTAATATGACACTAAATCATCTAGTTGTTTACCAATTTGAAGGAAATAATGAAACAACTAGAAGTTTTCTTTAAACGAGGACTTGAGTTAGTTGTACGTACGGTTTTGAATGCGAGAGTGATAGGATTCCACCTTCTGATGCTAAACAAAGATGAACGAAGTAATATGACACTAAATCATCTATTTGTTTACCAATTTCAAGGAAATAATGACACAACTAGAAGTTTTCTTTAATCGAGGACTTGTGTTAATTGTACGTACAGTTTTGAATGCGAGAGTGATAGGATTGCACCTTTTGATGCTAAACAAAGTTGAACGAAGTAATATGAAACTAAATCATCTATTTGTTTACCAATTTGAAGGAAATATTGAAACAACTCGAACTTTTCTTTAACTAGGACTTATGTTAGGTGACCATACGGTTTTTAATGCGAAAGTGATAGGATTACACCTTTTGATGCTAAACAAAGTTGAACGAAGTAATATGACACTAAATCATCTGTGTTTATACCAATTTAAAGGAAATAATGAAATAAGTAGAAGTTTTATTTAACGGAGGACTTGTGTTAGTTGTACGTACTGTTTTGAATGCGAGAGTGATAGGATTGCAACTTTTAATGATAAACAAAGGTGAACGATGTAATATGACACTAAATCATCTATTTCATTGCCAATTTCAAGAAAATAATGAAACAACTAGAAGTTTTCTTTAACCAAAGACTAGTGTTGTTTGTACGTACGGTTTTGAATGCGTGAGTGATAGGATTCCACCTTTTGATGCTGAACAAAGTTGAACAAAGTAATATGACATTAAAACATCTATTTGTTTACCAACTTGAAGGAAATAATGAAACAACTAGAAGTTTTTTTTAACCGAGGACTTGTGTTAGTTGTACGTACGGTTTTTAATGTGGGAGTGATAGGATTCCACCTTTTGATGCTAAACAAAGTAAAACGAAGTAATATGATACTAAATCATCTATTTGTTAACCAATTTGATGGAAATAATGAAACAACTAGAAGTTTACTTTAACCGAGGACTTGTGTTAGTTGTACGTACGGGTTTGAATGCGAGAGTGATAGGATTGCACCTTTTGATGCTAAACAAAGTTGAAAGAAGTAATATGACACTAAATCATCTATTTGTTTTTCAATTTGAAGGAAATAATGAAACAACTAGAAGTTTCTTTAACCGAGGACTTGTGTTAGTTGTATGTACGGTTTTGAATGCGAGAGTGATAGGATTGCACCTTTTGATGCTAAACAAAGGTGAACGAAGTAATATGACACCAAATCATCTATTTGTTTACCAATTTGCAGGAAATAATGAAACAACTAGAAGTTTCCTTTAACCGAGGACTTGAGTTAGTTGTACGTACGGTTTTGAATGCGAGAGTGATAGGATTCCACCTTCTGATGCTAAACAAAGATGAACGAAGTAATATGACCATAAATCATCTATTTGTTTACCAATTTCAAGGAAATAATGAAACAACTAGAAGTTTTCTTTAATCGAGGACTTGTGTTAGTTGTATGTACAGTTTTGAATGCGCGAGTGATAGGATTTCACCTTTTGATACTAAACAAAGTTGAACGAAGTAATATGACACTAAATCATCTATTTGTTTACCAATTTGAAGGAAATGTTGAATCAACTCGAAGTTTTCTTTAACCGAGGACTTGTGTTAGTTGACCGTACGGTTTTGAATGCGAAAGTGATAGGATTACACCTTTTGATGCTAAACAAAGTTGAACGAAGTAATATGACACTAAATCATCTATTTGTATACCAATTTAAAGGAAATAATGAAACAACTAGAAGTTTTCTTTAACGGAGGACATGTGTTAGTTGTACGTACGGTTTTGAATGCGAGAGTGATAGGATTGCACCTTTTGATGCTAAACAAAGGTGAACGAAATAATATGACACTAAATCATCAATTTGTTTAACAATTTGAAGGAAATAATGAAACAATTAGAAGTTTCTTTAACCGAGGACTTGCGTTAGTTGTACGTACGGTTTTGAAAGCGAGAGTGATAGGATTGGACCTTTTAATGCTAAACAAAGTTGAACGAAGTAATATGACACTAAATCATCTATTTCTTTACTAATTTGAATGAAATAATGAAACAAGTAGAAGTTTTTTTTAACCGAGGACTTGTGTTAGTTGTACGTACGGTTTTGAATGCGAGAGTGATAAGATTGCACGTTTTGATGCTAAACAAAGGTGAACGAAGTAATATGACACTAAATCATCTATTTCTTTACCAATTTGAAGGAAATAATGAAACAACTAGAAGTTTTTTTTCACCGAGGACTTGTGTTAGTTGTACATACGGTTTTGAATGCGAGAGTGATAGGATTGCACGTTTTGATGCTAAACAAAGGTGAACGAAGTAATATGACACTAAATCATCTATTTGTTTACCAATTAGAAGGAAATAATGAGACAACTAGAAGTTTTCTTTAACCGAGGACTTGTGTTAGTTGTACGTACGGTTTTGAATGCGAGAGTGATAGGATTCCACCTTTTGATGTTGAACAAAGTAATATGACATTAAAACATCTATTTGTTTATCAATTTGAAGGAAATAATGAAACAACTAGAAGTTTTCTTTAACCGAGGACTTGTGTTAGTTGTACGTACGGTTTTTAATGTGAGAGTGATAGGATTCCACCTTTTGATGCTAAACAAAGTAAAACGAAGTAATATGATACTAAATCATCTATTTGTTAACCAATTTGATGGAAATAATGAAACAACTAGAAGTTTTCTTTAACCGAGGACTTGTGTGAGTTGTACGTACGGTTTTGAATGCGAGAGTGATAGAATTGCACCTTTTGATGCTAAACAAAGTTGAAAGAAGTAATATGACACTAAATCATCTATTTGTTTACCAATTTGAAGGAAATAATGAAACAACTAGAAGTTTCTTTAACCGAGGACTTGCGCTAGTTGTACGTACGATTTTGAATGTGAGAGTGATAGGATTGCACCTTTTGATGCTAAACAAAGGTGAACGAAGTAATATGACACTAAATCATCTATTTGTTTTCCAATTTGAAGGAAATAATGAAACAACTAGAAGTTTACTTTAACCAAAGACTAGTGTTGGTTGTACGTACGGTTTTGAATGCGTGAGTGATAGAATTCCACCTTTTGATGCTGAACAAAGTTGAACAAAGTAATATGACATTAAAACATCTATTTGTTTACCAATTTTAAGGAAATAATGAAACTACTAAAAGTTTTTTTAACTGAGGACTTGTGTTAGTTGTACGTACGGTTTTGAATGCGAGAGTGATAGGATTGCACGTTTTGATGCTAAACAAAGGTGAACGAAGTAATATGACACTAAATCATCTATTTCTTTACCAATTTAAAGGAAATAATGAAACAAGTAGAAGTTTTCTTTAACTGAGGACTTGTGTTACTTGTACATACGATTTTGAATGTAAGAGTGACAGGATTGCACCTTTTGATGCTAAACAAAGGTGAACGAAGTAATATGACACTAAATCATCTATTTGTTTTCCAATTTGAAGGAAATAATGAAACAACTAGAAGTTTACTTTAACCAAACACTGGTGTTGGTTGTACGTACGGTTTTGAATGCGTGAGTGATAGAATTCCACCTTTTGATGCTGAACAAAGTTGAACAAAGTAATATGACATTAAAACATCTGTTTGTTTACCAATTTTAAGGAAATAATGAAACTACTAAAAGTTTTTTTAACCGAGTACTTGTGTTAGTTGTACGTACGGTTTTTAATGTGAGAGTGATAGGATTCCACCTTTTGATGCTAAACAAAGTAAAACGAAGTAATATGATACTAAATCGTCTATTTGTTAACCAATTTGATGGAAATAATGAAACACCTAGAAGTTTTCTTTAACCGAGGACTTGTGTTAGTTGTACGTATGGTTTTGAATGCGAGAGTGATAGGATTGCACCTTTTGATGATAAACAAAGTTGAAAGAAGTAATATGACACTAAATCATCTAGTTGTTTACCAATTTGAAGGAAATAATGAAACAACTAGAAGTTTTCTTTAAACGAGGACTTGAGTTAGTTGTACGTACGGTTTTGAATGCGAGAGTGATAGGATTCCACCTTCTGATGCTAAACAAAGATGAACGAAGTAATATGACACTAAACCATCTATTTGTTTACCAATTTCAAGGAAATAATGACACAACTAGAAGTTTTCTTTAATCGAGGACTTGTGTTAATTGTACGTACAGTTTTGAATGCGAGAGTGATAGGATTGCACCTTTTGATGCTAAACAAATTTGAACGAAGTAATATGAAACTAAATCATCTATTTGTTTACCAATTTGAAGGAAATATTGAAACAACTCGAACTTTTCTTTAACTAGGACTTATGTTAGGTGACCATACGGTTTTTAATGCGAAAGTGATAGGATTACACCTTATGATGCTAAACAAAGTTGAACGAAGTAATATGACACTAAATCATCTATGTTTATACCAATTTAAAGGAAATAATGAAATAAGTAGAAGTTTTATTTAACGGAGGACTTGTGTTAGTTGTACGTACTGTTTTGAATGCGAGAGTGATAGGATTGCAACTTTTAATGATAAACAAAGGTGAACGATGTAATATGACACTAAATCATCTATTTCATTGCCAATTTCAAGAAAATAATGAAACAACTAGAAGTTTTCTTTAACCAAAGACTAGTGTTGTTTGTACGTACGGTTTTGAATGCGTGAGTGATAGGATTCCACCTTTTGATGCTGAACAAAGTTGAACAAAGTAATATGACATTAAAACATCTATTTGTTTACCAATTTGAAGGAAATAATGAAACAACTAGAATTTTTTTTAACCGAGGACTTGTGTTAGTTGTACGTACGGTTTTTAACGTGGGAGTGATAGGATTCCACCTTTTGATGCTAAACAAAGTAAAACGAAGTAATATGATACTAAATCATCTATTTGTTAACCAATTTGATGGAAATAATGAAACAACTAGAAGTTTACTTTAACCGAGGACTTGTGTTAGTTGTACGTACGGGTTTGAATGCGAGAGTGATAGGATTGCACCTTTTGATGCTAAACAAAGTTGAAAGAAGTAATATGACACTAAATCATCTATTTGTTTTTCAATTTGAAGGAAATAATGAAACAACTAGAAGTTTCTTTAACCGAGGACTTGTGTTAGTTGTACGTACGGTTTTGAATGCGAGAGTGATAGGATTGCACCTTTTGATGCTAAACAAAGGTGAACGAAGTAATATGACACCAAATCATCTATTTGTTTACCAATTTGCAGGAAATAATGAAACAACTAGAAGTTTCCTTTAACCGAGGACTTGTGTCAGTTGTACGTACGGTTTTGAATGCGAGAGTGATAGGATTCCACCTTCTGATGCTAAATAAAGATGAACGAAGTAATATGACCATAAATCATCTATTTGTTTACCTATTTCAAGGAAATAATGAAACAACTAGAAGTTTTCTTTAATCGAGGACTTGTGTTAGTTGTATGTACAGTTTTGAATGCGCGAGTGATAGGATTTCACCTTTTGATACTAAACAAAGTTGAACGAAGTAATATGACACTAAATCATCTATTTGTTTACCAATTTGAAGGAAATGTTGAATCAACTCGAAGTTTTCTTTAACCGAGGACTTGTGTTAGTTGACCGTACGGTTTTGAATGCGAAAGTGATAGGATTGCACCTTTTGATGCTAAACAAAGTTGAACGAAGTAATATGACACTAAATCATCTATTTGTATACCAATTTAAAGGAAATAATGAAACAACTAGAAGTTTTCTTTAACGGATGACTTGTGTTAGTTGTACGTACGGTTTTGAATGCGAGGGTGATAGGATTGCACCTTTTGATGCTAAACAAAGGTGAACGAAATAATATGACACTAAATCATCAATTTGTTTAACAATTTGAAGGAAATAATGAAACAATTAGAAGTTTCTTTAACCGAGGACTTGCGTTAGTTGTACGTACGGTTTTGAAAGCGAGAGTGATAAGATTGGACCTTTTAATGCTAAACAAAGTTGAACGAAGTAATATGACACTAAATCATCTATTTCTTCACTAATTTGAAATAATGAAACAAGTAGAAGTTTTTTTTAACCGAGGACTTGTGTTAGTTGTACGTACGGTTTTGAATGCGAGAGTGATAAGATTGCACGTTTTGATGCTAAACAAAGGTGAACGAAGTAATATGACACTAAATCATCTATTTCTTTACCAATTTGAAGGAAATAATGAAACAACTAGAAGTTTTTTTTAACCGAGGACTTGTGTTAGTTGTACATACGGTTTTGAATGCGAGAGTGATAGGATTGCACGTTTTGATGCTAAACAAAGGTGAACGAAGTAATATGACACTAAATCATCTATTTGTTTACCAATTAGAAGGAAATAATGAGACAACTAGAAGTTTTCTTTAACCGAGGACTTGTGTTAGTTGTACGTACGGTTTTGAATGCGAGAGTGATAGGATTCCACCTTTTGATGTTGAACAAAGTAATATGACATTAAAACATCTATTTGTTTATCAATTTGAAGGAAATAATGAAACAACGAGAAGTTTTCTTTAACCGAGGACTTGTGTTAGTTGTACGTACGGTTTTTAATGTGAGAGTGATAGGATTCCACCTTTTGATGCTAAACAAAGTAAAACGAAGTAATATGATACTAAATCATCTATTTGTTAACCAATTTGATGGAAATAATGAAACAACTAGAAGTTTTCTTTAACCGAGGACTTGTGTTTGTTGTACGTACGGTTTTTAATGTGAGAGTGATAGGATTCCACATTTTGATGCTAAACAAAGTAAAACGAAGTAATATGATTCTAAATCATCTATTTGTTAACCAATTTGATGGAAATAATGAAACACCTAGGAGTTTTCTTTAACTGAGGACTTGTGTTAGTTGTACGGACGGTTTAGAATGCGATAGTGATAGGATTGCACCTTTTGATGCTAAACAAAATTGAAAGAAGTAATATGACACTAAATCATCTAGTTGTTTACCAATTTGAAGGAAATAATGAAACAACTAGAAGTTTTCTTTAAACGAGGACTTGAGTTAGTTGTACGTACGGTTTTGAATGCGAGAGTGATAAGTGGTTTTTATACCTACGAATTGAATACATTTGAGCTTGATAAATTGCTTATCTTTAAGTATTTATGTTAGTTTATATGTGTTTTTACGTGTTTGTTGTAATTTAGGTTTTATAGTAAGTTTACGTGTTTTCTGTTCATTTACGCGTCTTTTTACCACATTATTATATGATGTGGCTTTATATTACTTTTTATGTGTTTTATGTTGTATTGTAGGTATTATAATAAGGGCTTGATAAATAACGGCTTGGATTGCCCGTTTCGCGTTTTCGGCGTGCCGTTTACATGGCGGCCAACTTTCGACCTTGATCCATTCCGATTCTCCAATTGTGTCAAACATGAAAGTTGTAGAACTTCTTCTCAGCTTTCCGAAACATCTTGAATCAACGCAATCGGAGGTCGGACGCAAAAGTTATACAAAAAATACGAAGAAATGCAGCAGCAGCCTATTGAGGCCAACTTTTGACATGGATCCGTTTTGAATCTGCAATTTGGTAAAACATGAAAGTTGTAGCTCTACGAATTTACTTTCCAGAACATCTTGAATTTCCTCAATCAGAGTTCGTATGAAGAAGTTATGGCCAGAACACGAAAGGACCCTGAAGCAGCCAACTGTCAGATTCTGCACTAAGGCGCAGCTGTGCCCATTTTGTACTATGGAGAGGCGCAGCTGCGCCGGTTGCCAGAAAAACCAAGATTTGGCGCAGCTGCGCCCATTTTGCACTATGGTGCGGCGCAGCTGCGCCAGTCCAGCCACGAGCAGAGTGCTATAAAAGCCACTTTTTGAGCCCTAAAACAAAGATATCTGATTTCCCTTCCTTGGGGCTGCTATGGGCGATCTTGGAGATGAAAAAGGAAGCTCCCATGGAGGTTGGAAGTGGATTACATCAATGAAAACATGATTTGGATGAGGATTTGGGGTTGTTTCTCTTCCTTTTCTCTCTCTATTTCTATGTATCGTTGAATGTTTGTATTGGAACTTCATCTTTTGAAGAAATTGGATCTTGTTGTATAGTTTATCTTGATATATTTCATTGTTAATCTTGTTAGTTGTTCTTAGATTGTCTATTGTGGTTTGGGATTAATTGCTTAATTGCCTAGCTAACAATTACCTTGATAACTCACACGGAACCGAGATGGGGAGTGTGAGTTTAGATCCGACCATAATAGCTTGTGTTCATGATTTCACATGGTGTTGGAATGCATGATTCGTGCTAAGGATAGACATATACCGAAGCACCACTCGTAGTCGTTGGAGAACTTGTGCTTAAACCCGTTTTTCTCTAGGTCACATAGACATATAGTGATCTAATTAACTTGGGTGTTCCTTCTCGTTCTGTTGCCCTTGGGTCGGATCTGAGTTGGATATGGGTATGGTGCAACGAAAGTTGGTCATGCTTTGTTTTCGTGTTCTCGACTAACAATCTTTGATAATCAGTTTGACTTAACGGGAAGTGTATTGATGTAAACGAAGCAATAGGTGAAAATTGTAGTCTCTTGTATATATTATCTTGTTTCAATTTATAAATAGTTAGTGTTAATTTAATTTCAGTACATTCAATCAATTTCTTTATTCATTTGTTTAAATAGGATTGAATTGGTTATAAGTTTGTGTTTGGCAATTCTTGTTAATAATTCCTCGTGGGATCGATACTCTACTTACTCTTTATTACTTGTTGACCGCGTATACTTGCGCGTTTTGTTCATTCAAACGAACTCGTCGAGGTCGGAACTCATTAAATATAAAAACATAAAAACAGAATAAAAACAAGTTCCGACCGAGACTCCAACAAGTTTTTGGCGCCGTTGCCGGGGAATTAGTTTAATAATTATTGCCATCATTAGCTTCTATCAAATTAGTCTTAATTTAAACATTTCTTTTTATTTTATTTCTTTTTACTTCCTATATTTTTCTTTTTTCAGGTACCATGGATGAATGTGCTTATCAATGGCCATACACGAGCATGACGCAGCCAAAGGAAACAGGGATTGATAGTCTCGATGCAATTTCTGCATTGTCAACACAAATTGAGACACTTTCGAGGAAGTTGGATGTTCTAGGAGCGCAACGTACTCAAAGTGTGGATGTGCATTGTGATTATTGTGCTGGCAATCATCCGAGTCATCAGTGCACCATCAGTTATAGACCGGTACAGTATGGGGGTGATTACCTCAACAATTATGCTTATCCCGAAAATTATTATGAGGATTGGGGATATCACCCGGATGATTCATGGAGCTACACTCAGCAAGATCAATACGATGTTCCAAGTCATATGTACCCACCGGAATTCTCATGTCCACCTCCACTGCAACATGAAGAAAATTCAAGATTAGAGGAATTGTGGTCCAAGTTCATTGCTGCGAATGAGGAGATAATGAGTAGTCAAGCTGCTTCCATTCGAAATCTTGAGGACCAAATGGAGAAAATGCTCAAAGCCTTAAACAACAGTCCTCAAGATACTTGGCCCCATGACATGAATTCCGAGGCTGATGGAGTAGCCGAGCCAAATCTGCAATTGGACGAGCCACCAAAGAGTGATACGGAGGAGAAAAGTGGGGATATGGTTAACACAGTCGGCGAGGTATTATATGAGTGTTCCAACGAAGATGCGTCGACCTTGTTAGTGCCCCAAGAGCTTTCTCCACCAAAGTTCAAGAATCCAATCAGATTTGCAAAAGCATGCCCACTTGGTAGTCATGTTGTCGGCATGGCTCTCTATGACACGAGAGCTAGTTCAAACGAGGAGCCATGGTGGGTTGAAGAAGAGAAGATAGAGGAAGAGCCCATTGTGTTTGACAATCTTAAATGCCCCAATATGGTCACAAACACAATGGAAGAAGCGCCTAGCTATTTGACCGTTCAAATGGGGAATCTACCTACAAAGAGGAAGCTAGGTGACTTATACTTCATCGCTATCACAAATGGGAACCTCCCAAATAATGAATTGCTTCCAACGGATGGAGGGTTCCTCAATTATCGAAGAGGGATTGGATAGCGGTGATACGAAGAAGTCTAGCTACAGGACTATAAACCAAGCGCTCGATGGGAGGCACTCCATTCACTCTTTCTCCCTCCTTGTTTAATTCTTATTTGTATTTTCAATTACTTCTCCCTCCCTGTTTAATTCTTATTTGCATTAAATATTAAGTAGAATTTTATTTTTATTTTTTATTTTTATTTTTATTTTTAGTAGTCTTAATAGTTCTATTTTTGTCTCTCTCAGGTTTTAGCCATTTGGTGGAATGGTGCAAAGTCAGAAAAAATGGGATGGAAATTTTTGCAGCAGACTGCAGGACTGATGCACGGCGTAGCTGTGCCACTATGCAGGCCAATTCCTGCGCAGCTGCGCCTTCCTCCCCAACAGAAAGCCATCTGCCGTACGGCGCAGCTGCGCCCTTCCCACGACCATTTCCTGCGCAGCTGCGCCTTACACCCCCGAGGCTCTTTTCTGCCAGACAGCGCAGCTGCGCGCTCCTAACGAAGAAAAACGGCGCAGCGGCGCCATAGCCTCCAACCTGCCTTTTTCTGCCAGACTGCGCAGCTGCGCCCTGGCCAAGTATATAAACGGCGCAGCTGCGCCCGAGAGGGATTCCAAAAAAATAAAAAAAATAAAAAATACAAAAATACAAAACTTTAAAAATACAAAAATACTTTTTCTTTTATTTATTTATTTATGTACTTATTTTGTTTTGTTTTGTTTTCCAGGTAGCGCATCTTAGCGGGATTATGGAAGTCGGTTGCTTTTGGCGACAACTGACATATGTTTCAAGGAAGTCCTCCGCACTTCAATTTCCTTTATTGTTTACATTATGCACTTGTCAGTTCCAAGTTTGGGGGTCTTTCTATATGTTGTTTTGTTGTTGCTATCTAGTTTTGAATTTTGTGGGTATATTCTCTGCAAACCCTCACGAGACAAAACTCGTCCTCTTGGGTAACCTTGAGGTTTAACGGCTTATTGCACGTGCTAAGTGCAATCGTACTCCCTACATAACCCGGTGGAAAAGTAAGAGTGTCACTCCTTTAGTGACAAAACCTCAGAAGAAGCAGAGCACGCACAGTTTGTGCAAAGCTCAAGGAATCAGTGCTGCGAAAATAAGGAACAAGTCAGGCATAGGGGAGGCTATAGGGTCCAACTCCTCAGAGTTGTTTAAGGCTGAGAGAGTGTTGTATAACCTCAGTCATTCCCTCATTTCCCCTTCGCGTTCATTTAGGCTAAGAGAGATATGGAGCTTGAGAAGTAAATGCAAACTTCAGAGGAGTTCATGTTGTTCGGAGAAGGCAGAATCTGAATGTAAATCATCTGTCAAAGATTGAAGGTATTATCCGGTTATTTTGATTTAACTAGTTTTATCTTAATTTGGATTAAGGAAACAGAATATGCTAGAGTTGCATATGAGGTGTTTAAATGAGAGTAATGTGAACTCGGTAGTCAAATGTTGTTGAAACTAGTTAATGATTAAATTAGAATTAAAATAGTGGTTTCGGTTATTTTACACAGTCAATATTATGAGTCTGAACCACAGTTGGTCTTTACTCAATGTTCATGTTCATAAAACTTTAGAATGGACTGGTGTATTGGCTTATTATTTGGTTTAGATGTTGTTCTTGAAAGTAGTATGCCCTCAAGCCAATCACATTTGATGTGATAAGCATATACTTTGTAATCTTGTTCATTTATTAATAAAAGAATCAAGGCATTTCTTTATTCATGATTAATTACTTGAATTAATTAAATGGATAAACCCATAGTTTTTTAGCAATGCTTTTAGAACCATGATGAGGATCATGCTAATGAGATCTAAATTCAAGATAGCTCAAAACTAAAATTGTTCCTAATCGTTGGATCACTAAAATGGGGATTAGTGAATCCGGATAGATTAGTGCATACTATGCTTGCTCTTATGAAGAGAATGATTGATCTCATAATCATTTGTGTAGAGACACTAAAGTAAGTATGTAGGTGCTTATTAGAGAATAAGTTCACTGAACGTGACTCGCTCAAGGAACACCAAATGGAGTCTTACTTGCCTGTCAATAGGAGTTCCTTTTGTGATAGTAGTACAAGTGATCCTTGGACTTGAGATCATCATAGTATCTTGTGTATGATGAATTATGTTTTGACATATTCCTTAAAACCTTGAGGGTGTATCAAAGGGTATGATCGGATATAATAAGTCATACATGGAGATAGGTGAATGATCAACAAAGAATCTACCACTTCTAGTAAAAGAAGAGAATGTCCTATGCGATTCGATAAATGACAACTCAGTAGTCCTTGGCCAAGGCAGAATGAAAATTAGAAAGTAGTTTCTAATTTACATTAATTAGAGTTATTCATTTAAGGATCGAAATGCATATAATCAAATAAAATAAGACTTGACAGTTATACCATGTCTTATATTTGATTGGGACGTTGTGAGGTAGAATGATTGAATTGTACGGTAACTATTCGCTGAATAGGTTCTTTTGTGATTAAATGTTGAAATCTATATTATCTGGAAAGTCGTTGATCGCTAAGGGGGCTTACCCTTATTATGGAATAAATATTATTTATTTAAATGAATTAAATAGTTTAATTTATTTATATAAATAAGATTAGAATAGTTCTAATTAATTTATTCTATAACCGGTTTAATATGGAGAACCTAAAGGGTCACACCGCAAAAGGAAAATAATTATTTAAGAAGTAAATGGCATAATTGTAATAATGAATTAAGTATATTTAATTTATACTATGTGGATAGAATAAATTAAATAGCTTAATATTTATTATTTAGTATTTTGGAAATACTAATTATAAATTAATAAGAGGAGTCTTATTATTATTATTACTATTATCATTATTATTTAGTTCCTAAATGGTTTAGGAATTAATTAATAAGAGTACTCTCATAATTAATAATTAAGTTCCTAAATAGTTTAGGAATTATAATTATTATATTAAATTAATTAAGTTTCTAATTAGATTAGGAGTTTAATTAAAACCCTATTCCTAAAGGTGTTAGGAGGGTTTACTAAATCTATAAATAAGAGAAGTCTTATTATGGATTAGGGTTACACACATACACTTCCATAAGTTTTTGGGAGAGTACTCACATATTCTCCAGAGAGAGAAAACTAGGGTTTGCCATCACCCACTTCTTGAATTATTATTATTCCTTGGTGGATCACCTCTAGAGGCCAAACAATTGGGTGGCTAACATTGATCATTGGAATCCAATCGGTGAAATTCAAGGAGAACGCGAAGGATTTAGAGGTGAACTTGTACCCGTTGAAGCTTTGAGTTCTACAATGGTATATCTCTAACTTCTTCTTTATTAATTAATAATTGCGCATAAAGGTCGATCCTGAATTATGGTTTGTATTATTTTAAATTTGATTTTACCATGCTTCCGCTATTTTATGCAATTTGATTGCGTCTATGAATATTACAAACCAACAGTGGTATCAGAGCCAAACTTTATGCGAATTATTAATTGTTTTGATTTCATATATGTATGGGTATATGTTTAGAATAATTTATTGGGCATAATTTATTATATAAAATTATTTTTTTATTATACCAAAAATTGAATTCTCGGTTGTTATTACCGAATTATTGCTGCACGGTTTCTGGCCATTCATGGTTTCGGAATATAAAGCAGCAAAAGTTGCACAATTTTATTCGAAATTCTTTTGTCCCGAAAAGGCTGGCCACGGTTATTGGTATATATATATATATTAATAAAGCAATTCACTTTACCGAAAAAAAAAAAAATGGATGTGCTTTACTGGATTCTCAAAACCGAAATAGGAAGCAACCATTTTGGGTACAATTATAATATATATGATATGTTTTTCGGTCAACAAAGCAACTGTTTGGCTGGCTTCGGTTTTGGATTGTTGAAATATATAATATATATTATATAGTTAAAGAAACAAAAGGAAGCCGACGGTTTATTATATATATATATATATATATTATGATAGCAAGAAAAGGGGCGGCGGCTGCTTATATATATATCCGGTCCAACAATCAGTTTTTTCCAAGAAACAATGTTTCGGTTTTGGGTGTGTGTATATATTACTATGTTATTATATATATATATACACTACTACCGACCGGGATCCTATATATATATATATATATATATATATACACTAATTGTTTACATATATATATGATATATTTATAATATATATTTATTTGTCAAACAGTTTGGTAATTTTGTGCAGATTTTAAAATTTCAAAATAAAAGAGTTTATTTTGAGTAATTTTAAAATAATAAAAATAAATAGTTTATTTTTAAATAATTTTATAATTAAAATAAAAGGTTTATTTTAAACATGAAATTGGATTTCATGCAACTTTAATTGCCCATTAAATGATACCAATACATATATGGAATGATTTATTTAATTCATGAGATGAATATTATTTATTGATATATATGTTGATATATATGATAATAAATGGGATTGATTATGGACTATTTGACCAATGTGATTGGATTTAATTTTAAATGGATGCATGAATGATTGGGTTTTATAAATGGGGTCTGCGTACCTCGTCTTTCTAATTTTTCTTATGTATAATTCTATCTCCCTCCTATGTACTTCCCCTTGACTGTTGATCAAGGTTTTCTTATTTATTGTAAATAGTTTTGTAATAGGATTAGTTAGAATTATTTTGAAGAATTGGAGCAAAAAAGCAAGGAGCGCAAGAAGACCCGTTTGTAATGGAGCCCGAATTTAAATGTAATAGTTATATTTAATTTAATTTATTCTTGTACCCTAGGTTTGACCTTTTGGTTCACTTGATGGCTCTAGTGAACCAAATTAGAATAAAAGTCCATAATCAATCCAAATATAATATAGTATTCTATATGTGCATGTTAATTATATATATTATATATTATCCAAACATGCTTCGCATGTTAAATAATATGACGCGTATTTTATATATATATGTGCATGCGCGCTAAACAAGATGAGACAATTAATATTAACAAACCCCTCAAGATGTAGAATAAATATTATTTATAAAATGAATTAAAATGTTTAATTCATGAATTAAAATGAGTTTAATTCAATTAAATAAAATTAGAATGGTTCTAATTTATTTATTCTACTACTAAAATATTAAGTTGTAACGTTCAAAGATATTTGGAATATAGAACGTCGCCTTCTAGCATGATAAAACGATAGAGTATCAAATAATCAATATACGTTTGTTGTGCACACACAAGGCTTATATCGATCATTTGAGATGTTGTTTTATCACATTTGATGCTTATAAGGAATTGAACATTACTGTTTTGTTGTGCACACACAAGGGCAGTATTTGTCTCTTCACTTATATGGAAGTGCTAGGTTTAACTTAACTTAGATAATTTTGATTTGGATGTGCACACACATGATCATAATAATCTAAGAGGCAAAATACAAGGAGTTACATGTTGATGTAATTGACAAGAGTTGTCTACCTATTTATTTATATATAGTTTGTTGTGCACACACAAGGCTATATACATTTGAAATAGGATCCTTATCTCACTAGCAAATCTTTAATTAGATTTGTCGAACTATATGGAAGAGGGTAATATAGTTTGATGAAAATAGTGGGAGACACCATAAAGACCTAATTAACTTGGTGATTAATAAAATGAATGCATGTTAATGTTGTTATTAATTCACTTAAAGAATATTGCTATGTTTAATTCACTAACACTGCATAGCATATTAGATGCTAACAATTTAATCGAACCGAATTGTTCGGATTGATTAAACAAATTTGAGAAAAGTTCTCAATGCTGAAAAACTAGCAAAATGTCCTAAATTTCTCTATCCCTGCAAACATTGCAGACTAAGCCTATGAGGAAGATATTGTTATTTTAAGAAATAGCAAGATGATGCAAAGATGGCCCAATGCATCATGCTCGCATCCATAAGTATCGAGTTACAGCGTCAACACGAGAAAATTGATGCACCTACTATATTGTTGCACATTCAATAGTTGTTTGGTGAGCAAAGTAGGTCAACTAGATATAAGATATTTAATAAGCTCTTCCAACCTATAATAACCAATGGTACTATAGTAAAGACACGTATCCTAAAGATGATCAATCCGATTGATCAATTAGGACACCTAGGTTTTGTCAAAGATGGAGAGTTGAGTCAAGATTCGATCTTGCAGTCACTCGCTGACTCCCTTTCACAAATTGTTGTGAACTTTAACATTAATAAGCTTGAAGTCAGTTTACCTGATTTGCTTAAATATGTTGAATAAGTTGAGAGTCACTTTCCTTCCAAGAAAGACCAAGTCTTACTAGTAGATGAATATTCTAAGTTGAAGAAGATGGCCAAAGGTGTTTCTGAGGAGTCAGAAAAGATAGAAGGCAACAGAAAGGCTAAACAAAGAACATAAATAAAAGTGATCCCGAGGGCAAAGGAGTTTGCTTTCATTGCGATAAGCTGGGATACTGGAAGAGGAACTGCAAGGAGTATCTTGTAGTAGTTAAGCAGAAGAAGCTTAGTGAAGCTTCAACTGCAAATATAGATTTGTTCATAATGAAGTAGAACTTTCTATAAGTCAAGTTTCTACTTAGGTATTAGATACTGGCTGGTGGTCTTGAATATGCAAACCGTTGCAGAGACTAAGCAGAAGTAGAAGGCTGAACTAAAGATAAGTAATCCTGTGCGTGGGGAATGGAGCAAAAGGTTGCTACATTAATCACAGGAACTTACAGTTTAGCATTGCCTACGGGCAAATCCATTTAGTTAGTAAGTTGTTACTAGGTTCCAGTTCTTAGAAACATTATTTCAGTTCCATGTGATGACAAGGAAGGGTTTTTGACATCATAATAATGAACAATCGTTGTTCTGTTTATAATGATAATGTTTTATTTAGAACTGGTTGATTACTTAATGGACTTTGTATACTTGACTTACATGAAAATATTTCAAAATTGAACAAACGAAAGGCAAAGAGATGATATGGATCATACCTTCTTGCAATACTGTTAACTCGGTCATGTTAATGAAACAAGACTAAACAAGTTGTATAAAGATAGGTTTTTAGAGCCTTTTGATTATGAATCAAATACAACTTGTGAATCTTGTATCATGGAAAATATGACTAAATCTTCATTTAGTGGACATGGAGAGCGAGTTACGGAGTTGTTAGAGATGGAACACACAGTCGTGTGTGGGACCTATGACAACAAATGCAAGAGAAGGGTATTCATTCATTACTTTCAGTGATGATTATAGATTTCGATATATGTATTTGATGAAATACAAATCCGAATCGTTTGAAACGTTCAAAGAATTCAAAAAGTGAAGTATAGAAACTAAAGGCCAAAAGTATTAAAGTTCTTCGATTAGATCGAGAAGGGAATACTTAAGCAATAAGTTTCTAGATCATCTTAAGCGAAATGGTATTCTCACATAATGGACATGGTGATGATCCATGATGAGTTATACCAATCTTCCAGTATCATTCTAGGGTTATACCTTAGAAACGATCGCATATCTACTAAATTAGATACCTTCTTATTTACTCCTCAAGACTTCATATGAGTCATGGATAGGGAGGAAACCAAGTCTTAAGTATGTTAAGATTTGGATTGTCCAGCTTATGTCAAAAAGTTTGACAGTGATAAGCTTGGGATAAGATATGATAAGTGTAAACTTGTGGGATATCCTAAAGAAAGTTTAGGGTATCACTTCTATAATCCGACTAACTAAAAGGTGTTTGTTGAAACACGCTGCCTTATAAGAAAAGAAGTTTTTCCTTAAAGGGTTAGTGGGAGTAAAATAGATCTTGAAGAAGTTCAAGAACCACAAAACACTACAGATCAAATGAAGGAGTCTGTATAAGTAAATAAACCTATTGTACCATAACCAAGTCATAAATCTGGTTTAGTACCGAAGATACCTTCATGGTATGGATTCATCATAGATGATGATGATGAGGTATGCATCATAGTAGATGATGATCCAGTTACATACGATGAGGTATGAGTAAAAGATACTCAAGAGAAATGACTGATGATCATAAAATCCGAAATGAGTCTTTGGAGAAAGACTAAAGCAGATGGCTAGGTGTAAACCTATAAGACCTGACTAGTGGTAAAAAATTTCAAATAAGGTCAATGAGTTGACTATAATGAAACTTTTCACTAGTGAAAATACATATATCAATTTGGATTTTATTTGCAGTTATAGCTTATTATACAAAATGATGTATGTATGATACAATCAAGAGGATTTGTCTCCATATAGATGGAGTAAATCAAGTATGTAAGTTAAAACAATCCAATTATGGATTGGAGCAAATTTCTCAAAGATGGAACATCCGTTTTGATGAGACAATCAAAAGAGTTTGATTTTATCAAAGACGATGATGAACCAAGTGTGTACAAAGGTTAGTGGGAGCACTGTGACATTCATAGTATTATATGGTGATATAATACTGATAAGGAATGACATACTGATGCTATAATCAGTAAAGATGTGGTTATCTAAACACTTCTCCGTGAAGGACTTGGGAGAAACATCTTATATTTTGGGGATAAAGATCTATAGAGATAGATCACAAATGATGCTTGGTTTAACCCAAAGACTGTACATCAATTCGTTGATATATACTAGACTTGATATTGCTTATGCATGATAAGCAGATATCAGTTCATTTCTGGAGAAGAATATTAGAAAAGAGTTTCTAATGATGGGTCCGATATCAAACTAGAGGGCTTAACAAACTCAAGTTTGTTCAGACTAATCAAGATAACAGCATATCCGTTTCAGGTAATATAATTACCTTGAACGGTGCTGCAGTGAGTTGGAAAGGTTCCGAACAGCAAGGAGTTGCTGATTTAGTGACAAAGACATAGTAAATAACTATAAGTGAAGCTGCAAAGGGGATTGTTTGGTTCAACAAGTTCATTACAGAACTTATAATGGTTCTTAGCATTAAATGAGTTTAATTTACCAAAGAACCTAGGTCTCATATGAAATCCAAACATATGTTGCAGCACTTTCATATGATTAGATGAATCATTGAAAATATGACGACACCATAAAGATGGTAGACTCTTAGGACAACTTTACAGATCCATTAACTAAAGCATTTACTAAGCAATTTGTACGCCACTTAGAGAAGAATGATATAGGGATACCAAAGGGCGATTGGCTTTAGTGCAAGTGGGAGATTGAAAGTAGTATGCCCTCAAGCCAATCACATTTGATGTGATAAGCATATACTTTGTAATCTTGTTCATTTATTAATAAAAGAATCAAGACATTTCTTTATTCATGATTAATTACTTGAATTAATCAAATGGATAATGTAACAACCCGAAATCCCGACCATATTTAATTATCCGATTATCTCTGGATATTATATTATTTAACTTTAAAACTATAATAACAGGGATCTCGTGCGTTAAACTTAAACTTTTATTCTTTAAAACCATTTGGTTGACCATAATTTCGGTCCATTTTTTTTTATAACTTATTTAATAACTTACATTCCTTAAACCTGTCTCAGGATCGTAACGTTTACTTACCCTCCATTAAACTTAGGTCAAACATCAATTATTTGTGACCTATTATAATCATATATAATTTTATGATTTAGTATAACTTGCAAATAAAAATTCGCCATGAACTATCTATACATGTCCCTAATTGTGTACCTGTTCTGTACCTGCTCCTGTGCACGTATACATGCTTTCATACATTCATTCATTCTGTCTATCCAAATATACATTCTGCATCCACATATCTATCCATACATATGAGTTTATTTCATTTAAAACTCAACAAATAAATAATACATCTACTATATCATTTGCGTCTTCTCGCTGGATTATACATACCTACATACATACATACAATTCAACCTTTATGGATTTACAATCATATACACATTTCATATATATTAAATTCCTCACGTTCATCTATGCATTCAACTTTCCTTTTACCTTAGCTGCACCGGAACCTCCGGCCTTCTTGTATTTTACCTGAAACGTTAGTTATAGCAAGAATGAGCATAAAGCTCAGCAAGTCAATCAGATAACACATTTCATGCTCGCAGTTTATAATATGCGTCATGCTTCACTTACTTTACCATGTATGTCCAAATATCACGTATTGCATTTAATAGTTAGTTCACGTTGTGGCACGGAGTGCCCATTTCAACTATCACATAGTTCACGTAATTCAATTAGTACTTTTAAGTCTGAGAAACTTGTCTGTACGCCTTTGTTTTACTTAACCTGTACTTCCTCAATCATCCTTTGTTATCCGTCTTATCGGCTTGCTCGTTTTGAACTCTGTCTGTCAACATATAGCTTATATGTCATTATAAGATCATAAACTTGTATAACTTATCAAACTAATTTCATAAATACATGATCATCCGTCTTTAACCATTTCACATTTGATGTATTACACCTTATGTAGGTTTATAATACACCCTAACTTGCTTCCGACCTTTTTCATAACTTATAACATGTTTTGACTTAGCTTTAGGCATGTTATATTATGCCATTTGTCATTTCATTATAACTTAACACCCTTTAATTTAACCATTATTATTACTTTTAGGGTTTATATAACTCATTTCTATCATTCCATATCAAAATATAGCTTTTTGGAAGATTAAAAAAATTTCAAATGAACAGTAACTCCGCCCCGGCGCCGCCAGGGCTCGCTGGCCGCGAAATCTTCTCGGTCGATGAACAGTAACATGGCGTCGGGGTGCCACTTTTAGTACAAAACATGGCGCGGGGGCGCCATGTTCAAAATTTGGAAATCTGATTTTTGTACTACTTTTGCCGATTTTTAATTTCTTCATCTTAACTCCGATTGAGCTGAAATTTGGACCACATATAGACCTCACTACCTAGTATTTTATAAAAATACTACTTGCCACATTTGGCTTCTCAAAAATAGATATACAATAGCCCCTAGGAGGGCTGTTCAACACGTTTCTATACTTAGAAAATTTTTCAGAATTTTCAAAACTCAACTTTTGCAACTTGGTTATTTTTGGCCATTTGCTTCCAAATTTCGTTTCAACACTTGACATAGCTCACATAACCTATATGTGACATGTCCAAACTTTCAAAATCATAAAATTTCGCACGAGGAGACTTTTGTCCGTTAAAATCCATTTCGATTCGAAACGATCGATTTCGATCGTTCGAATCGCCATTTCGCTCAAATTCAAATCCGTTGAATTCCAAAATAACCTAGACACATGTATTATCATAACCATGAGTCATTTGAATCCATTTGATCTTTAATTCCTCAAAATTGCCAAAAATCACCCTTTTATGGCATTTTATCAAATTTTCTTAAAACTTTTTATTCCATCATTTAAACCCAACTTGACATTTCTAACTCAACACACTTCATAGGCATTCACATACACCTTTAACATTTATATACGTCTATATAACTTCTAACTGCACATTCTAATGCACTTTACAGATTACTACGTTATCTATACACAAAGTATAGTCTAGTATTCAACGTTCCTTTACAAAAATATATTTTTAAACCATTTATGATTCTAACTTGCCCTCTAGCACAAATTTAGCTCTCATCAAACATAGTCAGCCTTTCTATCTAGGTTTTTATCGAATCTTTCAATATATAACATATGATCACCCAACAATTATAGCTTAATATCACACTTTCCTTAACCAAAACATGCTTCTTCATCATCAAGGCCTCTTATATACCATATAACATGAAATTTCTTAGGTAATCAACTTAATCAATACTTGAAACTAGGTGTTCATCAAATTTAACAACATATAACACATGATCATGCCTTAAATCATACTTTATTGCTTTGAGTATAGACAAGCATAACATATCACCTTTGTTCTTTATCTTTAACCCTAAGGGTTTCACTTGAAACATACCTTTGACACTTATTCTCACATAATCAACACATATACATAAAACTACATGCATGGCTACTCTAATCCTTGAATTTGAAATACTTAAACATCAAGTTCTATTGCAAAAACATGGCTATACCTTCTTTGAGCTCTTCCTTATCTTGCTAAAAGGCTTGTTAAAGCTATATCCTTCACTTTAATGGCTACTTTGCTCTTCTTGATAACCTTTTCCAGCAATCTTTCATGGTTTTCAATGGAACCCTCGCTTTCCTTTCTTCTTTCTCTCTTTCTCTCTTGCTAGCAACTTTCGGGTGATGAAAATGAAATAAGGATTAACCAACTTATTGCTTATAACATATAAATATATATATATTACATGTAAATCTCCAACACTTAACTATACACTAGTTAAGTTTAACCCTTGCATGGTTAGGGGTAGTTGTGACATTTCCTTTCCATAATTGAGGGCATAATGAACAATTCACATACCAAGGATACCATGGTCATTCTTTCAATTGTCAAGGATAGCATAGTCATTTCTCTTAAAATATAGAGAATTAACTCTTCTAAATTATAAAATGCTCATTTCTTAATCAATTCAACTCCTTTTTGGTTCAAACTTGTTTCATCACAATTGAAATTTATTTTATCATTAAATAGTCCATAATTGGTTTGTCCCATAACACTTGTCACACCTTAAATACAAATTTCATTAACTAATTATTAATTCACAATAATTTCCAATTTACCTAATATTCCATTCTTAATTATTTACAAACCCTTTTTTTTTCCATCATCAATAAACTTCAACTTCCGACATCTCAAATAATCATGGTACTCATCTTTCCATAAACCGCTTCCTCAAGAAGCGAACCTCAACTGGATTACCAAAATCTATCGTCCTTTATCCTTTTTAAACTCATAATGTCCTACTTTTGACCTTAACGTCTATTGTCTTATTTACTTCATGCACATGTGCTAATTCTCAACGTACAGACAATTTACATCCCATCTACACACTTTCGGAGTATCACATTCTATATCTATGCATCATAACAAATGATTTTCTTCTTTAAATCCACAAATATCAATTTCTTATAACTTCAAAACCTTCCAAAATCATTGACTATATTATTTCCTTTAATCATTAGTATACCAGTTTAGCACAATGGTTCCTTCTTTCCTACACGTACATACCTACCTTACCTTGTCATTCTCATAACTTCGCCTCTCCAGTCCTATTCATTAATCTTGTTATTAACATTCATAACTAAAACCTATTTCGCAAATTCTTTGCTTATTTCCATTATTTCCTCAAATTTTAACTTTCCTTTCTTTATCAAATCAAATATACATATACAACTATACCTGTATTAAATCTATAATCCTGCTGACACATAATATCGTGTCTTACAATAATTCTTCCCAAATTACCTTATTATAGGTATTACAATAACTCATTTAGCTCAAATCCATTACATAACCATCAAAATTCTTTTTCTTTATAATTTCTCATTTTCCTAATTCTCTGGCTTAATTCATCTCTCTATATTCGACCACATAGGTCACATTCATCAAATTTATCACTTACTAAATCAACTTAATCACATAATAATCTCATTTAATCATTTTAACTAGGTTTTGTTTTATAACCTTCACTTAATTATCCATAATCCTTATTTAGAATTTCTGTAAAATCCTGGGGTGTCACATTCACCCCTCCTTACAAAAATTTCGTCCTCGAAATTTGCTGTGTACTCATATCATGCTCATTTGCAACATACATCTCTTTCCATTCATTTAACATAACTACATTTTCACTAACCTTTAAATTCTCTCCTATCTCTACCCATCTTGCCCATTTCTAACATTCATTCCAGAATATTGGAATGTCTTTCAGGAATCTTCACAATTATTCAACAACTGTGAAGTAGTATGAATAAATAAGAGTAGCTTTTCGTTTAAAACATAAAACTTTTGTGTTTAAAACAAAATTGATGCTTTTGCCGAGGGGTCAATAAAGACCAATGAACTTGAGTCACGACGCAACCACGCCATTAATTTGCTGTCGGCCTGTTTACCAGTCACAGAGACTAGAAACTACCGTATTTAGTACACTAGGTGATCAGCCTATTGTACCCTTTTTACTTTTTCTTCTGGGCTGAACCATGTTAACCAACCCATATAACATATCCCTTTTCAGGGTTGTTCACCTCAGACTTTAAAAACATTTGTTTTATCCATTATCTGGATTCTAAAAACATTTGTTCATTGCTTTTTCAAAACGGTCTAACCGAAACAAATGGTATAGACCTACATCGTTAAACTGTTCATTCTTCGAAAACTTAAAACTTTTCAGAAATATTATCATTGGCTCAAAACTTGAACCCAAGAAAATCCTTTAAAAGGCTTCATAATACCGCACTATCTTAGCAGTACGTTGAGAATTCAGTCATTTAAGACCTCTTAATACCGTAACGTCATAGAAGTACGTTGAGAATTCCGCCATGTTATCATTTCACACCATAGTCAACAGTGTGACAATGATTTCATAAATGCATTTTGAAGTTTTCAAAATAACTTTGTCTAGCCGAATCAATTGGCATATACCATGAATTACGGAATTTTTAAAAAAATCAACTTTCAATACTTGAGCAAAGCATTTTGCTGCATCAACGTGCAAAAATAAACACATTTTAAAAACATGAATGGTCTAGCATAGCTAGAAGAGTGGATTGCCTACCCAATCATAATAATCTCTTCTTTACTTCATTAATTCATTCAATTCTTTCTTATACTTCTATTTCTTCATATATCCTCAATCTTAGCCAATATCTAAGAACTATATTTCTTAACTTATGACTCTCTACTCTAACCCAACCTTGTTCCTCAAACTTGCCACGCATTTGGGCTCAGGAACTTACCACAATCATATGATTTAAGGAGCTTGTCCTAGTCAGGCTATAGTCGCCCATTCGCTGAGGGGCTCCACCACATAATCATGAGTCACGAACTTTCCATACGTGTCGGTTTTCAGAACACGCAACTAACCTTAATCTTTCTTACTTAACTCTTCTAATTTCTTACCGCGACGCTGGATCTCCACTGATTATCACGATAGGAAGCTAAGCAAGTACAAATCCCCGTCCCATACCGAGGAAGTGCACACTCGGCCACTACCATGAGTCTTCAATGAAAAATCCCACATACCCTAACATTCCTCAATTTTCTTTACCTGATATGAATTTTATCAATTCACATCTTACAACTCATTAAGAGTCCCTTCATCTTATTGTTCACAACTCATCATGAGTCCCCTATATTCATAACTTACTATTCGCAACTCCTTAAGAGTCCCTTAATCTTATCTTACCATTTACAACTCATCTAGAGTCCCGTTTTTGTCCTATTGATCTCCTAGGATCTCATGGCCCATTTGCCCTTTACCCTTATCTTATCTTACAATATCATTCACTATTCCTTAATCCCGAATTTTCAAAATTCATTCCTTTCATACACAACTCCTCTAGAGTCCAATGCTTTACTATCCCTTTCTTCCTCACAAAGGTCATAGCCTAAGGTACTCCTACCTAAGGTCTATAACCTGTCTGCCCTGATACCAACTGTAACAACCCGAAATCCCGACCATATTTAATTATCCGATTATCTCTGGATATTATATTATTTAACTTTAAAACCATAATAACAGGGATCTCGTGCGTTAAACTTAAACTTTTATTCTTTAAAACCATTTGGTTGACCATAATTTCGGTCCATTTTTTTTTTTTTAACTTATTTAATAACTTACATTCCTTAAACCTGTCTCAGGATCGTAACGTTTACTTACCCTCCATTAAACTTAGGTCAAACATCAATTATTTGTGACCTATTATAATCATATATAATTTTATGATTTAGTATAACTTGCAAATAAAAATTCGCCATGAACTATCTATACATGACCCTAATTGTGTACCTGTTCTGTACCTGCTCCTGTGCACGTATACATGCTTTCATACATTCATTCATTCTGTCTATCCAAATATACATTCTGCATCCACATATCTATCCATACATATGAGTTTATTTCATTTAAAACTCAACAAATAAATAATACATCTACTATATCATTTGCGTCTTCTCGCTGGATTATACATACCTACATACATACATACAATTCAACCTTTATGGATTTACAATCATATACACATTTCATATATATTAAATTCCTCACGTTCATCTATGCATTCAACTTTCCTTTTACCTTAGCTGCACCGGAACCTCCGGCCTTCTTGTATTTTACCTGAAACGTTAGTTATAGCAAGAATGAGCATAAATCTCAGCAAGTCAATCAGATAACACATTTCATGCTCGCAGTTTATAATATGCGTCATGCTTCACTTACTTTACCATGTATGTCCAAATATCACGTATTGCATTTAATAGTTAGTTCACGTTGTGGCACGGAGTGCCCATTTCAACTATCACATAGTTCACGTAATTCAATTAGTACTTTTAAGTCTGAGAAACTTGCCTGTACGCCTTTGTTTTACTTAACCTGTACTTCCTCAATCATCCTTCGTTATCCGTCTTATCGGCTTGCTCGTTTTGAACTCTGTCTGTCAACATATAGCTTATATGTCATTATAAGATCATAAACTTGTATAACTTATCAAACTAATTTCATAAATACATGATCATCCGTCTTTAACCATTTCACATTTGATGTATTACACCTTATGTAGGTTTATAATACACCCTAACTTGCTTCCGACCTTTTTCATAACTTATAACATGTTTTGACTTAGCTTTAGGCATGTTATATTATGCCATTTGTCATTTCATTATAACTTAACACCCTTTAATTTAACCATTATTATTACTTTTAGGGTTTATATAACTCATTTCTATCATTCCATATCAAAATATAGCTTTTTGGAAGCTTAAAAAAATTTCAAATGAACAGTAACTCCGCCCCGGCGCCGCCAGGGCTCGCTGGCCGCGAAATCTTCTCGGTCGATGAACAGTAACATGGCGCCGGGGCGCCACTTTTAGTACAAAACATGGCGCGGGGGCGCCATGTTCAAAATCTGGAAATCTGATTTTTGCACTACTTTTGCCGATTTTTATTTTCTTCATCTTAACTCCGATTGAGCTGAAATTTGGACCACATATAGACCTCACTACCTAGTATTTTATAAAAATACTACTTGCTACATTTGTCTTCTCAAAAATAGAGATACAATAGCCCCTAGGAGGGCTGTTCAACACGTTTCTATACTTTGAAAATTTTTCAGAATTTTCAGAACTCAACTTTTGCAACTTGGTTATTTTTGGCCATTTGCTTCCAAATTTCGTTTCAACACTTGACATAGCTCACATAACCTATATGTGACATGTACAAACTTTCAAAACCATAAAAATTCGCACGATGCGACTTTTGTCCGTTAAAGTCCATTTCGATTCGAAACGATCGATTTCGATCGTTCGAATCGCCATTTCGCTCAAATTCAAATCCGTTGAATTCCAAAATAACCTAGACACGTGTATTATCATAACCATGAGTCATTTGACTCCATTTGATCTTTAATTCCTCAAAATTGCCAAAAATCACCCTTTGATGGCATTTTATCAAATTTTTTTAAAACTTTTTATTCCATCATTTAAACCCAACTTGACATTTCTAACTCAACACACTTCATAGGCATTCACATACACCTTTAACATTTATATACGTCTATATAACTTCTAACTGCACATTCTAATGCACTTTACAGATTACTACGTTATCTATACACAAAGTATAGTCTAGTATTCAACGTTCCTTTACAAAAATATATTTTTAAACCATTTATGATTCTAACTTGCCCTCTAGCACAAATTTAGCTCTCATCAAACATAGTCAACCTTTCTATCTAGGTTTTTATCGAATCTTTCAATATATAACATATGATCACCCAACAATTATAGCTTAATATCACACTTTCCTTAACCAAAACATGCTTCTTCATCATCAAGGCCTCTTATATACCATATAACATGAAATTTCTTAGGTAATCAACTTAATCAATACTTGAAACTAGGTGTTCATCAAATTTAACAACATATAACACATGATCATGCCTTAAATCATACTTTATTGCTTTGAGTATAGACAAGCATAACATATCACCTTTGTTCTTTATCTTTAACCCTAAGGGTTTCACTTGAAACATACCTTTGACACTTATTCTCACATAATCAACACATATACATAAAACTACATGCATGGCTACTCTAATCCTTGAATTTGAAATACTTAAACATCAAGTTCTATTGCAAAAACATGGCTATACCTTCTTTGAGCTCTTCCTTATCTTGCTAAAAGGCTTGTTAAAGCTATATCCTTCACTTTAATGGCTACTTTGCTCTTCTTGATAACCTTTTCCAGCAATCTTTCATGGTTTTCAATGGAACCCTCGCTTTCCTTTCTTCTTTCTCTCTTTCTCTCTTGCTAGCAACTTTCGGGTGATGAAAATGAAATAAGGATTAGCCAACTTATTGCTTATAACATATAAATATATATATTACATGTAAATCTCCAACACTTAACTATACACTAGTTAAGTTTAACCCTTGCATGGTTAGGGGTAGTTGTGACATTTCCTTTCCATAATTGAGGGCATAATGAACAATTCACATACCAAGGATACCATGGTCATTCTTTCAATTGTCAAGGATAACATAGTCATTTCTCTTAAAATCTAGAGAATTAACTCTTCTAAATTATAAAATGCTCATTTCTTAATCAATTCAACTCCTTTTTGGTTCAAACTTGTTTCATCACAATTGAAATTTATTTTATCATTAAATAGTCCATAATTGGTTTGTCCCATAACACTTGTCACACCTTAAATACAAATTTCATTAACTAATTATTAATTCACAATAATCTCCAATTTACCTAATATTCCATTCTTAATTATTTACAAACCCTTTTTTTTTTCATCATCAATAAACTTCAACTTCCGACATCTCAAATAATCATGGTACTCATCTTTCCATAAACCGCTTCCTCAAGAAGCGAACCTCAACTGGATTACCAAAATCTATCGTCCTTTATCCTTTTTAAACTCATAATGTCCTACTTTTGACCTTAACGTCTATTGACTTATTTACTTCATGCACATGTGCTAATTCTCAACGTACAGACAATTTACATCCCATCTACGCACTTTCGGAGTATCACATTCTATATCTATGCATCATAACAAATGATTTTCTTCTTTAAATCCACAAATATCAATTTCTTATAACTTCAAAACCTTCCAAAATCATTGACTATATTATTTCCTTTAATCATTAGTATACCAATTTAGCACAATGGTTCCTTCTTTCCTACACGTACATACCTACCTTACCTTGTCATTCTCATAACTTCGCCTCTCCAAGCCTATTCATTAATCTTGTTATTAACATTCATAACTAAAACCTATTTCGCAAATTCTTTGCTTATTTCCATTATTTCCTCAAATTTTAACTTTCCTTTCTTTATCAAATCAAATATACATATACACATATACCTGTATTAAATCTATAATCCTGCTGACACATAATATCGTGTCTTACAATAATTCTTCCCAAATTACCTTATTATAGGTATTACAATAACTCATTTAGCTCAAATCCATTACATAACCATCAAAATTCTTTTTCTTTATAATTTCTCATTTTCCTAATTCTCTGGCTTAATTCATCTATCTATATTCGACCACATAGGTCACATTCATCAAATTTATCACTTACTAAATCAACTTAATCACATAATAATCTCATTTAATCATTTTAACTAGGTTTTGTTTTATAACCTTCACTTAATTATCCATAATCCTTATTTAGAATTTCTGTAAAATCCTGGGGTGTCACAGATAAACCCATCGTTTTTGAGCAATGCTTTTAGAACCATGATGAGGATCATGCTAATGAGATCTAAATTCAAGATAGCTCAAAACTAAAATTGTTCCTAATCGTTGGATCACTAAAATGGGGATTAGTGAATCAGGATAGATTAATGCATACTATGCTTGCTCTTATGAAGAGAATGATTGATCTCATAATCATTTGTGTAGAGACACTAATGTAACGCCCCCAAAATCCCCGCGCTTTCGATGCGGCGGAACTTGTGCGTTAATTTCGTACATTATCGACTTAACCAATGATCCCATAATCATATTGGTTGAAATAGTCTTATTTTAGACTATACATTAAAAAATTTCTCTTAACTTTGTCCCTGGATCTTAACTTGATCTCAGTCTCATAAGTATACAAGTATCAACTTGTATTTCATCCGTATAAATGGATAAAACCATATTATAACGGTATAATTTTTAACCTTAAGATTTAAATATTCTATAACTTTACATGTTCCAACATCCACGGTATTAAATCATTAGGACGGCTCTTGGGAACAGAGAATCTCGTGGTGAATGTTTGTATCTTCACTCGTGATAAATGTTTGCATCTTTATCCGTGACAAATGGTTGTATCTTTGTCCGGTACAAAATTCTCTTTCCGTACAGAACATTATCCAACTAGTTAAAACCTTCATTCGAAACATATTTGTTTATAGTGATATCTCTTCGTATCAATAATCCTACTTATATGGTATTCAGAATAGTAATAACGAGTTATACCTAGGTCCGAGGAACCTTAGCGATGGATTTGACCAGTCAACATCGCTTAGTCCTGTCTCGGATGTACAGCACTCACAAGTTATTTACCGATCCTCATCCAGATAAGTAGATCATTATCAATACTATGTTAAGTCTTAACAATTCTAGGTTATATCAAAATAAAGACATAACAACATTCTGATGATAATAATTTATATCATTCATTCAATATTCAGTTACATGTTTGTTTGTTCGTATTACAATAGTCATTATGACTTATACAAATACAAGTAATAAACATGAAAACCTAATCTACGCTGCATCTTTAAGTTCATGATCTTCTTAACGTTCATCTTTAATCTGCAAATAAGGTTATATTCGCAAGAGTGAGCACGACAGCTCAACAAGTCTAACATACAGCACATACGCAGTTTATGCTTTCAAATAAACTTTAACATGCATTGACTGAACATAATTCTCCATTTAATATCACATATAACTCACGTTCCAATAATTTATATCACATTGACACACAAAGTGTATAAATCATGTTCATACATCGTAAACATAACACATAATAGTTAGAAGGCTTGTAAACATCAGTTAAAGACTTCACATGTCATCTATTGCATAATAACATGACATTATACATCTCATTTATCATTTTAACAATACTAAACAAGTAGCACATAGCAAGAGTTAGAAGACTTGCTTTAAACCATGTTAGGGTTTCCCGGGAAATCGTTAAACGCCTACAAAAAGGGTTACGCGACCCCGAATGTTAGTTTATCAAATTTTCCCTTTTGAATAAGTCTTAGAATAACTTAACTAGACTATTTTCATTGGTGGAATTAATTGGAAAAATTGTCCAACTCAAAAACTCACTTTTAAGTCACTTTTTAAAAAATAGGCAGCATGTATGGCTGCTAGACCCCGGCTCGATCAAACGGCCACAACTTCTTCGTTTTAAAACATTTTTGAGTCGTTCAAAATTTCACGCGTTCGTAACTTCCGTATCTACAACTTTCATTTAGACGAAAGTTCGAGATTCCTTACTGATTTACACATATTTCCCAGTAATGGGACTGATCTAAAACTGATTTATATTTCTGACCTCTTTTACAGTGACAGCCATAACTTTGTCATACGAAAACATTTTTGAGTGATTCTTGAGTCTAAATTGCTTAGAATTTCATAATCTACAACTTTCATTTAGGTTTCTAAGGCAGATTCAGAAATTAAATTTTCGGAAATTACCAAAAATATTCTGCTAGTATATTAAACTTATATTTCTTTGATCCGATTGGTAAAACATGATACCTCAAGCATTAATTTGCTAAGATAACATGTTCTAACACTTCGTATCACTTCATAACATAAAAATAACAAAATCATAAACCTACTTATATAAGATTTCATGACTTTTTCTCAAGAACACGAAGAACGAATCGAAGAACACGAAGAACAAAATTTCATCGTTCTTCGTTTCGACTACTAAAACTTGATGCCATAAGCATTATTTAGCAAGGCCATCATGTTTCATCATCTCATAACACTAAATTACCAAATCATAAACCTACTTATGTAGAAATTATGACTTTTGCTCAAGAACACACGAAGAACGAAAAATCGTACATGGTAACGACTTATGTTCTTGAGCTTTTGGATTTCATACTTGAAATAATTTGAGTATTATAACTGCTTACATATGTGATTATAACACTTTATAATTGACAAAATTTGGTCATTATAACGACTTGTTTACTTAATTATAACAATTTATAATAATACTCCAGAACATACGAAGAACACGGAGAACGGATAAACCGTACATGGATACGACGTATGTTCTTGAACGTTAAACTATGAAATGAAATTTGACATAACAACGACTTGCTCAAGTCATAAGGAACACGGAGAACGAAAAATCGTACATGGCTACGACTTATGCTCTTGAGCCTCATCGATAAAATAAAACTTTAAGCATAATAACGATTAAGAATCGTACATTTTATTATTGCAAGCTTTAACTATTTCTTTGCAATCTTTTGATTATAGGAATTTTGCTTTGAAAATTATTTAAGAAATGAATGAGGTTAGCTCTCTATTTATAGGAAAACCAAGGGTTGGGGTAGTTTGGTCATTAGTTTAAAAGACCAAGGGCCTTTTAGTCTTTTCTCCCTAGCGCTTGCATCATCGCTTACATCACCCTTCTTCTAATTGGTCGATTCATTTTCACTTGGATTTAGTTCCAAACAAATCGTGCTAGTTCTTTTTCAGTTAGTGTAATCGTGCTAGTTCTCCCTAGTTTAGTTACACTAACTTAGTTACACATAACCTAGTTTGATTTCAACTAATTAATTAAATAATATAATACATTAGTATTTATACGTATTTCTTTCGTATAATACATCGTATAATATTCGTATTCTACTGGTATGATACCTCGTATTATTCTCGTATTAATCTCGTATAATCTTTCGTATAATTCTCGTATTATACATTACAATATACTTTTATTATTCTCGTATTCCTTCCGTATTCGCTACGTATTCATCCCGTATATGTGAATAGTAAACTCCATAAATTATTTTGGGTAAAAATTTTATTGGTCAAAATGCATCTACTGTCAATAAAAATGCTATTCAGGAATGTGAATTTTCAAAATTCGGAAGAAAAAATGTCACCTCGTGAATAGTGCTTTTACACGTTTTTCGAGAAAAAACTTTTATTGACTGTTACGTGTTTTCAAATCGTGAGAAGGTTGAATCTTGAAACAGAATGTCAATTTGACCTTCACATTTTGCTCAAGGGCCTAGGTTATTTTCTAGGGTTTAGACCCTAGGGTTAGGGTTTAGGTTTTAACTCTTTTTCCAATTTAGGTTTTTGCCCTAAATTGACTTCTGATTTTTAATAAGTGTTAAGGTTAACTACTTGAACCAAAACACAAAATCCTACACATAGATAATTCATACAGCTCATTTAAAAGCTCAATTTAAGCTTTACTAATCACATAACATATAGTTTAGGTTAAAGATTTTAACCTTTTAGTTGTATACGATCGTAATTTCGAGTCGTATATATTCTTTAAGATAGCTCAAGGTATGCTTGAGCAATCGATCTTAGGTTTTGAATTGACAACCTTGCTTAGATCTTGTTAGATCACTTTAGAAATGTTTGGGATATTACATTCAACCCAACTTACAGGAATTTCGTACTCGAAATTAACTTTACAATTACTTTAGTCATTTAATATCATATTTATAAGTGCTATAAATATTCAGGATATTACATTCTCTCCTTCTTATAAGAATTTCGTCCTCGAAATTATAATATAATCATCTCCAATTTATTCTTCAATATGAATTTTCTAAATTCATCTTTTACTCACATTAAGCCTCCAATACTTTGATTAGGTCTGAACAATGTTCATTTATCTCTACACATTTCCTTTCATAACTCTAGGTTTTAAACCTCTTTTCATACTCGACATTCAGTCTCATTCTTCCTTTATCTTGGATTCTTCTCCCTTATACAACGGTCAATCAAGACCTTTACCTTATTCAAAAACTATGAATACTATATAACCCATAATTTTTTAAATCATCATCCGGACTGGAAAACCATATCTTGTGTAGCAATCAATTAAGATTGAGAACACTTCATACTTTGTGTAGCAATCAATTAAGATTGAGAACACCATACGTTGTACTTTAGGTGATCAGCCTGTCGTACCATATTATCTTTAAAGACGCGGTTTATTGCGTCTATCGAATTCCTACGTCCGTTCTTTTTTTCATAACCCAAAGGTGTCTAGCCGAAACAATTGGCATTGACTCATATTTAAACCATTCAAACTTTTTGAAAAGCAATTTTATGACTGTATACCGCACCTTGCAAAGTGCGTTGATGACTCATCATGTATCATCTTCACGCCAGGCTAAATGGGATGTTGATGAATAAATCATTTTTATACTTCACATTAAATCCGTCTAGCCAAAACAATTAGCGTAGACATATGAATAACATAAACTAACAAAATTTTCCAGTTCAACTAGTGAACCACTCTTTTCAAAGGCACACAAGTGCGAATATAACCATGAAGATCTAGCATAGCTAGAAGATTTTTGAAATACCCTCAATCCTCTATCTTTTCCATTATTCTCTAACTATAACACAAGTTTTGCAAATATATAGTAATATAGTAAACTGATTGGTTGTATTAAACCAAGTACAAACAAATATATTAGTTCCCCTTCTCATCAACACGGAATTGAAATGTCTCAGCGCACATTGGTACTGATCAATATCGCACTGAATAGAGAAATCGTAGCCGCATCTCACAAGTCGATTCGACTAACATATCATAGCCCAAGTTCATAACAAGGGTTCGTTCGCTCAGTAACTAACATACAAATATTTTTAAAACTATAGTTATGACGTAACAACTACTAACTAGTTAATATACATATGAGAAAAGAATCACCTTCTCAAAATATATACAAAGAAGAGTTGACACAAGATTTTAATTTACTTATCAATATAGCAAACTGAGTTATTCCTCCACCCAAGAACTAATGAATCAGTTCCCCGTCTCATCAACACTATCCTCAAATGATTTCATTCAGTGTGTAACCCACTTTGAGAACACTGACCATGAATCATTCATACCAACAGTGTAGTTAGATCGGTTCTTTGAAGCATATTAAACTCTTTCCCATACAAGAGAGTCGTTCTACTCAGTTTTACTAATATGAGTTTTCAATTGAAATCCCTAATCGTTCTATAACTATCTTAGTCACTTTCTTTTCTTAATTCATTCCTTCATCATTTACATTCCTTATGAGTTTACTCATCTCTCTTCTTAGGTATAATTACACAACATACCATACACACCATTTCATTTTTTTATGAAACGGTTTCACACAACAACTAATAAGATTATTTTATCTTATTGCTTGCTTTGAGAACTCATTAAGAGTCCATTTATCTTCAGATATTCTCATAAAGAGTTTATCTTTATTCATTATATTTCTTTTCACATAATAAATTTTTATGTATTAAAATTTAATAAGATTTATGCATATCTTTTAATTGTTTACAGACTCTTCATAAGTCCATTTCTTCTTAAACAATCAGATTATACTCCAAGGTACTTGTTACCTCGAAACTATAATCCACTGCTCTGATACCAACTGTAACGCCCCCAAAATCCCCGCGCTTTCGATGCGGCGGAACTTGTGCGTTAATTTCGTACATTATCGACTTAACCAATGATCCCATAATCATATTGGTTGAAATAGTCTTATTTTAGACTATACATTAAAAAATTTCTCTTAACTTTGTCCCTGGATCTTAACTTGATCTCAGTCTCATAAGTATACAAGTATCAACTTGTATTTCATCCGTATATATGGATAAAACCATATTATAACGGTATAATTTTTAACCTTAAGATTTAAATATTCTATAACTTTACATGTTCCAACATCCACGGTATTAAATCATTAGGCCGGCTCTTGGGAACAGAGAATCTCGTGGTGAATGTTTGTATCTTCACCCGTGATAAATGTTTGCATCTTTATCCGTGACAAATGGTTGTATCTTTGTCCGGTACAAAATTCTCTTTCTGTACAGAACATTATCCAACTAGTTAAAACCCTCATTCGAAACATATTTGTTTATAGTGATATCTCTTCGTATCAATAATCCTACTTATATGGTATTCAGAATAGTAATAACGAGTTATACCTAGGTCTGAGGAACCTTAGCGATGGATTTGACCAGTCAACATCGCTTAGTCCTGTCTCGGATGTACATCACTCACAAGTTATTTACCGATCCTCATCCAGATAAGTAGATCATTATCAATACTATGTTAAGTCTTAACAATTCTAGGTTATATCAAAATAAAGACATAACAACATTCTGATGATAATAATTTATATCATTCATTCAATATTCAGTTACATGTTTGTTTGTTCGTATTACAATAGTCATTATGACTTATACAAATACAAGTAATAAACATGAAAACCTAATCTACGCTGCATCTTTAAGTTCATGATCTTCTTAACGTTCATCTTTAATCTGCAAATAAGGTTTTATTCGCAAGAGTGAGCACGACAGCTCAGCAAGTCTAACATACAGCACATACGCAATTTATGCTTTCAAATAAACTTTAACATGCATTGACTGAACATAATTCTCCATTTAATATCACATATAACTCACGTTCCAATAATTTATATCACATTGACACACAAAGTGTATAAATCATGTTCATACATCGTAAACATAACACATAATAGTTAGAAGGCTTGTAAACATCAGTTAAAGACTTCACATGTCATCTATTGCATAATAACATGACATTATACATCTCATTTATCATTTTAACAATACTAAACAAGTAGCACATAGCAAGAGTTAGAAGACTTGCCTTAAAACCATGTTAGGGTTTCCCGGAAAATCGTTAAACGCCTACAAAAAGGGTTACGCGACCCCGAATGTTAGTTTATCAAATTTTCCCTTTTGAATAAGTCTTAGAATAACTTAACTAGACTATTTTCATTGGTGGAATTAATTGGAAAAATTGTCCAACTCAAAAACTCACTTTTAAGTCACTTTTTAAAAAATAGGCAGCATGTATGGCTGCTAGACCCCGGCTCGATCAAACGGCCACAACTTCTTCGTTTTAAAACATTTTTGAGTCGTTCAAAATTTCACGCGTTCGTAACTTCCGTATATACAACTTTCATTTAGACGAAAGTTCGAGATTCCTTACTGATTTACACATATTTCCCAGTAATGGGACTGATCTAAAACTGATTTATATTTCTGACCTCTTTTACAGTGACAGCCATAACTTTGTCATACGAAAACATTTTTGAGTGCTTCTTGAGTCTAAATTGCTTAGAATTTCATAATCTACAACTTTTATTTAGGTTTCTAAGGCAGATTCAGAAATTAAATTTTCGGAAATTACCAAAAATATTCTGCTAGTATATTAAACTTATATTTCTTTGATCCGATTGGTAAAACATGATACCTCAAGCATTAATTTGCTAAGATAACATGTTCTAACACTTCGTATCACTTCATAACATAAAAATAACAAAATCATAAACCTACTTATATAAGATTTCATGATTTTTTCTCAAGAACACGAAGAACGAATCGAAGAACACAAAGAACACGAAGAACAAAATTTCATCGTTCTTCGTTTCGACTACTAAAACTTGATGCCACAAGCATTATTTAGCAAGGCCATCATGTTTCATCATCTCATAACACTAAATTATCAAATCATAAACCTACTTATGTAGAAATTATGACTTTTGCTCAAGAACACACGAAGAACGAAAAATCGTACATGGTAACGACTTATGTTCTTGAGCTTTTGGATTTCATACTTGAAATAATTTGAGTATTATAACTGCTTACATATGTGATTATAACACTTTATAATTGACAAAATTTGGTCATTATAACGACTTGTTTACTTAATTATAACAATTTATAATAATACTCCAGAACATACGAAGAACACGGAGAACGGATAAACCGTACATGGATACGACGTATGTTCTTGAACGTTAAACTATGAAATAAAATTTGACATAACAACGACTTGCTCAAGTCATAAGGAACACGGAGAACGAAAAATCGTACATGGCTACGACTTATGCTCTTGAGCCTCATCGATAAAATAAAACTTTAAGCATAATAACGATTAAGAATCGTACCTTTTATTATTGCAAGCTTTAACTATTTCTTTGCAATCTTTTGATTATAGGAATTTTGCTTTGAAAATTATTTAAGAAATGAATGAGGTTAGCTCTCTATTTATAGGAAAACCAAGGGTTGGGGTAGTTTGGTCATTAGTTTAAAAGACCAAGGGCCTTTTAGTCTTTTCTCCCTAGCGCTTGCATCATCGCTTACATCACCCTTCTTCTAATTGGTCGATTCATTTTCACTTGGATTTAGTTCCAAACAAATCGTGCTAGTTCTTTTTCAGTTAGTGTAATCGTGCTAGTTCTCCCTAGTTTAGTTACACTAACTTAGTTACACATAACCTAGTTTGATTTCAACTAATTAATTAAATAATATAATACATTAGTATTTATACGTATTTCTTTCGTATAATACATCGTATAATATTCGTATTCTACTGGTATGATACCTCGTATTATTCTCGTATTAATCTCGTATAATCTTTCGTATAATTCTCGTATTATACATTACAATATACTTTTATTATTCTCGTATTCCTTCCGTATTCGCTACGTATTCATCCCGTATATGTGAATAGTAAACTCCATAAATTATTTTGGGTAAAAATTTTATTGGTCAAAATGCATCTACTGTCAATAAAAATGCTATTCAGGAATGTGAATTTTCAAAATTCGGAAGAAAAAATGTCACCTCGTGAATAGTGCTTTTACACGTTTTTCGAGAAAAAACTTTTATTGACTGTTACGTGTTTTCAAATCGTGAGAAGGTTGAATCTTGAAACAGAATGTCAATTTGACCTTCACATTTTGCTCAAGGGCCTAGGTTATTTTCTAGGGTTTAGACCCTAGGGTTAGGGTTTAGGTTTTAACTCTTTTTCCAATTTAGGTTTTTGCCCTAAATTGACTTCTGATTTTTAATAAGTGTTAAGGTTAACTACTTGAACCAAAACACAAAATCCTACACATAGATAATTCATACAGCTCATTTAAAAGCTCAATTTAAGCTTTACTAATCACATAACATATAGTTTAGGTTAAAGATTTTAACCTTTTAGTTGTATACGATCGTAATTTCGAGTCGTATATATTCTTTAAGATAGCTCAAGGTATGCTTGAGCAATCGATCTTAGGTTTTGAATTGACAACCTTGCTTAGATCTTGTTAGATCACTTTAGAAATGTTTGGGATATTACATTCAACCCAACTTACAGGAATTTCGTACTCGAAATTAACTTTACAATTACTTTAGTCATTTAATATCATATTTATAAGTGCTATAAATATTCAGGATATTACATTCTCTCCTTCTTATAAGAATTTCGTCCTCGAAATTATAATATAATCATCTCCAATTTATTCTTCAATATGAATTTTCTAAATTCATCTTTTACTCACATTAAGCCTCCAATACTTTGATTAGGTCTGAACAATGTTCATTTATCTCTACACATTTCCTTTCATAACTCTAGGTTTTAAACCTCTTTTCATACTCGACATTCAGTCTCATTCTTCCTTTATCTTGGATTCTTCTCCCTTATACAACGGTCAATCAAGACCTTTACCTTATTCAAAAACTATGAATACTATATAACCCATAATTTTTTAAATCATCATCCGGACTGGAAAACCATATCTTGTGTAGCAATCAATTAAGATTGAGAACACTTCATACTTTGTGTAGCAATCAATTAAGATTGAGAACACCATACGTTGTACTTTAGGTGATCAGCCTGTCGTACCATATTATCTTTAAAGACGCGGTTTATTGCGTCTATCGAATTCCTACGTCCGTTCTTTTTTTCATAACCCAAAGGTGTCTAGCCGAAACAATTGGCATTGACTCATATTTAAACCATTCAAACTTTTTGAAAAGCAATTTTATGACTGTATACCGCACCTTGCAAAGTGCGTTGATGACTCATCATGTATCATCTTCACGCCAGGCTAAATGGGATGTTGATGAATAAATTATTTTTATACTTCACATTAAATCCGTCTAGCCAAAACAATTAGCGTAGACATATGAATAACATAGCTAGTGAAGAACTAACAAAATTTTCCAGTTCAACTAGTGAACCACTCTTTTCAAAGGCACACAAGTGCGAATATAACCATGAAGATCTAGCATAGCTAGAAGATTTTTGAAATACCCTCAATCCTCTATCTTTTCCATTATTCTCTAACTATAACACAAGTTTTGCAAATATATAGTAATATAGTAAACTGATTGGTTGTATTAAACCAAGTACAAACAAATATATTAGTTCCCCTTCTCATCAACACGGAATTGAAATGTCTCAGCGCACATTGGTACTGATCAATATCGCACTGAATAGAGAAATCGTAGCCGCATCTCACAAGTCGATTCGACTAACATATCATAGCCCAAGTTCATAACAAGGGTTCGTTCGCTCAGTAACTAACATACAAATATTTTTAAAACTATAGTTATGACGTAACAACTACTAACTAGTTAATATACATATGAGAAAAGAATCACCTTCTCAAAATATATACAAAGAAGAGTTGACACAAGATTTTAATTTACTTATCAATATAGCAAACTGAGTTATTCCTCCACCCAAGAACTAATGAATCAGTTCCCCGTCTCATCAACACTATCCTCAAATGATTTCATTCAGTGTGTAACCCACTTTGAGAACACTGACCATGAATCATTCATACCAACAGTGTAGTTAGATCGGTTCTTTGAAGCATATTAAACTCTTTCCCATACAAGAGAGTCGTTCTACTCAGTTTTACTAATATGAGTTTTCAATTGAAATCCCTAATCGTTCTATAACTATCTTAGTCACTTTCTTTTCTTAATTCATTCCTTCATCATTTACATTCCTTATGAGTTTACTCATCTCTCTTCTTAGGTATAATTACACAACATACCATACACACCATTTCATTTTTTTATGAAACGGTTTCACACAAAAACTAATAAGATTATTTTATCTTATTGCTTGCTTTGAGAACTCATTAAGAGTCCATTTATCTTCAGATATTCTCATAAAGAGTTTATCTTTATTCATTATATTTCTTTTCACATAATAAATTTTTATGTATTAAAATTTAATAAGATTTATGCATATCTTTTAATTGTCTACAGACTCTTCATAAGTCCATTTCTTCTTAAACAATCAGATTATACTCCAAGGTACTTGTTACCTCGAAACTATAATCCACTGCTCTGATACCAACTGTAACGCCCCCAAAATCCCCGCGCTTTCGATGCGGCGGAACTTGTGCGTTAATTTCGTACATTATCGACTTAACCAATGATCCCATAATCATATTGGTTGAAATAGTCTTATTTTAGACTATACATTAAAAAATTTCTCTTAACTTTGTCCCTGGATCTTAACTTGATCTCAGTCTCATAAGTATACAAGTATCAACTTGTATTTCATCCGTATATATGGATAAAACCATATTATAACGGTATAATTTTTAACCTTAAGATTTAAATATTCTATAACTTTACATGTTCCAACATCCACGGTATTAAATCATTAGGACGGCTCTTGGGAACAGAGAATCTCGTGGTGAATGTTTGTATCTTCACCCGTGATAAATGTTTGCATCTTTATCCGTGACAAATGGTTGTATCTTTGTCCGGTACAAAATTCTCTTTCTGTACAGAACATTATCCAACTAGTTAAAACCCTCATTCGAAACATATTTGTTTATAGTGATATCTCTTCGTATCAATAATCCTACTTATATGGTATTCAGAATAGTAATAACGAGTTATACCTAGGTCTGAGGAACCTTAGCGATGGATTTGACCAGTCAACATCGCTTAGTCCTGTCTCGGATGTACATCACTCACAAGTTATTTACCGATCCTCATCCAGATAAGTAGATCATTATCAATACTATGTTAAGTCTTAACAATTCTAGGTTATATCAAAATAAAGACATAACAACATTCTGATGATAATAATTTATATCATTCATTCAATATTCGGTTACATGTTTGTTTGTTCGTATTACAATAGTCATTATGACTTATACAAATACAAGTAATAAACATGAAAACCTAATCTACGCTGCATCTTTAAGTTCATGATCTTCTTAACGTTCATCTTTAATCTGCAAATAAGGTTTTATTCGCAAGAGTGAGCACGACAGCTCAGCAAGTCTAACATACAGCACATACGCAGTTTATGCTTTCAAATAAACTTTAACATGCATTGACTGAACATAATTCTCCATTTAATATCACATATAACTCACGTTCCAATAATTTATATCACATTGACACACAAAGTGTATAAATCATGTTCATACATCGTAAACATAACACATAATAGTTAGAAGGCTTGTAAACATCAGTTAAAGACTTCACATGTCATCTATTGCATAATAACATGACATTATACATCTCATTTATCATTTTAACAATACTAAACAAGTAGCACATAGCAAGAGTTAGAAGACTTGCCTTAAAACCATGTTAGGGTTTCCCGGGAAATCGTTAAACGCCTACAAAAAGGGTTACGCGACCCCGAATGTTAGTTTATCAAATTTTCCCTTTTGAATAAGTCTTAGAATAACTTAACTAGACTATTTTCATTGGTGGAATTAATTGGAAAAATTGTCCAACTCAAAAACTCACTTTTAAGTCACTTTTTAAAAAATAGGCAGCACGTATGGCTGCTAGACCCCGGCTCGATCAAACGGCCACAACTTCTTCGTTTTAAAACATTTTTGAGTCGTTCAAAATTTCACGCGTTCGTAACTTCCGTATATACAACTTTCATTTAGACGAAAGTTCGAGATTCCTTACTGATTTACACATATTTCCCAGTAATGGGACTGATCTAAAACTGATTTATATTTCTGACCTCTTTTACAGTGACAGCCATAACTTTGTCATACGAAAACATTTTTGAGTGCTTCTTGAGTCTAAATTGCTTAGAATTTCATAATCTACAACTTTCATTTAGGTTTCTAAGGCAGATTCAGAAATTAAATTTTCGGAAATTACCAAAAATATTCTGCTAGTATATTAAACTTATATTTCTTTGATCCGATTGGTAAAACATGATACCTCAAGCATTAATTTGCTAAGATAACATGTTCTAACACTTCGTATCACTTCATAACATAAAAATAACAAAATCATAAACCTACTTATATAAGATTTCATGACTTTTTCTCAAGAACACGAAGAACGAATCGAAGAACACGAAGAACAAAATTTCATCGTTCTTCGTTTCGACTACTAAAACTTGATGCCACAAACATTATTTAGCAAGGCCATCATGTTTCATCATCTCATAACACTAAATTACCAAATCATAAACCTACTTATGTAGAAATTATGACTTTTGCTCAAGAACACACGAAGAACGAAAAATCGTACATGGTAACGACTTATGTTCTTGAGCTTTTGGATTTCATACTTGAAATAATTTGAGTATTATAACTGCTTACATATGTGATTATAACACTTTATAATTGACAAAATTTGGTCATTATAACGACTTGTTTACTTAATTATAACAATTTATAATAATACTCCAGAACATACGAAGAACACGGAGAACGGATAAACCGTACATGGATACGACGTATGTTCTTGAACGTTAAACTATGAAATAAAATTTGACATAACAACGACTTGCTCAAGTCATAAGGAACACGGAGAACGAAAAATCGTACATGGCTACGACTTATGCTCTTGAGCCTCATCGATAAAATAAAACTTTAAGCATAATAACGATTAAGAATCGTACCTTTTATTATTGCAAGCTTTAACTATTTCTTTGCAATCTTTTGATTATAGGAATTTTGCTTTGAAAATTATTTAAGAAATGAATGAGGTTAGCTCTCTATTTATAGGAAAACCAAGGGTTGGGGTAGTTTGGTCATTAGTTTAAAAGACCAAGGGCCTTTTAGTCTTTTCTCCCTAGCGCTTGCATCATCGCTTACATCACCCTTCTTCTAATTGGTCGATTCATTTTCACTTGGATTTAGTTCCAAACAAATCGTGCTAGTTCTTTTTCAGTTAGTGTAATCGTGCTAGTTCTCCCTAGTTTAGTTACACTAACTTAGTTACACATAACCTAGTTTGATTTCAACTAATTAATTAAATAATATAATACATTAGTATTTATACGTATTTCTTTCGTATAATACATCGTATAATATTCGTATTCTACTGGTATGATACCTCGTATTATTCTCGTATTAATCTCGTATAATCTTTCGTATAATTCTCGTATTATACATTACAATATACTTTTATTATTCTCGTATTCCTTCCGTATTCGCTACGTATTCATCCCGTATATGTGAATAGTAAACTCCATAAATTATTTTGGGTAAAAATTTTATTGGTCAAAATGCATCTACTGTCAATAAAAATGCTATTCAGGAATGTGAATATTCAAAATTCGGAAGAAAAATTTCCCAATGAATAGTGTTTTGCACGTTTTTCGAGTAAAACTTTTATTGTCTAAGTAACATCTATACTTCATATAAATGCTATTTCGTGAAATACGATATGTCAAAATATCGAAAAGAACAGTCAAAAAGACGACAAACGTTTTCTCGTAAATCGTGACGTTTTCGTCTTTTTCTCCAGAAAATTTTATTTGTTCTCTGGCATCTAAACCTCTTATTATCACTATATTGTGAAATGTAAAAAGTCCTACGGATGAAAGAAACAGTCAAACGAATAAAAAATGTCACCTCGTGAATAGTGCTTTTACACGTTTTTCGAGAAAAAACTTTTATTGACTGTTACGTGTTTTCAAATCGTGGGAAGGTTGAATCTTGAAACAGAATATCAATTTGACCTTCACATTTTGCTCAAGGGCCTAGGTTATTTTCTAGGGTTTAGACCCTAAGGTTAGGGTTTAGGTTTTAACTCTTTTTCCAATTTAGGTTTTTTGCCCTAAATTGACTTCTGATTTTTAATAAGTGTTAAGGTTAACTACTTGAACCAAAACACAAAATCCTACACATAGATAATTCATACAACACATTTAAAAGCTCAATTTAAGCTTTACTAATCACATAACATATAGTTTAGGTTAAAGATTTTAACCTTTTAGTTGTATACGATCGTAATTTCGAGTCGTATATATTCTTTAAGATAGCTCAAGGTATGCTTGAGCAATCGATCTTAGGTTTTGAATTGACAACCTTGCTTAGATCTTGTTAGATCACTTTGGAAATGTTTGGGATATTACAACTAAAGTAAGTATGTAGGTGCTTATTAGAGAATAAGTTCACTGAACGTGACTCGCTCAAGGAACACCAAATGGAGTCTTACTTGCCTGTCAATAGGAGTTCCTTTTGTGATAGTAGTACAAGTGATCCTTGGACTTGAGATCATCATAGTATCTTGTGTATGATGAATTATGTTTTGACATATTCCTTAAAACCTTGAGGGTGTATCAAAGGGTATGATCGGATATAATAAGTCATACATGGAGATAGGTGAATGATCAACAAAGAATCTACCACTTCTAGTAAAAGAAGAGAATGTCCTATGCGATTCGATAAATGACAACTCAGTAGTCCTTGGCCAAGGCAGAATGAAAATTAGAAAGTAGTTTCTAATTTACATTAATTAGAGTTATTCATTTAAGGATCGAAATGCATATAATCAAATAAAATAAGACTTGATGTAAAGCCCCGGGATCCCACCTTCCTTAATTAAGTCCAATTATATCTGGATTACATAGTGATTAACTTAAAACCTTGTTAACCGAGACCCCGTGCGTTAAACTTTATACCTTTGACCTTTAAACCCATTGAGTTGACCTTAAATTTTGTCCATATTTTTTATTTTTTATTTTTTTTAAAAAACTCATTCAACTTACATTCTTAAACCTGTCTCAGGATCGCAACGTTTACTTACCCTCTATTAAACTTAGGTCAAACATCAATTATTTGTGACCTATTATAATCATATATAATTTTATGATTTAGTATAACCTGCAAATAAAAATTCGCCATGAACTTTCTGTATATATGGCCTTGTTTACCTGTATACCTGTTTACATTCATTCATCTATATCACCCATATTATATCTACATATTCCTGTTCACATAGGTATATCTATATCATACATCTTCTGTCACATGTCTCTGTACTACGCATACAAGTTTATCACATGTATCACCTTTCCAATTTTCCTGGATAATATATACTTGCACTAGTCATTCTCTGATACTACAAATTAGCAAATTATACATTCCTTTCTACCATCTAGGTTTAATATTTAAAATCGGTTATTACATAACTTGCATATATACAAATTTGCATACATTTGATTTACATGAATATATTATAGATACAATTTACAAATCTCTTCACGCATCTTCATGCATTCACACTTTTTACCTTAGCATCACTGGAACCTCCGGCCTTCTTGTATTCTGCCTGAAATGTTAGTTCATGGCAAGGGTGAGCATAAAGCTCAGCAAGTAATTCAGATAGCACATTTCATGCTCACAATTTATTTATGCGTTATGCTTCTCTACTTAATCATGTTATACATGAATGCCACGTATTACACTTAACAGTTAAATCATATAGTTGCACGTAAAGCACATTTCAAGTATTCCACTAACACGCAGATCACCTATAACATAACACCTTATAGTCTGAACACTTGCCTGAAATGCATTTATTAACTTAACCTTCGCCGCCTTGCTTGGCCGATCTATCCATCTTTACCTCAGGTTACTCGATCGAACCTTGGCTGTAAACATATAATCTATAAACATCAATATATGACTATAAACTTAATATGAATTATCAAACTTAACTTATAATTATACGACCATTCGTATCTAATCATATTACATTTGATGTATTATACCTTATGGAGGTTAATAATACATCCTTATCTCTTTTTCGATCTTTTTCATAACTTATAACTTACTTTGGCTTAACTTTAGGCATGTTACATTATGCCATTTATCGTTTCATTATCCCTGGACATCCTTTATATAGCCCATTCGTATTTATTTAGGGTTTACATAACCCATTCTTATCGTTCCTTGTCAAAATATTACATTTCGGACACTTAAAATTTTTTGTCTTGCTACAGTAACTACGCCCCGGCGCCACTTTTCTTCTTCCCAATCTCGCTGGCCGCGAAAAGCTCTCGGCCGATGAACAGTGACACTGCGCCCCGGCGCAGTCCCTGGTTCAGCAGCTTCTGATTTTCTCTGCTACTTTGCTGATTTTTAACTCTCAATCCACACATCCAACTAACACCAAAATTGGTACACATGAAGAACTTATAACATAGTATTTTATAAAATTTTCTATTGCCTCATTTGGCTTCTTAAAATCATAGATATATTAGCCCATAGGAGGGCTGTTCGACTTGTTTCTATACTTAGGAAAATTTCAGAATTTTCAAAATCAACTTTTGCAATTCTTGTGATTTTTGGCCATTTGATTTAAAACATTAATTCAACACTTGACATAGTTCATATAACCTATATATGACATGCCCAACCTTTCAAAACGATAAAATTTCGCACGAGGCGAGAATTATCCGTAAAAATCCGTTTAGGTTCGAAACGATCGATTTCGATCGTTCGCATCGCCAATTCAACCAAATTTGATTCTGTTAACTCCCAAAATGACCTAGACACGTGTATTAACATGAAAACAAGTTATGTGACTTCATTTTGCCTTTAATCACCCAAAATTGCCAAAAATCACCTTTTGATGCTATTTTCACAAATTTTCCTAACTTTCAAAATTCAACACATAAACCAATCTTGACATTTAAACCTCCAATCACCACATAGGTAACCATATATACAATTAACGACTTTATAAGTCTACATAACTTCTATATGCACGTTCTAATGCACTTTACAGATTACAATATGGTTTAACGGCAAATTATAGCCTAATATTCACTTTACTTAACCAAGTCATGCTTTTCTTTCATTCATAATTCTTTGAATCTTTCTAGCATACTAATATTCATGAATTAAACATGTTCATACCTTCTAACTAGGTTTTCATCATTTCTAGCCATATGTGACACATAATTGACTCATAAACCATAATTCCTAGCTTGAGTTCATACATGCAAAATATATCACCTTTGTTAATGTCTTTTCCAAGCTTAGGGTTTCAACAATAATCACATATATAACATGTAACTAACATAACTCATACAATCAAGCCATGTACCCCAAAGATACATGTATGGCCATCCTTATTCTTGAATTTAAACTCATAAACATTAAACTTTGAAGCAAGAGTATGATTATACCTTATTGTATGTCTAACTTCTTTACATATATAGCTTTGTCTTGACAAGCTCTTCCTCTTTTCTTCTTGCTCCATGGCCAACCGAGCCTCATAGCTCAAGATACTTCAAGCTTTTTCCTTTTCATTCATGGCTTCCATCTCTCTCTCTCCTAGGGCTTAAAATTTCCAGCAACTCACACAAAAATGAGAGTTACTTGCTTGGCTTGATGATTTATATGAGAATTAACTCATGTGTGGTTGATTACACCTAATCATAGTTAACCCAACCAAGGGTATTTTAGTCATTTAACTTGTTAAGTGAGGGGCATTCTTGTCATTTTGCCAATTGGGACACATAAGTCATTTCTCAATTTGTCAAGGGTATTTTGGTCATTTGACCCTTTTAGGACACAATGGTCATTACTTGAATTGTTGAGGGGCATTTTGGTAAATTACCAAATTAACTAAACTTTCATTTTTTTGCAACTTTTCCCCCACATATCTAGACTTTCATACATTTTGCCCCATTAATTCATTCTTTGCTCATTTCTTGTCCAAATCAAATCCTTTTTGATCCAAATTCGTTTCATTATACTTGAATTTTATTCCTTCATCAAATAATGTCCATACTTGGCTTGTCCCATAATACTTGTCACACTTCTCAATGCTAATTCATCAATCACTTATTTTAATTTGCCATAATTGCCAATTTACATAATATTCCCTTCTAAATTATTTACGAACCCTTTTTGGTTCTCTATTCAAATTATTTCAAATTTCCAACATTTCCAATATTCATAACGATCGTTCTTTCCATAAACCGCTTCCTCGAAAAGCGAACCCCGACCGGATTACCAAAATCCATCGTCCGTTATTCTTAATAATTCACATAATCTTTTCCACGACTTTTACATTATTTCACTTACTTACTTAACACACATAAAACCAATTCAATTTATTCTTACATTTCAAATTCCTTTTACTCGTTCTCAACTTATTCCATTCTGCATATATCGCTTGTACTCATAATTATCTCATTTAATTCACATAAATATCCATTTCTTAGAAAACTCCAAATATTGAAATATCATAAATCTTATCATACTTTTAATCTCTATCTAGAACCCTGCTTTTCTACACATACCAACTTACCTTGTCATTCTCTTATCTTCGCCTCTTCAGGCCTATTCCTTTAACTTGTTACCAATGTTCATAACTCATATCAATTTGCATGCTCATTTCTTATTCCAATATTTTCTTAAACGTTAAATCCTCCTATCTTTAATATGTCAATTACAAACATACACTTATATATATATATATATATATATATATATATATATATATATATATATATATATATATATATATATATATATATATATATATGTTCATATATTCAAGTCATCACTTGCTAATCACAACAATGTTCTACACTGATTCTCTTCACATGGCCTTAATGTAGACATTACCATAAATCGTTTATCTTAAGCATTCATATTACCATTATATTACCATTGATCATCAAAGTTCATATTCATTTATTATTCCATCATATTTCAAGTCTCTCAGACACTTCAATCTCCAACGGATCCATCTGTACCATTTCAACCACACATGCCACATCTATCACATTTATTACTTACAAAATCAATTTAATCCCAAAATAATCTCATTTAATCATTTTAACTAGGTTTTGTTTTATAACCTTCACTTAATTATCCATAATCCTTATTTAGAATTTCTTGTAAAATCCTGGGGTGTCACACTTGACAGTTATACCATGTCTTATATTTGATTGGGACGTTGTGAGGTAGAAGGATTGAATTGTACGGTAACTATTCGCTGAATAGGTTTTTTTGTGATTAAATGTTGAAATCTATATTATCTGGAAAGTCGTTGATCGCTAAGGGGGCTTGCCCTTATTATGGAATAAATATTATTTATTTAAATGAATTAAATAGTTTAATTTATTTATATAAATAAGATTAGAATAGTTCTAATTAATTTATTCTATAACCGGTTTAATATGGAGAACCTAAAGGGTCACACCGCAAAAGGAAAATAATTATTTAAGAAGTAAATGGCATAATTGTAATAATGAATTAAGTATATTTAATTTATAATATGTGGATAGAATAAATTAAATAGCTTAATATTTATTATTTAGTATTTTGGAAATACTAATTATAAATTAATAAGATGAGTCTTATTATTATTATTACTATTATCATTATTATTTAGTTCCTAAATGGTTTAGGAATTAATTAATAAGAGTACTCTCATAATTAATAATTAAGTTCCTAAATAGTTTAGGAATTATAATTATTATATTAAATTAATTAAGTTCCTAATTAGATTAGGAGTTTAATTAAAACCCTATTCCTAAAGGTGTTAGGAGGGTTTACTAAATCTATAAATAAGAGAAGTCTTATTATGGATTAGGGTTACACACATACACTTCCATAAGTTTTTGGGAGAGTACTCACATATTCTCTAGAGAGAGAAAACTAGGGTTTGCCATCACCCACTTCTTGAATTATTATTATTCCTTGGTGGATCACCTCTAGAGGCCAAACAATTGGGTGGCTAACATTGATCATTGGAATCCAATCGGTGAAATTCAAGGAGAACGCGAAGGATTTGGAGGTGAACTTGTACCCGTTGAAGCTTTGAGTTCTACAATGGTATATCTCTAACTTCTTCTTTATTAATTAATAATTGCGCATAAAGGTCGATCCTGGATTATGGTTTGTATTATTTTAAATTTGATTTTACCATGCTTCCGCTATTTTATGCAATTTGATTGCGTCTATGAATATTACAAACCAACAGTTCTCTGTTGGGAGAAATCTGTGTTAAGGACCATGAAGGGTTCAGGCGATACAAGGTTGGAGTAGGTGGGGAAGAGTATTTGTTTACTGTAAATAATCAGTTTATGAAGATATTCCCATATGCTCACCGAGTGTTTGACTAAAAGTCTAAGAAAATCAAGGTGGTTAAACCTATTGTCCAAGGATCTGTTTTCAAGATTAGAACCTCTTTAAGTAATATGTTAGACGTTTTGTTAGTCTAAAGAATAAACCAGAAAGGTTAAAATGAGTTCTGGTATGTTGTATGAAGTTATTGTAAATCTGAGAATTTTCCTTAGTTGCGGTAAGAATCGTAGAGTGGTTGCACTCTGATCGTAGAGCTCACCCTTCAGCCAATGAATGACTTAACCAAGTCAGGAGAAAGAATAGTAGGGTAAACCTGAAAATCGTAGAGTGGCCTCAATCGGAAATCGTAGAGCCCACTATAATATTGAGAAAGAACTAAGTCGTGAGCTTAGGTGTAAATCATAGAGTGACTTCGTTTAGTTACTCGGTAGATCGTAGAGTAAGCTCGCACAAGGGATCGTCGAGCAGTCTAAACCAGACTTGTGAATCGTCGAGTGGTTCCCAGTCACAAATCGTAGAGTGACCCTAGTAACTGAAAATCGTAGAGTGACCCTAGTCACTGAAAATCGTAGAGTGACACTAGTCACTGAAAATCGTAGAGTGACCCTAGTCACTGAAAATCGTAGAGTGGCCTTAGTCACTGGAAATCGTAGAGTCCACTCGAGATCGTAGAATGCTTTGTACTCGCCGAGTCGTAGAACAGTCTGGACCAGTCTTGGAAAATCGTTGAGTGACCCCCACTCGACGATCGTAGAGCTGCCAGCCCAGACAGTGTATTCAGGCCCTGAACCTCGGTTCAGTCGCCGGTTTCAGGAAATGTTTTATTAATTAAAATATTATTCACAGATTAATAATATTAGACAATGAGTAATTAATATCAAATGATTAATGATAACGATAAAGGTTTCATTGTAATTGAAACAAGGTATTTAATTAATTATTGTGCAACAATAATTAAAGTGAGTTATATTCAATAATGAATAAGGATGGGTAAGTAATTAATTACTATTTAAGAGGTATTAAATAATAATTAAAGAATGATAAATATAAAAAGGTAATTACTTAATTATTTTTTAAACAAATAAGGGTGATTAATTAGTTAATTACTATTTAAAGGATATTAAATTAAATAATAATTAAAGCGGGATGAAGTTAATAAAGTGATCATTTGTTATAATAAATGAGGTTATGTAATTAAGAAATTATTACTAGAATGATATTCAATGATCATTAAGGAATTGAGAATAGTTAATTAATTAATTTAATTATTATTCAAGTGATATTAAATAATAATAAAAGGGAATTAAGGTTAATGAAATAATTGTTTATGTGAAGGTAAATAAACAAGTAAAGTTAAGTGAGTAAATTGTTTATTTAATTAATATTAAATAAATAATGTGAAAAAATTAAAGGAATAATGAAGTGATTAAACAATTTATATTTAAATTGTTTAAGTCTTTAAATTTACTAAAGGTGTAAATTATTATTAAATATTTAATGGTGTTAAAATATTATTACCAGATTAATAATATTGGTAATTGAGAGAATATTATTAAGGGATTAATAATATTAGTAACCAATTAAGGTGGTGTTCCGTACTTGAGTACAGTTGGTAACGTAGTGATGTATTATTAATGTATAATAATACTATTCCGTAATTAAAATATTATCCAAGGAGGATAATATTGTCTAATCAATTTTGAGTTAATAGATAAGAACTGCCGTGTGGTAGAGTCAATTCTTTTGTGAATGACAACTAAGTTCTCATGAACCTTCCTAATTGGCAGGCAAGCGTTTTAGGGCTTGCGGATGCAGTAATTGGAATTGTATGAGCGTTAGTGATGGAACGCAGGACTTCAGACTGGTAGCGTAAGTCAATGCGCGTATCAGTCAAGTCTTTCAGTGATATTTGTTATCCCTGCAAGTTTTCAGTGCTATGTGTTATTTGCATAAAGTATTATGTGTGCACTTGTAGTATGTGCAAACTGATTTCTAAATTTGTCTGTGTACGGTCATATGATGTTAATAGCTGATATAATTAATGCTATGATTTGTAATGTGTTATATGAGTTATATAACCTGGATATATTGACATGCATGGTAAGCATGGGTAGATTTTATAAATGCAACGCATGATAAGCGTGATGCCTAGGTAAATGCCAAGCATGGAGCATAAAGCATAAATTAAATGTAACCTACGTGTTATGTGTTAGCTGTTGTGTGACGCCCCCAAATCTAGGCCCACACAGCCCAAACTTGAGTCGTCAAAAGACTATAACAAAATTATTACAATGAAATACAACGTACAACAATACAGTGGATAATACAACACAACTAAGTCTTCATTATTATTGCCACACTATTTTATAACACGTGAAGACTATGATAGCTATCCCCGCACTCTCACTCCATTCCCCGGCTAGACCCCGTTACGTTCTCATCTCCTGTTGAAAAACAATGGAACGAAAAGAAAGGGTGAGCTCAAATAGCCCAGTAAGAAATATCATGACTAAGATAATGACAAATAATTTATCATTAGCCTTCAACAGTTGAGTTCTTGATAGAATACAATAGACTACAAGGTTTATATCAAAAACTGCAGTTAAATTCTTAAACAACGTTCAGATCAATAATAGCAGCGGAATGAGCAATCTATTAGAAGAATAATGCAGACTATAATGTCCACTCGCTTCTCTTTTTAGTAAAAATATCATCAACTTTTATCATCTGAAATACCATTAGTCAAGATAATACAACTTCACAGTTCCTGGTCATAATCATGCAGATCAACAGTTCGTCTTTGCACTACGGGCCAAAGACATTCAATATAACACCAACGGTCATGATTATACCAGATTCAGCCTTTGGTCATAATCATACCAACCAACAGTTCATCTTTGCACTACGGGCCAAAGAGAACATTCACCACGTGTCATAAAAGACACCGAACAGATGTATCGCCTTTAACCTAGTATATCGCCTTTAACCTATCATCTGTTCAACAATTATATCACATCTGTGCCCCCGGCCACAGATATTCACAACAGCTTGATTCTTGATGATTAATACAAATAACAGTGATACAAATGATGAACAGAAGAACAGGATAAACAATAAGTATCGGAAGTTTACTTTGTGCAGATTCAAATAATGTCCAAATTGCCAACATGATGTGGAGTGAAATTTAAAAATGATATTCAAGATCCACAGTTCAGAATAACGATTGCAGTTCAATAGAAATGTTCAGAAAATAGGAAGGTTCAGTTGAACTAATGAAATTCAACTATTATGGAACATATAATATTTTCAGGAATTATAGAAGCAATAGTTCCATAATAAGTTTCGATTTAGGTGTATGGAAGAAAATAATATCCCTTACCGTAGCAGGTTTGATTAACAAAAGGTGAAGGGAATTAATATCCCTTACCATAGTAAGTTTGAATAATGGAAGATGAAAAAGATGGTATCCCTTATGAGTATAAAGGAAAATGATATCACTTACGAATATGGAATAAAAGTGTCATGTGATAATTCGTGTAGACAAATTATTTCCACACGAGACAAATAAAAAGGGTTATTCACCAACAGGCGATAATCCGCACCGTAAGTTTATTCCCATCAATTTGAATACGAATAGTTATTCACCAAACAGGCGTAATCCGCACCGTAAGGTTATTCCCACAATTTAATAGAATTTGAACACGAAGAGTTATTCACCAAACAGGCGATAATCCGCACCGTAAGGTTATTCTCAAAGATTAATAAGGAATGAATACAAAAGGTTATTCACCAACAGGCGGTAAACCGCGCCGTAAGGTTATTCCCACAATTTAATACATGGAAATAAATGGCACAAGAAAGAAACGATATTATTTTCGAGAATCAAAGAATGATAATCCCTTCAAGTAAGAAAGAAAATAATATCCATTTATGATGATGAAAAGAGTGATACCCCTTACCTTAACACGTGACTGGATATTGATTTAAATGAGATTGATCAACCTATATATTTTTAATATAATTAGTAATTACCACATATAAATTTCAAGGTGTACGATAACTCGTATATTATGAACTATCAAAATTATATATATTTAACATAATTTTTTGTAGTATAATATAACAACTTTAAAATAGTTTTTAAAATAATATTCCAAAATAAATCTTCCAAAGGAAGCTTTTAAAAATGAATCTTCTCAAAGAAGAGTCTTCTAAAGGAAGATTTGTGAATACCGTGAAAAATAGAAATTTATGAAATTACTACTCTTTAATAAAAGACTTACTTGAAAATTTTCTGCACTCCTTTTGGCTTTCAAACTCTCAAAATAACCTTACTATTCTCAGAGAAAACTCATAAAATTCTTATAGAAAAATTTTATGTTTTAGGTGTGATTTTTCTATTCAGCTGAACAATCTATTTATAGGAGAAAATAAGTTACTATGCATGGTAGGTGAACAGAAAAAATTCAGCAGAGGCTGCTGCGCAGCCTCCACCAACTCTTCAGCAAATTCTCACATTTCTCACATTTCATGTGGGCCCCACAATGGGTCCCACATGTTTCTTACTATTCACGTACTATTCACGTCACTATTCACGTCACTATTCACGTTACTATTTCAAATAGTAAAATTAATTATTTTATTTTTTATTTATTTATTTATTTATTCTTCCTGTGAGTCCAACATATAAAATAATGTTACCACAATAATGTAAGAAACACGTTACATATTTTTATTAATTTAATAATATAAATTATAGTGTATTTGCTACTGTGACATTTATTAGATTCAATAATTTTAAACTACAGTGCACCAACAATTATTGACTCGCTGATATGAAATACAGTGTAATGACAATTATTGAATCAATAATGCAAAATACTGTGTAGCAACAATAATTGAATTGATAATATAAAATATTATGCAGTGACAATTATTGATGAAATGATGCGTAACAATTACGGTATCAATTATCAGACCAATAATATGAGACACTGTGCAATACCGTGTGCTACTGTAGAGTACCGTGTGCTACAGAACATACCATAAATTACCGTATGCTATTATTCTTTTATCACCGGTATTTTAACAGTTAACACCGTTGACTATTTTTATTTAAAAATGTTACTTCTGTCGTTTTCTATATCCGACAAATATTCCGTTGTGGGGTCCACAAATAATTTGTTATTTCGGCGCCGTCGTACGACCCAAATATTCCCCGACAAAACGAATATTCCCCGACAAAAAGAATATTCTCCGACAAAATAAAATTTGCACATAACATCATTAACTTTCAATTTTGTCAATTTAACCATTTACTGTTTCAGGAAAAATATATATGAAGAAAAATTAAATTTTGTATTTCATAAATTCGGGGTCTTACAACCTCCCCTCCTTATGAAATTTCGTCCCCGAAATTGACGTACCTGGCATTTCGAAGAGGTATGGATACCTAGACTTCATCTCAGATTCTAGCTCCCAGGTCATTTCCTCAATATCTTGGTTCCTCCATAAAACCTTAACTTGAGGTATAACCTTTGAGCGTAAGATCTGCTCCTTCTTATCTAGGATCTTAACAGGTACTTCCTCATACGTTAAATCTTCTGCTATAACGTCTGGTTCTAACTCAATGACGTGGTTTGGGTCCTTCACATATTTACGTAACATAGATATGTGAAAAACGTTATGGATGCGAGACATACTTGGTGGTAAGGCTAGTCTGTAAGCTACAGTTCCCACCCGATCGAGGATTTCAAATGGGCCAATAAATCGAGGGTTGAGTTTTCCTCTCTTTCCGAATCTCGTAACCCCTTTCCATGGAGAAACACGTAAGAATACATAATCTCCGACGTTGAATCTCTCATCTCTCCGATGAAGATCGGCATAACTCTTTTGTCGTTCTTGTGCTGTCTGTATTCGTTGTCGGATCATTTGGATCTTTTCGGTCGTCAAGCGTACCAACTCGGGTCCCAACAGTTTTGCTTCTCCTACCTCATTCCAACATACTGGAGAGCGACACTTGCGTCCATATAAAGCCTCGAATGGAGCCATACCTATACTTGTTTGGTAACTGTTGTTGTAGGAAAATTCCACCAATGGCAAGTACTTATCCCAACTTCCTTTGAAATCTAGTACGCAAAGTCTCAAAAGATCTTCGAGGGTCTGGATCGTCCTTTCCGATTGTCCGTCCGTTTGAGGATGGTATGCAGAACTAAAACGTAGTTCAGTGCCCATAGCTTTTTGTAGACTGATCCAAAAGCGTGAAGTGAATCTAGGATCTCGATCAGAAACTATGGAAACTGGCATGCCATGCAATCTCACGATCTCATTTATGTACATACTGGCAAGACGTTCAAGTGAAAAGTTTTCTCGTATAGGCAAGAAATGAGCGGATTTGGTCAATCTATCTACGATGACCCAAATTGCATCTAAGCCTTGAGAAACTTTGGGAAGACCCGTCACGAAATCCATATTGATGTGTTCCCACTTCCATTCGGGAACCTCAAGTGGTTGTAAAGGACCCTTAGGTACTTGATGCTCTGCCTTGACACGTTGACAAGTTAAGCACCTTGAGATAAACTCTGCAATCTCCCTTTTCATATTGTTCCACCAAAATGTATGTCGAAGATCTCGATACATCTTGGTACCTCCAGGGTGGATTGCAAATGGCGTGTTGTGTGCTTCCATCATGATTTTATGCTTTAATTCAGGATCGTTAGGAACACAGAGTCGAGAGTTGACTCGAAGTATTCCTTTCTCGTCGATTATTGCTTCGGGAATGGTACCTTCTTGTACTTTCTTTATCATGTTTATCAGTTCCGGATCGGTAGCTTGAGCAGCTTTAATTTTATCGATTAAAGCTGGTTCTACTCGCACGTGAGCAATCTTCGAGTGGGTCCCTGGTGTCTTTAGCTCCATCTCCATCTTTTGCAAGTCGTACAAAATACGCTTTTGTGTTGTCAGCAGTGCACTTGTACTCGCATAAGATTTTCTGCTCAAAGCGTCAGCTACAACGTTCGCCTTTCCCGGGTGATACTGGATTGTGTGATCATAATCCTTCAATAGCTCAAGCCAACGTCGTTGTCGCATGTTGAGTTCCTTCTGGGTGAAGAAATACTTGAGACTTTTATGATCCGTATAGATATCCACTTTCTCTCAGTACAAGTAGTGTCTCCAGATCTTCAACGCGAAAACGACTGCTGCCAACTCTAGATCATGAGTAGGGTAATTTTTCTCATAATCTTTGAGTTGTCGAGAGGCATAGGCTATAACCTTTCCATGTTGCATAAGGACACAACCTAGACCTTTGCCTGAAGCATCGCTGTATATGACAAATTCTCCCGATCCTGATGGAATGGTCAGAACAGGAGCTGAAACAAGTCTCCTCTTAAGCTCTTGAAAACTTTTCTCGCATTGCTCGCTCCATATGAATTTTGTGCTTTTCCGAGTAAGCTGAGTTAATGGAGTGACGATTCGAGAAAATCCTTCTACGAATCTCCGATAATAACCAGCTAGGCCCAGAAAACTTCGGACTTCGGTTACTGTCTTGGGTTGTTCCCAATTTAGTACCGTTTCAATCTTCGCAGGATCGACTGATATTCCTTGACTAGAAATCACATGCCCAAGAAACGTGACCTCCTCAAGCCAGAACTCACATTTCTTCAACTTGGCATATAATTTGTTCTCACGGAGCTTCTGGAGTATCAATCTCAGGTGTTGTTCATGATCCTCACGACTTTTGGAGTATATGAGGATGTCATCAATAAAGACAACCATAAAATGATCCAAATATTCCTTGAATATTCGGTTCATCATGTCCATGAAAGCTGCAGGAGCATTGGTTAGTCCAAAAGGCATGACTAAAAACTCATAATGCCCATAACGAGTTCTGAAAGCAGTCTTTGGAATGTCCTCAGCTTTAACCTTTAACTGATGATATCCAGAACGGAGATCAATCTTTGAGAAATGTTGAGCACCTTGTAATTGATCAAACATGTCATCAATTCGAGGTAACGGATACCTGTTTTTGATGGTGACATGGTTCAATTCTCGGTAGTCAATGCATAATCTCATACTCCCGTCTTTCTTCTTCACAAATAGAACAGGAGCACCCCAAGGTGATGCACTCGGACGAATGAAACCAGTATCCAACAATTCCTGTAGTTGGACTTTTAACTCTTGAAGTTCAATGGGAGCCATTCGGTATGGAGTTTTGGAAATGGGCTTGGTACCAGGTTCAAGATCAATACAAAATTCAATTTCACGGTTTGGGGGTAAATCAGGAAGTTCCTCCGGAAAAACGTCAGGAAACTCATTAACAATGGGAATATCATTCAAGTTTGACGTATTTTTGTTCAAATCAGTGACATGAGCTAAAAAGGCTTGACATCCGTTTTTCAATAAACGAATGGCTTTATGGCTAGAAATAACAGTTATAGATTTCAATGGTTTAGTTGCTTGAATTTGCATGACAGGTTGATTAGGAATATGAAAACTAATAATCTTATGAAAACAATCAATTTTAGCATGATGGGTAGTCAACCAATCAATTCCTAAAATCACATCAAATTCATGCATCTCCAAAGAAATAAGGTCAACGGGTAATGTGAGGTTGTTGATTTGAACTAGGCAAGATTTATAGACAGTAGATGTAATGGTCATTTCTCCTAATGGGGTTTCAACTGATAAGTCAAAGTCCAAATTTTCAGGAGTTAAGTTTAAACGCTGAGCACATGCAGGTGAGATAAAAGAATGGGTAGAACCAGTATCTAACAAAGCGTAGACTTCACGAGAATTTATGAATAGCTTACCGGTTATCACCTCGTTCGAGTTTCGTGCCATTTGGGATGTCACAACAAAAGCTCTCCCTTGAACTACAGATTTTCCCTTATCCGCGCTAGCTTTTGGTATCATCACTGCAGCTGGACTTGATTTTGTGGCAGGACAAAATCGCACAAGATGACCCTCTTTCCCACAACTGTAGCACTTTTTGGACTGCAGTGTACAGTTTGGGCTGATGTGACCTTCCTGACCACACCTATAGCATCTCACTGGTGGTCGATCTTCTCCCCTTGAAACTGGGGTCGGTGCTGGTGTTGGTACTGGTGCCCTTCCATAATTATTATGGAATCTCTTTCTTTTGAAATTGTTCCCACTGGATTCTCCTCTTCTGTTATTTGATGTGGAATTACCACCGAAGTGTTGGTTACCTCCTCGATGGTTCTCGTTCCTGTGGTTGTTATCATTTCTCTGATAATTGACTCTTGGCTGTAATTTTTCATCTGTTTGCTCCACCCTTTGAGCCCTATCAACAACATCTGAATACAAATTAAATTTATGAGAGCTAAGTTGTTGACGGATTTCGAATCTTAGACCACGTAAGAACATCCGACTCATCCGTGCTTCGTCATCTACTAGATGAGTCGCAAAACGAGACAGTTCAGCAAACTTAGCTTCATAGTGAGAAACTGTCATGTTTCCCTGCTCCAGCTTAATGAATTCCACTTCCTTCATATGGCGGATGCTTTCTGGGAAGTACTTTTCATTAAATAGCTCTTGGAATTCTGTCCAAGACATCTCAAGTGCTGAAGGGTGGATACGTTTTACCGCTTCCCACCAGTGATCCGCCTCACCTCGAAACATAAAGGTAGCAAAGGGCACCTTCTGATCATCAGCGCATTGTAGGACATCAAGTATTTTTGTCGTCTGCTTCAGCCATGCCTCCGCTTTGAGTGGGTCAGGCTTCCCGTGGAATTCAGGTGGTCCCAATTCTTTAAATTGCTTGACAGTGATCATCCTCAAATTACCAGCGTTTCTACCGTTATTGTTAACTGGATTTCCTCTTGCCTGATTCTGCATGAACTGCATGAAATTCCTAAAGAATCCATCATTCATCATGTTATCAGGAATATTATTTCCTGAGTTGGCAGGAGGATTGTTTGTGGCTTCTTGATTTTCGGCTACATTCGCTTCGGGTATTTCGTAGTTAACCTCTTGATTTCCAGATGCCATACTAAACTGTGGTCACAAAATAAATGTTAGTTCAAATAAACTGACTCATCACTTCATGTCCCTATATTCAAATCAACTCATTAGATAATAAAATCTAATTTAGGTAGGACACACTAGTGACTGATTCTATTCGTCTCTCCCCTCCTAGTTCTAACCCCAAATCTCCATTAAAGACCATATCCCTAAGCTCTGATGCCAACTGTGACGCCCCCAAATCTAGGCCCACACAGCCCAAACTTGAGTCGTCAAAAGACTACAACAAAATTATTACAATGAAATACAACGTACAACAATACAGTGGATAATACAACACAACTAAGTCTTCATTATTATTGCCACACTATTTTATAACACGTGAAGACTATGATAGCTATCCCCGCACTCTCACTCCATTCCCCGGCTAGACCCCGTTACGTTCTCATCTCCTGTTGAAAAACAATGGAACGAAAAGAAAGGGTGAGCTCAAATAGCCCAGTAAGAAATATCATGACTAAGATAATGACGAATAATTTATCATTAGCCTTCAACAGTTGAGTTCTTGATAGAATACAATAGACTACAAGGTTTATATCAAAAACTGCAGTTAAATTCTTAAACAACGTTCAGATCAATAATAGCAGCGGAATGAGCAATCTATTAGAAGAATAATGCAGACTATAATGTCCACTCGCTTCTCTTTTTAGTAAAAATATCATCAACTTTTATCATCTGAAATACCATTAGTCAAGATAATACAACTTCACAGTTCCTGGTCATAATCATGCAGATCAACAGTTCGTCTTTGCACTACGGGCCAAAGACATTCAATATAACACCAACGATCATGATTATACCAGATTCAGCCTTTGGTCATAATCATACCAACCAACAGTTCATCTTTGCACTACGGGCCAAAGAGAACATTCACCACGTGTCATAAAAGACACCGAACAGATGTATCGCCTTTAACCTAGTATATCGCCTTTAACCTATCATCTGTTCAACAATTATATCACATCTGTGCCCCCGGCCACAGATATTCACAACAGCTTGATTCTTGATGATTAATACAAATAACAGTGATACAAATGATGAACAGAAGAACAGGATAAACAATAAGTATCGGAAGTTTACTTTGTGCAGATTCAAATAATGTCCAAATTGCCAACATGATGTGGAGTGAAATTTAAAAATGATATTCAAGATCCACAGTTCAGAATAACGATTACAGTTCAATAGAAATGTTCAGAAAATAGGAAGGTTCAGTTGAACTAATGAAATTCAACTATTATGGAACATATAATATTTTCAGGAATTATAGAAGCAATAGTTCCATAATAAGTTTCGATTTAGGTGTATGGAAGAAAATAATATCCCTTACCGTAGCAGGTTTGATTAACAAAAGGTGAAGGGAATTAATATCCCTTACCATAGTAAGTTTGAATAATGGAAGATGAAAAAGATGGTATCCCTTATGAGTATAAAGGAAAATGATATCACTTACGAATATGGAATAAAAGTGTCATGTGATAATTCGTGTAGACAAATTATTTCCACACGAGACAAATAAAAAGGGTTATTCACCAACAGGCGATAATCCGCACCGTAAGGTTATTCCCATCAATTTGAATACGAATAGTTATTCACCAAACAGGCGTAATCCGCACCGTAAGGTTATTCCCACAATTTAATAGAATTTGAACACGAAGAGTTATTCACCAAACAGGCGATAATCCGCACCGTAAGGTTATTCTCAAAGATTAATAAGGAATGAATACAAAAGGTTATTCACCAACAGGCGGTAAACCGCGCCGTAAGGTTATTCCCACAATTTAATACATGGAAATAAATGGCACAAGAAAGAAACGATATTATTTTCGAGAATCAAAGAATGATAATCCCTTCAAGTAAGAAAGAAAATAATATCCATTTATGATGATGAAAAGAGTGATACCCCTTACCTTAACACGTGACTGGATATTGATTTAAATGAGATTGATCAACCTATATATTTTTAATATAATTAGTAATTACCACATATAAATTTCAAGGTGTACGATAACTCGTATATTATGAACTATCAAAATTATATATATTTAACATAATTTTTTGTAGTATAATATAACAACTTTAAAATAGTTTTTAAAATAATATTCCAAAATAAATCTTCCAAAGGAAGCTTTTAAAAATGAATCTTCTCAAAGAAGAGTCTTCTAAAGGAAGATTTGTGAATACCGTGAAAAATAGAAATTTATGAAATTACTACTCTTTAATAAAAGACTTACTTGAAAATTTTCTGCACTCCTTTTGGCTTTCAAACTCTCAAAATAACCTTACTATTCTCAGAGAAAACTCATAAAATTCTTATAGAAAAATTTTATGTTTTAGGTGTGATTTTTCTATTCAGCTGAACAATCTATTTATAGGAGAAAATAAGTTACTATGCATGGTAGGTGAACAGAAAAAATTCAGCAGAGGCTGCTGCGCAGCCTCCACCAACTCTTCAGCAAATTCTCACATTTCTCACATTTCATGTGGGCCCCACAATGGGTCCCACATGTTTCTTACTATTCACGTACTATTCACGTCACTATTCACGTCACTATTCACGTTACTATTTCAAATAGTAAAATTAATTATTTTATTTTTTATTTATTTATTTATTTATTCTTCCTGTGAGTCCAACATATAAAATAATGTTACCACAATAATGTAAGAAACACGTTACATATTTTTATTAATTTAATAATATAAATTATAGTGTATTTGCTACTGTGACATTTATTAGATTCAATAATTTTAAACTACAGTGCACCAACAATTATTGACTCGCTGATATGAAATACAGTGTAATGACAATTATTGAATCAATAATGCAAAATACTGTGTAACAACAATAATTGAATTGATAATATAAAATATTATGCAGTGACAATTATTGATGAAATGATGCGTAACAATTACGGTATCAATTATCAGACCAATAATATGAGACACTGTGCAATACCGTGTGCTACTGTAGAGTACCGTGTGCTACAGAAAATACCATAAATTACCGTATGCTACTATTCTTTTATCATCGGTATTTTAACAGTTAACACCGTTGACTATTTTTATTTAAAAAGGTTACTTCTGTCGTTTTCTATATCCGACAAATATTCCGTTGTGGGGTCCACAAATAATTTGTTATTTCGGCGCCGCCGTACGGCCCGAATATTCCCCGACAAAACGAATATTCCCCGACAAAAAGAATATTGTCCGACAAAATAAAATTTGCACATAACATCCTTAACTTTCAATTTTGTCAATTTAACCGTTTACTGTTTCAGGAAAAATATATATGAAGAAAAATTAAATTTTGTATTTCATAAATTCGGGGTCTTACATGTTGGACTTGCTGAGCCGTCGTGCTCATTCTTGCTTTAAATTAACATTTTCAGCGAAGGGCGAAGAGTTCGAAGATTCCGATAATCGTAAAGAGGATGTGCGAAGTTTATTTTATTAATAAAGGTTGTCACTAGAACTGTTTAAGGTCAAAGTTGCATTTTGTGGGAATAATTACCATTTGGTGCCATCTCGGATGTAAAGCCTTGTAATAGTAGTGAAAGGCAGTTGTAGTTAACACGAGTGTTAATGTTTTGTAAACTCTTGTAATTAAAAGCAGCGAGTAAATAGTCATGTCGACTTATTGGTAGGATGCGAGTTTTGTTGCTCACAATTGGTTGTAATACACTAGGTCGTGGAATAAATGATCTGAGTTGTAGGATTCATGTAAAGATTGCGATTCTGAGACAAGGTTAAGTAAATGTCTAAAATTTAAAATTTACCAAGTTTTAACAACATGATTTTATTTAAATGTTGTGGTTCTAGGAGAAGGTTGTTCGTGTAACGACTTAAACTCAGGATTGAGGTTACTTTTGACGGACCAGATCCGGGGTTATTGGAGACGGATTTTGGGGCTGTCACAGTTGGTATCAGAGCTGATAGGTTATAAAACTTAGGTAGGAGTACCTTAGGCTATAACCTTAGTAAGAAAGAGTAAGGTTAGTTCCGTGTTCTAAAAACTCATGCGTATAGTAAGCTTGTGACTCATGATTGTATGGTGGAGCCCCTCAGCGAATGGACGAATATGGCCTGACTAGGACAAGCTCCTCAAGCCATATGATTATGGTAAGTTCCTGAGCCCAAATACGTGATAAGTTTGATGAACATGGGGGGATTACAGTAGCATCAAAACGAAATAATGAAGCAACTAGAAGTTTTTTTTAACCGAGGACTTGTGTTAGTTGTACGTACGGTTTTTAATGTGAGAGTGATAGGATTCCACCTTTTGATGCTAAACAAAGTAAAACGAAGTAATATGATACTAAATCATCTATTTGTTAACCAATTTGATGGAAATAATGAAACAACTAGAAGTTTTCTTTAACCGAGGACTTGTGTTAGTTGTACGTACGGTTTTTAATGTGAGAGTGATAGGATTCCACCTTTTGATGCTAAACAAAGTAAAACGAAGTAATATGATACTAAATCATCTATTTGTTAACCAATTTGATGGAAATAATGAAACAACTAGAAGTTTTCTTTAACCTAGGACTTGTGTTAGTTGTACGTACGGTTTTTTATGCGAGAGTGATAGGATTGCACCTTTTGATACTAAATAAAGTTGAACGAAGTAATATGACACTAAATCATCTATTTGTTTACCAATTTCAAGGAAATAATGAAACAACTAGAAGTTTTCTTTAATTGAGGACTTGTGTTAGTTGTACGTACGGTTTTGAATGCGAGAGTGATAGGATTCCACCTTCTGATGCTAAACAAAGATGAACGAAGTAATATGACACTAAATCATCTATTTGCTTACCAATTTCAAGGAAATAATGAAACAACTAGAAGTTTTCTTTAATCGAGGACTTGTGTTAGTTGTACGTACAGTTTTGAATGCGAGAGTGATAGGATTGCACCTTTTGATACTAAACAAAGTTGAACGAAGTAATATGACACTAAATCATCTATTTGTTTACCAATTTGAAGGAAATATTGAAACAACTAGAGGTTTTCAATAACCGAGGACTTGTGTTAGTTGACCGTACGGTTTTTAATGCGAAAGTGATAGGATTACACCTTTTGATGCTAAACAAAGTTGAACGAAGTAATATGACACTAAATCATCTATTTTATACCAATTTAAAGGAAATAATGAAACAACTAGAAGTTTTCTTTAACGGAGGACTTGTGTTAGTTGTACGTACGGTTTGGAATGCGAGAGTGATAGGATTGCACCTTTTGATGCTAAACAAACGTGAACGAAATAATATGACACTAAATCATCAATTTGTTTAATAATTTGAAGGAAATAACGAAACAATTAGAAGTTTCTTTAACCGAGGACTTGCGTTAGTTGTACGTACGGTTTTGAATGCGAGAGTGATAGGATTGCACATTTTAATGCTAAACTAAGTTGAACGAAGTAATATGACACTAAATCATCTATTTCTTTACCAATTTGAAGGAAATAATGAAACAACTAGAAGTTTTATTTAATCGAGGACTTGTGTTAGTTGTACGTACGGTTTTGAATGCGAGAGTGATAGGATTGCACCTTTTGATGCTAAACAAAGGTGAACGAACTAATATGACACTAAATCATCTATTTCTTTACCAATTTGAAGGAAATAATGAAACAACTAGAAGTTTTCTTTAACCGAGGACTTGTGTTAGTTCTACATACGGTTTTGAATGCGAGAGTGATATGATTGCACGTTTTGATCCTAAACATAGGTGAACGAAGTAATATGACACTAAATCATCTATTTGTTTACCAATTAGAAGGAAATAATGAGACAACTAGAAGTTTTCGTTAACCGAGGACTTGTGTTAGTTGTACGTACGGTTTTGAATGCGAGAGTGATAGGATTCCACCTTTTGATGTTGAACAAAGTTGAACAAAGTAATATGACATTAAAACATCTATTTGTTTACCAATTTGAAGGAAATAATGAAACAACTAGAAGTTTTCTTTAACCGATGACTTGTGTTAGTTGTACGTACGGTTTTTAATGTGAGAGTGATAGGATTCCACCTTTTGATGCTAAACAATGTAAAACGAAGTAATATGATACTAAATCATCTATTTGTTAACCAATTTGAAGGAAATAATGAAACAACTAGAAGTTTTTTTTACCGAGGACTTGTGTTAGTTGTACGTACGGTTTTTAGTGTGAGAGTGATAGGATTCCACCTTTTGATGCTAAACAAAGTAAAACGAAGTAATATGATACTAAATCATATATTTGTTAACCAATTTGATGGAAATAATGAAACAACTAGAAGTTTTCTTTAACCGAGGACTTGTGTTAGTTGTACGTACGGTTTTGAATGCGAGAGTGATAGGATTCCACCTTCTGATGCTAAACAAAGATGAACGAAGTAATATGACACTAAATCATCTATTTGCTTACCCATTTCAAGGAAATAATGAAACAACTAGAAGTTTTCTTTAATCGAGGACTTGTGTTAGTTGTACGTACAGTTTTGAATGCGAGAGTGATAGGATTGCAGCTTTTGATACTAAACAAAGTTGAACGAAGTAATAACACACAAAATCATCTATTTGTTTACCAATTTGAAGGAAATATTGAAACAACTCGAAGTTTTCTTTAACCGAGGACTTGTGTTAGTTGACCGTACGGTTTTGAATGCGAAAGTGATAGGATTGCACCTTTTGATGCTAAACAAAGTTGAACGAAGTAATATCACACTAAATCATCTATTTGTATACCAATTGAAAGGAAATAATGAAACAACTAGAAGTTTTCTTTAACGGAGGACTTGTGTTAGTTGTACGTACGGTTTTGAATGCGAGAGTGATAGGATTGCACCTGTTGACGGTAAACAAAGGTGAACGAAATAATATGACACTAAATCATCAATTTGTTTAGCAATTTGAAGGAAATAATGAAACAATTATAAGTTTCTTTAACCGAGGACTTGCGTTAGTTGTACGTACGGTTTTGAATGCGAGAGTGATAGGATTGGACTTTTTAATGCTAAACAAAGTTGAACGAAGTAATATGACACTAAATCATCTATTTCCTTACCAATTTGAAGGAAATAATGAAACAACTAGAAGTTTTCTTTAACCGAGGACTTGTGTTAGTTGTACGTACGGTTTTGAATGCGAGAGTGATAGAATTGCACGTTTTGATGCTAAACAAAGGTGAACAAAGTAATATGACACTAAATCATCTATTTCTTTACCAATTTGAAGGAAATAATGAGACAACAAGAAGTTTTCTTTAACCGAGGACTTGTGTTAGTTGTACGTACGGTTTTGAATGCGAGAGTGATAGGATTGCACGTTTTGATGCTAAACAACGGTGAACGTAGTAATATGACACTAAATCATCTATTTCTTTACCAATTTGATGGAAATAATGAAACAACTAGAAGTTTTCTTTAACCGAGGACTTGTGTTAGTTGTACATACGGTTTTGAATGCGAGAGTGATAGGATTGCACGTTTTGATGCTAAATAAAGGTGAACGAAGTAATATGACACTAAATCATCTATTTGTTTACCAATTAGAAGGAAATAATGAGACAACTAAAAGTTTTCTTTAACCGAGGACTTGTGTTAGTTGTACGTACGGTTTTGAATGCGACAGTGATAGGATTCCACCTTTTGATGTTGAACAAAGTTGAAGAAAGTAATATGACATTAAAACATCTATTTGTTTACCAATTTGAAGGAAATAATGAAACAACTATAAGTTTTCTCTAACCGAGGACTTGTGTTAGTTGTACGTACGGTTTTTAATGTAAGAGTGATTGGATTCCACCTTTTGATGCTAAACAATGTAAAACGAAGTAATATGATACTAAATCATCTATTTGTTACCCAATTTGAAGGAAATAATGAAACAACTAGAAGTTTTTTTTACCGAGGACTTGTGTTAGTTGTACGTACGGTTTTTAATGTGAGAGTGATAGGATTCCACCTTTTGATGCTAAACAAAGTAAAACGAAGTAATATGATACTAAATCATCTATTTGTTAACCAATTTGATGGAAATAATGAAACAACTAGAAGTTTTCTTTAACCGGGGACTTGTGTTAGTTGTACGTACGGTTTTGAATGCGAGAGTGATAGGATTCCACCTTCTGATGCTAAACAAAGATGAACGAAGTAATATGACACTAAATCATCTATTTGTTTACCAATTTCAAGGAAATAATGAAACAACTAGAAGTTTTCTTTAATCGAGGACTTGTGTTAGTTGTACGTACAGTTTTGAATGCGAGAGTGATAGGATTGCACCTTTTGATACTAAACAAAGTTGAACGAAGTAATATGACACTAAATCATCTATTTGTTTACCAATTTGAAGGAAATATTGAAACAACTAGAGGTTTTCAATAACCGAGGACTTGTGTTAGTTGACCGTACGGTTTTTAATGCGAAAGTGATAGGATTACACCTTTTGATGCTAAACAAAGTTGAACGAAGTAATATGACACTAAATCATCTATTTTATACCAATTTAAAGGAAATAATGAAACAACTAGAAGTTTTCTTTAACGGAGGACTTGTGTTAGTTGTACGTACGGTTTGGAATGCGAGAGTGATAGGATTGCACCTTTTGATGCTAAACAAACGTGAACGAAATAATATGACACTAAATCATCAATTTGTTTAATAATTTGAAGGAAATAACGAAACAATTAGAAGTTTCTTTAACCGAGGACTTGCGTTAGTTGTACGTACGGTTTTGAATGCGAGAGTGATAGGATTGCACCTTTTAATGCTAAACTAAGTTGAACGAAGTAATATGACACTAAATCATCTATTTCTTTACCAATTTGAAGGAAATAATGAAACAACTAGAAGTTTTATTTAATCGAGGACTTGTGTTAGTTGTACGTACGGTTTTGAATGCGAGAGTGATAGGATTGCACGTTTTGATGCTAAACAAAGGTGAACGAACTAATATGACACTAAATCATCTATTTCTTTACCAATTTGAAGGAAATAATGAAACAACTAGAAGTTTTCTTTAACCGAGGACTTGTGTTAGTTCTACATACGGTTTTGAATGCGAGAGTGATATGATTGCACGTTTTGATCCTAAACATAGGTGAACGAAGTAATATGACACTAAATCATCTATTTGTTTACCAATTAGAAGGAAATAATGAGACAACTAGAAGTTTTCGTTAACCGAGGACTTGTGTTAGTTGTACGTACGGTTTTGAATGCGAGAGTGATAGGATTCCACCTTTTGATGCTGAACAAAGTTGAACAAAGTAATATGACATTAAAACATCTATTTGTTTACCAATTTGAAGGAAATAATGAAACAACTAGAAGTTTTCTTTAACCGAGGACTTGTGTTAGTTGTACGTACGGTTTTTAATGTGAGAGTGATAGGATTCCACCTTTTGATGCTAAACAATGTAAAACGAAGTAATATGATACTAAATCATCTATTTGTTAACCAATTTGAAGGAAATAATGAAACAACTAGAAGTTTTTTTTACCGAGGACTTGTGTTAGTTGTACGTACGGTTTTTAGTGTGAGAGTGATAGGATTCCACCTTTTGATGCTAAACAAAGTAAAACGAAGTAATATGATACTAAATCATCTATTTGTTAACCAATTTGATGGAAATAATGAAACAACTAGAAGTTTTCTTTTACCGAGGACTTGTGTTAGTTGTACGTACGGTTTTGAATGCGAGAGTGATAGGATTCCACCTTCTGATGCTAAACAAAGATGAACGAAGTAATATGACACTAAATCATCTATTTGTTTACCAATTTCAAGGAAATAATGAAACAACTAGAAGTTTTCTTTAATCGAGGACTTGTGTTAGTTGTACGTACAGTTTTGAATGCGAGAGTGATAGGATTGCACCTTTTGATACTAAACAAAGTTAAACGAAGTAATATGACACTAAATCATCTATTTGTTTACCAATTTGAAGGAAATATTGAAACAACTAGAAGTTTTCTATAACCGAGGACTTGTGTTAGTTGACCGTACGGTTTTGAATGCGAAAGTGATAGGATTGCACCTTTTGATGCTAAACAAAGTTGAACGAAGTAATATGACACTAAATCATCTATTTTATACCAATTTAAAGGAAATAATGAAACAACTAGAAGTTTTCTTTAACGGAGGACTTGTGTTAGTTGTACGTACGGTTTTGAATGCGAGAGTGATAGGATTGCACCTTTTGATGCTAAACAAACGTGAACGAAATAATATGACACTAAATCATCAATTTGTTTAACAATTTGAAGGACAAAACGAAACAATTAGAAGTTTCTTTAACCGAGGACTTGCGTTAGTTGTACGTACGGTTTTGAATGCGAGAGTGATAGGATTGCACCTTTTAATGCTAAACTGAGTTGAACGAAGTAATATGACACTAAATCATCTATTTCTTTACCAATTTGAAGGAAATAATGAAACAACTAGAAGTTTTATTTAACCGAGGACTTGTGTTAGTTGTACGTACGGTTTTGAATGCGAGAGTGATAGGATTGCACCTTTTAATGCAAAACAAAGGTGAACGAAGTAATATGACACTAAATCATCTATTTCTTTACCAATTTGAAGGAAATAATGAAACAACTAGAAGTTTTCTTTAACCGATGACTTGTGTTAGTTGTACATACGGTTTTCAATGCGAGAGTGATATGATTGCACGTTTTGATGCTAAACATAGGTGAACGAAGTAATATGACACTAAATCATCTATTTGTTTACCAATTAGAAGGAAATAATGAGACAACTAGAAGTTTTCTTTAACCGAGGACTTGTGTTAGTTGTACGTACGGTTTTGAATGCGAGAGTGATAGGATTCCACCTTTTGATGTTGAACAAAGTTGAACAAAGTAATATGACATTAAAACATCTATTTGTTTACCAATTTGAAGGAAATAATGAAACAACTAGAAGTTTTCTTTAACCGATGACTTGTGTTAGTTGTACGTACGGTTTTTAATGTGAGAGTGATAGGATTCCACCTTTTGATGCTAAACAAAGTAAAACGAAGTAATATGATACTAAATCATCTATTTGTTTACCAATTTGATGGAAATAATGAAACAACTAGAAGTTTGCTTTAACCGAGGACTTGTGTTAGTTGTACGTACAGTTTTGAATGCGAGAGTGATAGGATTACACCTTTTGATGCTAAACAAAGTTGAAAGAAGTAATATGACGCTAAATCATCTATTTGTTTACCAATTTGAAGGAAATAATGAAACAACTAGAAGTTTCTTTAACCAAGGACTTGCGTTAGTTGTACGTACGATTTTGAATGTGAGAGTGATAGGATTGCACCTTTTGATGCTAAAGGAAGGTGAACGAAGTAATATGACACTAAATCATCTATTTGTTTACCAATTTGTAGGAAATAATGAGACAACTAGAAGTTTTGTTTAACCGAGGACTTGTGTTAGTTGTACGTACGGTTTTGAATACGAGAGTGATATGATTGCACCTTTTGATGCTAAACAAAGGTGAACGAAGTAATATGACACTAAATCATCTATTTGTTTACCAATTTGACGGAAAGAATGAAACAACTAGAAGTTTTCTTTAACCGAGGATTTGAGTTAGTTGTACGTACGGTATTGAATGCGAGAGTGATAGGATTCAACCTTCTGATGCTAAAAAAAGATGAACGAAGTAATATGACACTAAATCATCTATTTGGATTCCACAATGTTTCTCTCTCTACAGATTTTTCTCCTCCTTCTCTCTATCTTATTTTCCCCCCCTTTTTGATTTTGAGTCTCTCTTCCGTTCCCCCTCATTCTGTCTTCGTTCTTCTTTTATCCGCTCCTTTGATTATATATCTTCTTCCTTCTTTGCCCTAATCATGGTTGACTACAGTCATCTTTCTGCTGGGAACTCGGAAAGTTCATCTTCGCGAGATCTGTTCGCTGAGTTCGGGGTTTCAAAACCTACTTCACCTTCTTCTGATGTCCCTGGAGAAGGTCTGGTTTCTTGTGAGGTGGATATGGGGGAATCTATTCCCATTCCTTTGGCGCCTGTTACTGGATCTGAATCCCTCTCAGATCTTGGGTCTGAAGATTTGAACCCAAATTTGGGGATGGAAGCCTCCACCGCTGCAGATATGCAAGACGTGTTCAAAGCTGCCCATTATTTTGTTCAAAAAGAAAAAACGAAAGTTGTGGAAGAAAGGACCAAGAATATGAAGCTTATGGAGTTTATCTTAGCTCATGGGTTCACCTCTAGTGATATCAATGGATTTTTGACAGAAGGGAAGATTGTCCGAAATGTCAATGACTACAATATGTTTGATATTAGCTCTCAGAGAGAGGTCTGTATCCCAGAAACTACGTCTAATGGAAAGAATAGTGATACAAACTTTACCAAAGCTAAGGAGGCTTGTAAGGATCCTGAAATCTTAGGTCTGAAGGGTGAAGAGAGTTCATTTCCTGGCAAGCCAATTAAGGTTAATGAGGGTATGGTGAAGACTAATGCAACCAAAACATGGAGCTCGGTTGTTGCTCAAAGGAGTACTAGGAAGAAAATTATCTTGGATTACTGTCCTCATGTTCCACCTAGCTCTTCTGGTGATCCTATTGTTGTGCGACCACCACGGGAAGTTCTGAAGAGAGGTAATAATCTATGGAATACAAGTCTGGTAGGAGTTTTTTTAAACTGTCGACTACCCTTTAAACTTGTTGAAGAGAATGCTCATAAATTATGGGACAAGTTTGGACTTCAGAAAGTTTACTTGCAGAATAAAGGGCTTTTTATTTTCAAATTTGCTAATTCTGATGATCGTGAGAATGTCTTAGCTCTTGGGCCATGGTATATCTCCAACAAGCTGTTGATTCTTAAACATTGGAGGGAGGGAGTAGATTTTACATCAGCTGCTTGTTCCAAGGTACCTATTTGGGTAAAATTCCACCAAATTCCTTTATCTTATTGGAATTCTGAAGGGTTAAGCTTTTTAGCTAGTTGTATTGGTAAGCCTATTATGCTTGATAGTATTACGGAAGCTATAGAACCTATGTCCTTTGCTAGAATCTACATTGAAGTTTCTACAGATTTTAAATTTCCTGATAAGGTAGAAGCTATAGTTTTTGATGAAATATCTGGGGAAGATTTAGCTGCAGAAGTGGAGATTGAGTATCAAAATAGACCTCAGATTTGTCCCAATTGTAAATCCTTTGGACATTCCCAGTTTAAATGCCCCAGTGCAAATTACCAATGGGTTCCTAAAACAAATACCCATGAATCTTCAAATAGTTCTGTTAAGGAGAAGGGCTCTACTTCATCATCCACTGGTCCTAAAAGTCCAGCTACTGCTGCTGAGGTTATTCCTGAAGCCATTTCTGATAGTGTTCCTGATCTAGGTTGGACGGTGGTTTCTAAGAAGGCTAAGATTCCTTCTCCAGGGGAGACTTCTCTTAACTCTCCTAAGTCAGGCAGTTCTCAGCTCACACCTTTCCACAACTCTCTTAGCCAGGAGAATGCTGCCAGCTCTGATGTTGATGTAACTCCTTCCCCAAATCCTTTAGTGGAAAAGCTTAAACATATTGATGAGAAAGATGGGAAGGATTTAAAGAATAATGATCCTGTTTTGCTAGGTAGAAAGTCAAAGAAGAAAGGCAGAGAAGGCAGCAGTGGTAGGGGTGCACCTGTAGCACTCTCTTAATTTTCAGTTGTGATGAATTTTTGTTCTTATAATATTAGAGGTGTTAATAAGAAAATCAAGCAAGATTGCTTAAAAGAGCTCATTAGGAGCCATCACCTCTCTTTTGTTGGTGTTCTTGAATCTAGGGTTAAAGCCCCCAATGCTTCTAGAGTGTCTAATTTAATTTGTAATAGCTGGAATTGGGAGTTTAATTATGATTATCATCCCAATGGCAGAATATGGCTTGGCTGGGACTCTTCTTTTTGGAACCTTAATGTTCTATGTAAATCTGATCAATATATCCACTGTTTGGTTACTTCAGTTGATTCTTCCTTTTCTGCTTATATAACTTTGGTATATGGTCTATATACTGCTGCTAGTAGGCGTTCTCTTTGGGACTCTCTGATTTCCTTTAGTTCTGTTATTGATCAACCTTGGTGTATACTTGGTGATTTCAATATAGTGCTTTCTGTTTCTGAAATTGAAGGAGGAAGACAATGTTGGGATGTTGGCATTAAAGATTTTGCTGACTGTGTCGAAAATGCTGGCCTTCTGGATCTGAGAGCTGTTGGCTCCTTCTTTACTTGGTGGAACTCTAACAGGAATGATCTAACCTACAAGAAACTTGACAGAGTGATGGTAAACCATTTTTGGCTTCAAAGGTTTCCTAACTCCCAAGCTCTCTTTGCCCTCAAAGAAGTTTCAGACCATTCTCCAGTTATGGTCAAAACTGGATTGCCTTTTAAACCCCTCCCAAAACCTTTTCAATTTTTTAACTTTATGAAGGAGCATGACTCCTTCCATGAGACTGTTCGTAATGCTTGGAGCCTCCCTGCTTCCGGAACTCCGCTCCAAGTCCTTTCAGCTAAGCTCAGATTTGTCAAAGGCTCTCTTATTAAGCTTAACAAGGTTGTGGGAAACCTCACAAATAATGTGTCTAAGGCCAGGGCTGACCTTCTAAGCACCCAAGCTGCAGTGGATGCAAAACCTTTTGATCCATCCCTTCTTCTTCAAAAGAAAATTCAAACTGATCTGCTATGGGATGCCTGCATCAGAGAAGAACAATTCTTAAAGCAAAAATTAAGGATACAATGGCTAAAGGCTGGTGACAAAAACACGAAATTTTTCTATAATTCAATCAAGCAGCGCTGGAATAGAAACAAAATATTGGCAATTGAGGATGACAATGGCACATTGCAGTATGGTCATGATGCTGTTCAGAAAATTGCAGTGGACTATTTCTCTAACCTTCTTGGTACTACTTCTGCTACTGGGAACACAGCTCTGGATAATATCGACTTGCAATTTGACAAGGTGGTTTCTTGTCTTAACTATCCCAGCCTAGAGCAAGATGTTACTGATGCTGAAATTTTTCAAACTCTAAAATCCTTGAAGCAAAATAAAAGTCCGGGTCCTGATGGATTTAATGTCAACTTCTTTCTATATACTTGGGACATCATTGGAAATGATTTTACCTCTGTTGTTAAGTCATTCTTTCTAGGAAGCTTGCTTCATGGGCATAATGCTACTGCTATAGCTCTCGTTCCTAAGACACAGAACCCCTCTTCGATGAACGATTTCAGACCCATATCTTGCAGCTCCACGGTATATAAGTGCATCTCAAAAATCATTGCAAACCGACTTAAGAGAGTGCTTCCTGGTCTAATCTCTCCATGGCAGTCTACTTTTCTCAAAGGGAGGAGTATTGGTGATAATATTCTAATAGCCCAAGAGTTGTTCAGGAATTATGGTAGATCCTCTGGCCCGGCTAGATGTGCTATAAAAGTGGATTTTCGTAAGGCATTTGACCTAGTCTCCTGGAGATTTATTCTCGATGCTATGAGATTATTTAAATTCCCTCCTAAGTTTGTTTACTGGGTTAATTCCTGTATTTCCACTATAAGGTTTTCTGTTAAAGTTAATGGAACCTTATGTGGGTATTTCAAAGGTGCTAAAGGGCTTAGGCAGGGTGATCCCATTTCTCCCTACCTGTTTGTTCTCTCTATGGAAATTCTCTCTCTGATCTTAGCCAAAGGATCCAAGGATCACAATTTCAGATTCCACTGGAAAACGAAGCAGCTTGGCTTAACCCACCTTTCCTTTGCATATAATCTTATGCTTTTTTGTCACGGGAATTTGGATTCAATCAAAATTCTTAAAAACTGCTTAGATTTATTTGCTGCAGTTTCTGGTTTACATGTTAATCCAATGATATTTGATCCGTGTCAAAAGGAATGAACAAAAGAGTCGACGCATTCTTTCGCGATCTTTTGCTTCCGATTCCCCAGATCCATCGCCCAGGGGCCAGAAATTGCAACCTCCTTTCCAGCTTTAGGGCAGGACAGGACCCGGACGGGGCTTCCGCAACACCCCATTGCTACTAGATGCGCAACTGCACATCCTTCAGCCCTAGTGACACATACCAAATCCCCATTGAAAAAGCCTGGGATCCCGTCCCTTGGACGACTTTAGTAATGGGAGAATGGCAATCGATGATTGGGCCCTGCAGTGGTAGAACCTGGTGAACCAGCAAACAAAAGACTGATTATAGGTCGATCCGGGGTCGGTAGTTAACGTTATGCCGTTCCGTACTCTCGCCTACCTAGGCATTCCGCCCAGGAAATCCACACCAAGACTCTAATCCAAGGGTACAATGCTAAAGCACAAAAGGCTCTTGGGAAAATTCGCCTGTCAGGTTGAAAAACTCAAGACAGAATTCCCTTAGCCGTGCAGTCAGCGGTACTCCGTCAACAGAGTCTCCCCCAATTAGATCATCGTCGTGATACGAAAAGGAGTCAATGCTTCTTATCTAGTTCGGTTGTCATTCCACATGATGTTCTTGCTAATGAAGTTGGATTTTAGATTGGCAATCTTCCTGTTACCTTTTTGGGTCTTCCTATCATTACTTCTAGACTTGGTTTATCAGATTGAATCCTCTCTTGCAAAGGCTTCAGAGCAGGGTGACATCATGGACTACTAAGTTTCTATCTTATGCAGGAAGGCTTCAACTAGTCAAAGTTGTCTTGTTTGCCATTACTTCATACTGGGCTTGCCATTTTTTTCTTCCTGGAACTGTCCTAAATGCATTCTGAGAAGATTCTTGTGGAAAGGTAATTGTATTGACAAATCTGGGGCTAAAGTTGCTTGGAGCAAAATTAATCTTCCATATTCTGAAGGTGGTCTTAATGTTAAATGCTTATCCGACTGGAATAATGCACACATTCTCCACAAGCTGTTGATGATCGCAAATCCTGCTACCGACACTATTTGGGCAAAATGGGTCAAAACATACAACCTTAAAGGCACCTATTTCTGGACTATGAACATACCTCCCGATTGTTCTTGGTGTTGGAGAAAAATTCTGAAATTAAGGGATGTGGCTAGGAATTTTGTTTTCTTTTCTATTGGAGATGGTGCCAATACATCATTGTGGTTTGACTCTTGGCTTGGAAGCCCTCTGGCTCTTAATTGCAATTCTCCATTAATCTCAAACTCTGGATTGGGGATCAATGCCACTGTTCATGATATCATCTTCAATTCCAATTGGGTTCTACCTTCTTCGAACCATGTGGCGGTTATGGACTTCAGGAATAATTTTAACTACCATTTACCCTTGAACTCGGATAATACAGATATTCTGCTTTGGGACAATATTCCAATTGATTCCATCAAAGTTTGCAATATTTGGGCCACAATCAGGAAGAGGGGTCCAATTTTGTTATGGCCTAAACTGGTCTGCTTCAAAGCTATTCCTCCGCGAGTCTCCTTCTTCTTGTGGTTGGCATTTCTTAAAAGGCTCAGGACAGCGGATAAGATCCTCGGTTTTGGTATTCAGGTTGACCCCATATCTTTCTGTAATATTAATTCTGTAAACTTTGAACATCTTTTTTTCAATTGCCCTTTCACATTCAGAATTCTCTACCAAGTTCTTCATCTCTACTGCAATTGCAGAGGTATGAGCAGAAGTTGGGACTCATTAACCAACTATATGATGTCTGATTCTTGCAAAGGCCTGAGTGCAAAGATTGTGAAACTGGGTTTCGCCTTTGTTTGCTACTTTATCTGGAACGAAAGAAATAGGAGGATCTATGACCATACCAGGGTTCCTATTAGAATGATTGTAAAAGATTGTATCTCCACTATTAAATGTACTTTAATTTCTATTAGATGGTTTCAGAAGGCTCACCATAGTTCTAGACTTAGGCATTGGAATACGTAATTTTGCTGAGATGTGCATGGGGCCTGTCCTGTGACATCTATGGTTTCCTGATCAGGATGTATCTTCGTCTTTTTTTTTAATACAAATCTAATTTATCAACAAAAAAAAAACTAGAAGTTTTCTTTAATCGAGGACTTATGTTAGTTGTACGTACAGTTTTGAATGCGAGAGTGATAGGATTGCACCTTTTGATACTAAACAAAGTTGAACGAAGTAATATGACACTAAATCATCTATTTGTTTACCAATTTGAAGGAAATATTGAAACAACTCGAAGTTTTCTTTAACCGAGGACTTGTGTTAGTTGTCTGTATGGTTTTGAATGCGAAAGTGATAGGATTGCACCTTTTGATGCTAAACAAAGTTGAACGAAGTAATATGACACTAAATCATCTATTTGTATACCAATTTAAAGGAAATAATGAAACAACTAGAAGTTTTCTTTAACGGAGGACTTGTGTTAGTTGTACGTACGGTTCTGAATGCGAGAGTGATAGAATTGCACCTTTTGATGCTAAACAAAGGTGAACTAAATAATATGACACTAAATCATCAATTTGTTTAACAATTTGAAGGAAATAATGAAACAATTAGAAGTTTCTTTAACCGAGGACTTGCGTTAGTTGTACGTACGGTTTTGAAAGCGAGAGTGATAGGATTGCACCTTTTAATGCTAAACAAAGTTGAACGAAGTAATATGACACTAAATCATCTATTTCTTTACCAAATTGAAGGAAATAATGAAACAACTACAAGTTTTCTTTAACCGAGGACTTGTGTTAGTTGTACGTACGGTTTTGAATGCGAGAGTGATAGGATTGCACCTTTTGATGCTAAACAGAGTTGAACGAAGTAATATGACACTAAATCATCTATTTGTATACCAATTTAAAGGAAATAATGAAACAACTAGAAGTTTCTTTAACAGAGGACTTGCGTTAGTTGTACGTACCATTTTGAATGTGAGAGTGATAGGATTGCACCTTTTGATGCTAAACAAAGGTGAATGAAATAATATGACACTAAATCATCTATTTGTTTTCCAATTTGAAGGAAATAATGAAACAATTAGAAGTTTTCTTTAACCAAAGACTGGTGTTGGTTGTAAGTACGGTTTTGAATGCGTGAGTGATAGGATTTCACCTTTTGATGCTGAACAAAGTTAAACAAAGTAATATGACATTAAAACATCTATTTGTTTACCAATTTGAAGGAAATAACGAAACAACTAGAAGTTTTTTTTAACTGAGGACTTGTGTTAGTTGTACGTACGGTTTTTAATGTGAGAGAGATAGGATTTCACCTTTTGATGCTAAACAAAGTAAAACGAAGTAATATGATACTAAATCATCTATTTGTTAACCAATTTAATGGAAATAATGAAACAACTAGAAGTTTTCTTTACCCGAGGACTTGTGTTAGTTGTACGTACGGTTTTTAATGTAAGAGTGATAGGATTCCACCTTTTGATGTTAAACAAAGTAAAACGAAGTAATATGATACTAAATCGTCTATTTGTTAACCAATTTGATGGAAATAATGAAACAACTAGAAGTTTTCTTTAACCGAGGACTTGTGTTAGTTGTACGTACGGTTTTGAATACGAGAGTGATAGGATTGCACGTTATGATGCTAAACAAAGTTGAAAGAAGTATGATGACACTAAATCATCTATTTGTTTACCAATTTGAAGGAAATAATGAAACAACAAGAAGTTTCTTTAACCGAGGACTTGCGTTAGTTGTACGTACGATTTTGAATGTGAGAGTGATAGGATTGCACCTTTTGATGCTAAAGAAAGGTGAACGAAGTAATATGACACTAAATCATCTATTTGTTTACCAATTTGAAGGAAATAATGAAACAACTAAAAGTTTTCTTTAACCGAGGACTTGTGTTAGGTGTACATACGGTTTTGAATGCGAGAGTGATGGGATTGCACCATTTGATGCTAAACAAAGGTGAACGAAGTAATATGAAACTAAATCATCTATTTGTTTACCAATTTGAAGGAAATAATGAAACAACTAGAAGTTTTCTTTAACCGAACACTTGAGTTAGTTGTACGTACGGTTTTGGACGAGGGAGTGATAGGATTCCACCTTCTGATGCTAAACAAAGATGAACGAAGTAATATGACGCTAAATCATCTATTTGGTTACCAATTTCAACGAAATAAAGAAACCACTAGAAGTTTTCTTTAATCAAGGACTTGTGTTAGTTGTACGTACAGTTTTGAATGCGAGAGTGATAGGATGTCACCTTTTAATACTAAACAAAGTTGAGCGAAGTAATATGACACTAAATCATCTATTTGTTTACCAATTTGAAGGATATATTGACACAACTCGAAGTTTTCTTTAGCCGAGGACTTGTGTTAGTTGACCGTACGGTTTTGAATGCGAAAGTGATAGGATTGCACCTTTTGATGCTAAACAAAGTTGAACGAAGTAATATGACACTAAATCATCTATTTGTATTCCAATTTAAAGGAAATAATGAAACAACTATAAGTTTTCTTTAACGGAGGACTTGTGTTAGTTGTACGTACGGTTTTGAATGCGAGAGTGATAGGATTGCACGTTATGATGCTAAACAAAGTTGAAAGAAGTAATATGACACTAAATCATCTATTTGTTTACCAATTTGAAGGAAATAATGAAACAACTAGAAGTTTCTTTAACCGATGACTTGCGTTAGTTGTACGTACGATTTTGAATGTGAGAGTGATAGGATTGTACCTTTTGATGTTAAAGAAAGGTGAACGAAGTAATATGACACTAAATCATCTATTTGTTTACCAATTTGAAGGAAATAATGAAACAACTAAAAGTTTTCTTTAACCGAGGACTTGTGTTAGGTGTACGTACGGTTTTGAATGCGAGAGTGATGGGATTGCACCATTTGATGCTAAACAAAGGTGAACGAAGTAATATGAAACTAAATCATCTATTTGTTCACCAATTTGAAGGAAATAATGAAACAACAAGAAGTTTTCTTGAACCGAGGACTTGAGTTAGTTGTACGTACGGTTTTGGATGAGAGAGTGATAGGATTCCACCTTCTGATGCTAAACAAAGATGAACGAAGTAATATGACGCTAAATCATCTATTTGGTTACCAATTTCAACGAAATAAAGAAACAACTAGAAGTTTTCTTTAATCAAGGACTTCTGTTAGTTGTACGTACAGTTTTGAATGCGAGAGTGATAGGATGTCACCTTTTAATACTAAACAAAGTTGAGCGAAGTAATATGACACTAAATAATCTATTTGTTTACCAATTTGAAGGAAATATTGACACAACTCGAAGTTTTCTTTAACCGAGGACTTGTGTTAGTTGACCGTACGGTTTTGAATGCGAAAGTGATAGGATTGCACCTTTTGATGCTAAACAAAGTTGAACGAAGTAATATGACACTAAATCATCTATTTGTATTCCAATTTAAAGGAAATAATGAAACAACTAGAAGTTTTCTTTAACGGAGGACTTGTGTTAGTTGTACGTACGGTTTTGAATGCGAAAGTGATAGGATTGCAATTTTGATGCTAAACAAAGGTGAACGAAATAATATTACACTAAAACATCAATTTGTTTAACAATTTGAAGGAAATAATGAAACAATTAGAAGTTTCTTTAACCGAGGACTTGCGTTAGTTGTACATACGGTTTTGAATGCGAGAGTGATAGGATTGCACCTTTTAATGCTAAAAGAAGTTGAACGAAGTAATATGACACTAAATCATCTATTTCTTTATCAATTTGAAGGAAATAATGAAACAACTAGAAGTTTTCTTTAACCGAGGACTTGTTTTAGTTGTACGTACGGTTTTGAATGCGAGAGTGATAAGATTGCACGTTTTGATGCTAAACAAAGGTGAACGAAATAATATGACACTAAATCATCTATTTCTTTACCAATTTGAAGGAAATAATGAGACAACTAGAAGTTTTCTTTAACCGAGGACTTGTGTTAGTTGTACGTACGGTTTTGAATGCGAGAGTAATAGGATTGCACCTTTTGATTCTAAACAAAGTTGAACGAAGTAATATGACACTAAATCATCTATTTGTTTACCAATTTGAAGGAAATATTGAAACAACTCGAAGTTTTCTTTAACGGAGGACTTGTGTTAGTTGATCGTACGGTTTTGAATGCGAAAGTGATAGGATTGCACCTTTTGATGCTAAACAAAGTTGAACGAAGTAATATGACACTAAATCATCTATTTGTATACCAATTTAAAGGAAATAATGAAACAACTAGAAGTTTTCTTTAACCTAGGACTTGTTTTAGTTGTACGTATGGTTTTGAATGCGAGAGTGATAGGATTGCACCTTTTAATGCTAAACAAAGTTGAACGAAGTAATATGATACTAAATCATCTATTTCTTTGCCAATTTGAAGGAAATATTGAAACAACTAGAAGTTTTCTTTAACCGAGGACTTGTTTTAGTTGTACGTACGGTTTTGAAGGCGAGAGTGATAAGATTGCACCTTTTGATGCTAAACAAAGGTGAACGAAGTAATATGACACTAAATCATCTATTTCTTTACCAATTTGAAGGAAATAATGAAACAATTAGAAGTTTTCTTTAACCGAGGACTTGTGTTAGTTGTACGTACGGTTTTGAATGCGAGAGTGATAAGATTGCACCTTTTGATGCTAAACAAAGGTGAACGAAGTAATATGGCACTAAATCATCTATTTGTTTACCAATTTGAAGGAAATAATGAAACAACTTGAAGTTTTCTTTAACCGATGACTTGTGTTAGTTGTACGTACGGTTTTGAATGCAGGAGTGATAGGATTGCACCTTTTGATGCTAATCAAAGTTGAACGAAGTAATATGACACTAAATCATCTATTTGAATACCAATTTGAAGGAAATATTGAAACAACTCGAAGTTTTCTTTAACCGAGGAGTTGTGTTAGTTGACCGTACGGTTTTGAATGCGAAAGTGATAGGATTGCACCTTTTGATGCTAAACAAAATTGAACGAAGTAATATGACACTAAATCATCTATTTGTATACCAATTTAAAGGAAATAATGAAAAAACTAGAAGTTTTCTTTAACCGAGGACTTGCGTTAGTTGTACGTACGGTTTTGAATGCGAGAGTGATAGGATTGCACCTTTTAATGCTAAACAAAGTTGAACGAAGTAATATGACACTAAATCATCTATTTCTTTACCAATTTGAAGGAAATAATGAAACAACTAGAAGTTTTCTTTAACCGAGGACTTATTTTAGTTGTACATACAGTTTTGAATGCGAGAGTGATAGGATTGCACCTTTTGATGCTAAACAAAGGTGAACGAAGTAATATGACACTAAATCATCTATTTCTTTACCAATTTGAACGAAATAATGAAACAACTAGAAGTTTTCTTTAGCCGAGGACTTGTGTTAGTTGTACGTACAGTTTTGAATGCGAGAGTGATAGGATTGCACCTTTTGATGCTAAACAAAGGTGAACGAAGTAATATGGCACTAAATCATCTATTTGTTTACCAATTTGAAGGAAATAATGAAACAACTTGAAGTTTTATTTAACCGAGGACTTGAGTTAGTTGTACGTACAGTTTTGAATGCGAGAGTGATAGGATTCCACCTTCTGATGCTAAACAAAGATGAACGAAGTAATATGACGCTAAATCATCTATTTGTTTGCCAATTTCAAGGAAATAATGAAACAACTAGAAGTTTTCTGTAATCGAGGACTTGTGTTAGTTGTGCGTACTGTTTTGAATGCGAGAGTGATAGGATTGCACCTTTTAATACTAAACAAAGTTGAACGAATTAATATGACACTAAATCATCTATTTGTTTACCAATTTGAAGGAGATATTGACACAATTCGAAGTTTTCTTTAACCGAGGACTTGTGTTAGTTGACCGTACGGTTTTGAATGCGAAAGTGATAGCATTTAACCTTTTGATGCTAAACAAAGTTGAACAAAGTAATATGACACTAAATCATCTATTTGTATACCAACTTAAAGGAAATAATGAAACAACTAGAAGTTTTCTTTAACGGAGGACTTGTGTTAGTTGTACATACGGTTTTGAATGCGAGAGAGATAGGATAGCACCTTTTGATGCTAAACAAAGGTGAACGAAATAATATTACACTAAATCATCAATTTGTTTAACAATTTGAAGGAAATAATGAAACAATTAGAAGTTTCTTTAACCGATGACTTGTGTTAGTTGTACGTACAGTTTTGAATGCGAGAGTGATAGGATTGCACCTTTTGATACTAAACAAAGTTGAACGAAGTAATATGACACTAAATCATCTATTTGTTTACCAATTTGAAGGAAATAGTGAAACAACTAGAAGTTTTCTTTAACCGAGGACTTGTGTTAGTTGTACGTACGGTTTTGAATACGAGAGTGATAGGATTCCACATTTTGATGCTAAACAAAGGTGAACGAAGTAATATGACACTAAATCATCGATTTCTTTACCAATTTGAAGGAAATAATGAAACAACTAGAAGTTTTCTTTAACCGAGGACTTGTATAGTTGTACGTACGGTTTTGAATGCAAGAGTGATAGTATTGCACGTTTTGATGCAAAACAAAGGTGATCGAAGTAATATGACGCTAAATCATCTATTTGTTTACCAATTTGAAGGAAATAATGAGACAACTAGAAGTTTTCTTTAACCGAGGACTTCTGTTAGTTGTACGTACGGTTTTGAATGTGAGAGTGATAGGATTCCACCTTTTGATGTTGAACAAAGTTGAACAAAGTAATATGACATTAAAACATCTATTTGTTTTCCAATTTGAAAGAAATAATGAAACAACTAGAAGTTTTCTTTAACCGATGACTTTTGTTAGTTGTACGTACGGTTTTTAATGTGAGAGTGATAGGATTCCACCTTTTGATGCTAAACAAAGTAAAACGAAGTAATATGATACTAAATCATCTATTTGTTAACCAATTTGATGGAAATAATGAAACAACTAGAAGTTTACTTTAACCGAGGACTTGTGTTAGTTGTACGTACGGTTTTGAATGCGAGAGTGATAGGATTGCACCTTTTGATGCTAAACAAAGTTGAAAGAAGTAATATGACACTAAATCACCTATTTGTTAACCAATTTAAAGGAAATAATGAAGCAACTAGAAGTTTCCTTTAACCGAGAACTTGTGTTAGTTGTACGTACGATTTTGAATGCGAGAGTGATAGGATTGCACCTTTTGATGCTAAACAAAGTTGAAAGAAGTAATATGACACCAAATCATCTATTTGTTTACCAATTTGAAGGAAATAATGAAACAACTAGAAGTTTTCTTTAACCGAGGACTTGAGTTAGTTGTACGTACGGTTTTGAATGCGAGAGTGATAGGATTGCACGTTTTGATGCTAAACAAAGGTGAACGAAGTAATATGGCACTAAATCATCTATTTCTTTAGCAATTTGAAGGAAATAATGAAACAACTAGAAGTTTTCTTTTACAGAGGACTTGTGTTAGTTGTACGTACGGTTTTGAATGCGAGAGAGATAGGATAGCACCTTTTGATGCTAAACAAAGGTGAACGAAATAATATTACACTAAATCATCAATTTGTTTAACAATTTGAAGGAAATAATGAAACAATTAGAAGTTTCTTTAACCGATGACTTGTGTTAGTTGTACGTACAGTTTTGAATGCGAGAGTGATAGGATTGCACCTTTTGATGCTAAACAAAGTTGAACGAAGTAATATGACACTAAATCATCTATTTGTTTACCAATTTGAAGGAAATAGTGAAACAACTAGAAGTTTTCTTTAACCGAGGACTTGTGTTAGTTGTACGTACGGTTTTGAATACGAGAGTGATAGGATTCCACATTTTGATGCTAAACAAAGGTGAACGAAGTAATATGACACTAAATCATCGATTTCTTTACCAATTTGAAGGAAATAATGAAACAACTAGAAGTTTTCTTTAACCGAGGACTTGTATAGTTGTACGTACGGTTTTGAATGCAAGAGTGATAGTATTGCACGTTTTGATGCAAAACAAAGGTGATCGAAGTAATATGACGCTAAATCATCTATTTGTTTACCAATTTGAAGGAAATAATGAGACAACTAGAAGTTTTCTTTAACCGAGGACTTCTGTTAGTTGTACGTACGGTTTTGAATGTGAGAGTGATAGGATTCCACCTTTTGATGTGGAACAAAGTTGAACAAAGTAATATGACATTAAAACATCTATTTGTTTTCCAATTTGAAAGAAATAATGAAACAACTAGAAGTTTTCTTTAACCGATGACTTTTGTTAGTTGTACGTACGGTTTTTAATGTGAGAGTGATAGGATTCCACCTTTTGATGCTAAACAAAGTAAAACGAAGTAATATGATACTAAATCATCTATTTGTTAACCAATTTGATGGAAATAATGAAACAACTAGAAGTTTACTTTAACCGAGCACTTGTGTTAGTTGTACGTACGGTTTTGAATGCGAGAGTGATAGGATTGCACCTTTTGATGCTAAACAAAGTTGAAAGAAGTAATATGACACTAAATCACCTATTTGTTAACCAATTTCAAGGAAATAATGAAGCAACTAGAAGTTTCCTTTAACCGAGAACTTGTGTTAGTTGTACGTACGGTTTTGAATGCGAGAGTGATAGGATTGCACCTTTTGATGCTAAACAAAGTTGAAAGAAGTAATATGACACCAAATCATCTATTTGTTTACCAATTTGAAGGAAATAATGAAACAACTAGAAGTTTTCTTTAACCGAGGACTTGTGTTAGTTGTACGTACGGTTTTGAATGCGAGAGTGATAGGATTGCAAGTTTTGATGCTAAACAAAGGTGAACGAAGTAATATGGCACTAAATCATCTATTTCACTGCCAATTTGAAGGAAATAATGAAACAACTAGAAGTTTTCTTTAACCGAGGACTTGTGTTAGTTGTACGTACGGTTTTGAATGCGAGAGAGATAGGATAGCACCTTTTGATGCTAAACAAAGGTGAACGAAATAATATTACACTAAATCATCAATTTGTTTAACAATTTGAAGGAAATAATTAAACAATTAGAAGTTTTCTTTAACCGATGACTTGTGTTAGTTGTACGTACAGTTTTGAATGCGAGAGTGATAGGATTGCACCTTTTGATGCTAAACAAAGTTGAACGAAGTAATATGACACTAAATCATCTATTTGTTTACCAATTTGAAGGAAATAGTGAAACAACTAGAAGTTTTCTTTAACCGAGGACTTGTGTTAGTTGTACGTACGGTTTTGAATACGAGAGTGATAGGATTGCACCTTTTGATGCTAAACAAAGGTGAACGAAGTAATATGACACTAAATCATCGATTTCTTTACCAATTTGAAGGAAATAATGAAACAACTAGAAGTTTTCTTTAACCGAGGACTTGTATAGTTGTACGTACGGTTTTGAATGCAAGAGTGATAGTATTGCACGTTTTGATGCAAAACAAAGGTGAACGAAGTAATATGACGCTAAATCATCTATTTGTTTACCAATTTGAAGGAAATAATGAGACAACTAGAAGTTTTCTTTAACCGAGGACTTCTGTTAGTTGTACGTACGGTTTTGAATGTGAGAGTGATAGGATTCCACCTTTTGATGTTGAACAAAGTTAAACAAAGTAATATGACATTAAAACATCTATTTGTTTTCCAATTTGAAAGAAATAATGAATCAACTATAAGTTTTCTTTAACCGAGGACTTTTGTTAGTTGTACGTACGGTTTTTAATGTGAGAGTGATAGGATTCCACCTTTTGATGCTAAACAAAGTAAAACGAAGTAATATGATACTAAATCATCTATTTGTTAACCAATTTGATGGAAATAATGAAACAACTAGAAGTTTACTTTAACCGAGCACTTGTGTTAGTTGTACGTACGGTTTTGAATGCGAGAGTGATAGGATTGCACCTTTTGATGCTAAACAAAGTTGAAAGAAGTAATATGACACTAAATCACCTATTTGTTAACCAATTTCAAGGAAATAATGAAGCAACTAGAAGTTTCCTTTAACCGAGAACTTGTGTTAGTTGTACGTACGATTTTGAATGCGAGAGTGATAGGATTGCACCTTTTGATGCTAAACAAAGTTGAAAGAAGTAATATGACACCAAATCATCTATTTGTTTACCAATTTGAAGGAAATAATGAAACAACTTGAAGTTTTCTTTAACCGAGGACTTGAGTTAGTTGTACGTACGGTTTTGAATGCGAGAGTGATAGGATTGCACGTTTTGATGCTAAACAAAGGTGAACGAAGTAATATGGCACTAAATCATCTATTTCTTTACCTATTTGAAGGAAATAATGAAACAACTAGAAGTTTTCTTTAACCGAGGACTTGTGTTAGTTGTACGCACGGTTTTGAATGCGAGAGTGATAGGGTTGCACCTTTTGATGCTAAACAAAGGTGAACAAAGTAATATGGCACTAAATCATCTATTTGTTTACCAATTTGAAGGAAATAATGAAACAACTTGAAGTTTTCTTTAATCGAGGACTTGAGTTAGTTGTACGTACAATTTTGAATGCGAGAGTGATAGGATTCCACCTTCTGATGCTAAACAAAGATGAACGAAGTAATATGACCCTAAATCATCTATTTGTTTACCAATTTCAACGAAATAATGAAACAACTAGAAGTTTTCTTTAATCGAGGACTTGTGTTAGTTGTACGTACAGTTTTGAATGCGAGAGTGATAGGATTGCACCTTTTAATACTAAACAAAGTTGAACGAAGTAATATGACACTAAATCATCTATTTCTTTACCAATTTGAAGGAAATATTGACACAACTCGAAGTTTTCTTTAACCTAGGACTTGTGTTAGTTGTACGTACGGTTTTGAATGTGAGAGTGATAGGATTCCACTTTTTGATGTGGAACAAAGTTGAACAAAGTAATATGACACTAAATCATCTATTTGTATACCAATTTAAAGGAAATAATGAAACAACTAGAAGTTTTATTTAACCGAGGACTTGAGTTAGTTGTATGTACGGTTTTGAATGCGAGAGTGATAAGATTCCACCTTCTGATGCTAAACAAAGATGAACGAAGTAATATGACACTAAATCATCTATTTGTTTACCAATTTCAAGGAAATAATGAAACAACTAGAAGTTTCCATTAATCGAGGACTTGTGTTAGTTGTACGTACAGTTTTGAATGCGAGAGTGATAGGATTGCACCTTTTGATACTAAACAAAGTTGAACGAAGTAATATGACACTAAATCATCTATATTTTTACCAATTTGAAGGAAATAATGAAACAACTAGAAGTTTTCTTTAACCGAGGACTTGTGTTAGTTGTACATACGGTTTTGAATGCGAGAGTGATAGGATTGCACGTTTTGATGCTAAACAAAGGTGAACAAAGTAATATGACACTAAATCATCGATTTCTTTACCAATTTGAAGGAAATAATGAAACAACTAGAAGTTTTCTTTAACCGAGGACTTGTATAGTTGTACGTACGGTTTTGAATGCAAGAGTGATAGTATTGCACGTTTTGATGCAAAACAAAGGTGATCGAAGTAATCTGACGCTAAATCATCTATTTGTTTACCAATTTGAAGGAAATAATGAGACAACTAGAAGTTTTCTTTAACCGAGGACTTCTGTTAGTTGTACGTACGGTTTTGAATGTGAGAGTGATAGGATTCCACCTTTTGATGTTGAACAAAGTTGAACAAAGTAATATGACATTAAAACATCTATTTGTTTACCAATTTGAAAGAAATAATGAAACAACTAGAAGTTTTCTTTAACCGAGGACTTGTGTTAGTTGTACGTACGGTTTTTAATGTGAGAGTGATAGGATTCCACCTTTTGATTCTAAACAAATTAAAACGAAGTAATATGACACTAAATCATCTATTTGTTTACCAATTTGAAGGAAATATTGACACAACTCGAAGTTTTCTTTAACCGAGGACTTGTGTTAGTTGACCGTACGGTTTTGAATGCGAAAGTGATAGGATTGCACCTTTTGATGCTAAACAAAGTTGAACGAAGTAATATGACTGTGACGCCCCCAAATCCGGGTCCCTTGAACCACGGGTCTGGTGCTCACGTAATCTATTCTACCCTGTCATCTCATTCAACCATTCTGAACAAAATAGTAATTATAAACTTAATTTACATTCATACATAACTATTCCCAGGTTCTACGTACCTTTATACATACAATCTGCTGTATCTGACATATTCTAAAATATAATAATAAATACAACATTAGCTAGCCTCTATAACTGGCCGATCTTTCCTTTTCCTTTATCTACTCCCGACCCTTCGGCCTTCTCTGGCTTAACTGAAATGTCATGAATGAAAGCAAGAGTGAGCCTAAATAGCTCAGCAAGTATAACAATAAATGATATCATGAATAATTTCAAATGAATAGAGGAGGGTCGTATACAATTTTATCTGAATTATGCATAATAACTGAATTAATATCAATAATCGATCCATCGAAATGAACTGATCAATATTAATTCAATAAGTGAATCAAGAACTGAAATTTAGCTTTTATGAATAATAATATAATGAAATTTTTTCTGCTGTACGGTCACGAGACCAAGAACACGTTTAGAACAATACCAATCGTATAGAATGATATTGTCCAAGTTAGTCAAAAGACTGCTATTTCAAAAAGATGCGTACTCTGGGTGATCAGCCTATTGTACCTTTATATTGTGCACAACATAAACATCTAGCGACGCAACCACGTCATAAAATTATAATTATTTCCCCTTTTTAGGGTTGTTCTATTACAGCATAACATAGAAGCCGCACCACAACCAATGTGGATTGGAGCATATAACAATGAACATTCGATCTCAACATAAATCATTTCTTATGTGTCTAGCCAGATTCAAGATTGGCATCGACCTTTTCAATTTAATTCAATAATGAATGAACTTTGCATAGCAATATAAATGAATAACATGAATATCTGTTCAAAGAACTGCAATATAAGTTCAGTCAGGAAACTTGCCTTCGTCCTCGTCTATCACAATCGGTATAATATTATTCCGTCTATAACCTACACGACCATAATTTTGGTTCATGCATTAGTTACATACACATGCATGCCATAACTTGCTAAACAAGCTACCCATTAACTATACATAACCTATTCACATAACACATTGCTCATATATATCTTAACGTCTACCATATTGATTATTTTTATCAAAATATGGTTTACATATGTATTTCTATCATTTAATATTAAAACATTTCATTTAGGAATTAAAATAAATTATTTTTCAAAATCTGGCCAACTGCGCCCCGGCGGAGAACTTCGCGCTGGCCGCGAGATCTCCTCGGCTGACGGCACCCCGGCGAGCTCTGGTCTCGCCCCCAGCGGAAACCTTGCAGCCAACCTGCGCCCGGCGCAGTCTCCAGCACAAAAACTCGCGCCCCGGCGCCATACTGCAGAATCAGAAAAAAATTTCTTTCCAAAAATGATGCTATCTTTGGCCCTAGTGTGAATTTTCCAATTCTAACATTTCACATAGCATATATAACATATAATTGACTTGCGTTGGCCTTCGAAACATTTAAAAATTATCGTTTGATCCTATAATTCCAAATAATTCATTTAGGTCGTCGGTTTACATTTTAAAACGTTCGGATTAGTCATTTATCGCCTTATGCACCATTTAGCTCCCAAATCGATTCTAACACGTATATTTACTTATAACTTACATGTTTGGCCTCATTTAACACAAAATCAACCAAAATGGCCAAGTATCATAACTTAATTGCATTTCTACCAATTTTTCATAATTTCCTCATAAACCAACTTTGATTCTTTACACACCATGCACATATATGTTAACACATATCCATTTAGCCACTTAGTATGCACGTATATCTTCCACATGCACCTTCCAAAACACTTTACAGATTATAATTCCATTTAGGCAAAAAGTATAGCCTAGTATTCAATTCTCTTTCCTAAAACATAGCTTTTACACCCTATAGGCTTCTTTGGTACTCTCTAACACATGATCATGCATATGTTACACATCTTCATCTTCTCAAACTAGGTTTCTATCATGTTTAACAACATATAGCACACAATCATGCTTTGAATCATAACTTTTAACTTGAATAATCATATGAATAGTGCACCACCTTTGGTTTCATCACATATAAGCTTAGGGTTACATGATCAACTAGTCAAGTACCACATAACTTGCATGAATCACATCTTTAATCATATCTATATGCATGGCTTCACATATACTAACATGTAAACACTTAAACATCCATTGTATGGCTTGAAAATCGTTTATACCTTCTATGTGCCACTTTCCTTCTTGAAATAAAGCTAACCAAAGCTTGATACTCCACTTTGAATGACTAATTCCTTCCCTCTTTGATCAATTCTCCTTGAGTTCCTTAAGCTTCCTTGTAGAACCCTAGCTTTGCTCCTCTCTTTTCTTCCTCTCTTTGCTTCTCTCGAAAGTTCTTGCTGGTAAGTCTTAAAATGAATGAACTAATATGCTTGCAATTGCTATACTTACATGCTTATATAATTCTCCAACAATAAACCAAACATTGGTTAACTAACCATGCATGGTTAAGGCTTTCTAAGTCATTTACCATGATAAATCAAGGGTATTATGGACTTTAGACCAACTTAGGACGCAAATGTTATTTTCCAAATTGATGAGGGTAGCCAGGTCATTATTCATCATCTCTAGGAAATTTAATTTCCCTTAAATTCATAATTGTTCAAATTTACCCCCCATAATTCCATAAGTTGTTCAATTCAATCCAATTCAATTCCATTTTAATCCAAACTTGTTTATTTAGTCTTGAAATTAATTCCATCATACAATATAACACCCATGGCTTGTCCCAAAATGATTGTCACACCTCCAAAATATTTAATTTCCATTAATAACTTATAATTTACAATATTGCAAAAATGCAAATCCTTACATTCTTCCCTCCTTACAAGGATTCCGTCCCCGGAATCACTATTACAGAATTACATAAACAAACTAGGGTATTCTTTCTTCATTTTCTCTTATAGCTCCCATGTCGCTTCTTCCACATTGTGGTGCCTCCACACTACCTTTACAGAGGGTATTTCCTTGTTCCTCAAAATTTGTACTTTTCTGTCTACTATTTGAACAGGTATTTCTTCATACGTCAAATCCTTTTCAATCTGGATCGGCTCATATTCAATTACATGCTTATAGTCCGGCTTGTACGGTCTTAGTACTGACACGTGAAATACGTTGTGTATGTGCTCTAACTCGGTAATGCCACTGCATAGGCTACTTCTCCTATCCTTCTCAACACCTTAAATGGTCCGATAAATCGCGGACTTAGCTTTCCTTTCTTACCAAACCTTATATTTCCCTTCCAGGGTGAAACTTTTAGAAACACATGGGATCCTACCTCAAATTCTCTCTTCTGCCGATGCTGGTCAGCATATTTCTTTTGTCTATCCTGTGCTGCTACGAGTCTCGATTTTACGACTTTAACAATTTCAGTAGTTTGCTGCATAATTTCTGGTCCCAACAACTTTCGTTCACCTACCTCGTCCCAACATAGAGGCGTTCTGCATTTCCTTCCATACAATGCTTCATATGGTGGCATGTCAATGCTTGTATGATAACTATTATTGTAGGCAAATTCTACTAATGGCAAATGGTCGTCCCAATTGCCTTTGAAGTCCATTACACACGCCCTTAGCATGTCTTCCAACGTCTGGATTGTCCTTTCACTTTGGCCATCTGTTTGAGGATGATACACCGTGCTCAACCTCAACTGTGTGCCCATACGTTCCTGAAAACTTCTCCAAAAATTCGAAGTGAATCATGGATCTCTATCCGAAACAATTGATACTGGAACTCCATGTCTTGACACTATTTCTTTCACATATAACTTTGCTAGCTGGTCCAGGTTAAACTTAACCTTGATTGGCAAAAAGTGGGCAAACTTTGTCAGTCGATCCACTATTACCCATATTACATCATAGCCTTTCTGTGTAGTTGGGAGTCCTACCACAAAATTCATGGTAACGTGCTCCCATTTCCATTCTGGAATTTCTAACGGTTGCAACAACCCACTAGGTCTCTCATGCTTCGCTTTGATTCTTTGACATGTCAAACATTTGCTTACATATTCCGCTACATTTCTCTTCATGTTGGGCCACCAAAAATGCTGACGAAGATTTAGTACATCTTCGTACTTCCTGGATGAACTGAATATCGTGAACTGTGTGCTTCTTGCAAAATCTCATCTTTTAACTCCGATACTAACAGCACCCATACTCTTCCTTCCAATCTCATCATTCCGCTGTTGTCTATTTGAAATCTTGCCTCTTGTCCATCAGATATACGTTCCTTGATTTGACTACAATCTTGATCCTGCATCTGTGCTTCCTTCACTCTATCCAATAACGTTGGATGAGCCTCAACCATATATAATCTTTCTTCCGACTCCATCGGATGTGTTACTTCTAGTTCCAATCTCTCCATGTCTTTAATCACTTCTTCCTGAGTAGTTAAAATTTCCAATCTTTCTCGACCTTTTCTACTTAAGGCATCGGCCACCACATTTGCTTTTCCTGGGTGGTACAAAATCTCGCAATCATAATCCTTAATTATCTCTAACCATCTCCTCTGTCTCATGTTCAAATCCTTCTGGGTGAAAATATACTTCAGACTTTTGTGGTCCGTGTGTATTTCGCACTTCTCTCCGTACAGGTAATGCCTCCATATCTTCAAGGCAAAAACCACTGCTGCCAATTCCAAATCATGGGTTGGATACCTCTTCCCAAAATCTTTCAACTGTCTGGATGCATATGCTATGACTTTACCATGCTGCATTAACACACAACCCAATCCTTTGTGCGATGCGTCACTATAAACGACAAATCCTCCCGTATCGTCTGGCAATAACAACACTGGTGCTTCACTTAATCTCTTCTTGAGTTCTAGAAAACTTTCTTCACATTTGTCAGTCCATACAAACTTTACAGCTTTCCTTGTCAGATTGGTCAGAGGTCCTGATAACTTTGAAAAATCCTTGATAAATCTTCTGTAGTATCCAGCCAACCCAAGAAAACTACGAACTTCCGTTGGTGTCTTCGGTTGTTCCCAATTAATTACTGCTTCAACTTTCGCTAGATCCACTGATATTCCGTCCTGATCGATCACATGCCCTAGAAATTGCACTCTTTGCAGCCAGAATTCACATTTAGAAAACTTAGCGTATAACTTAGCTTCCCTTAACTTCTCCAACACAATCCTTAGATGTTCAGCATGTTCTCCTTCAGTCTTTGAATAAATCAATATATCATCAATGAACACCACTACAAACTTATCCAAATATGGTTTAAACACAAGATTCATCAAATCCATGAACGCGGCTAGTGCATTTGTCAATCCAAATGACATTACTAAAAACTCGTAGTGACCATAACGGGTTCTAAACGCCGTTTTGGGTACATCTTCAGGTCTCACTTTCAGTTGGTGATAACCACTCCTCAAATCAATCTTTGAAAAATATTTGGCTCCCCTTAGTTGATCAAACAAATCATCAATCCTTGGTAGCGGATACTTGTTCTTTATCGTCACTTTATTCAATTCTCTGTAATCAATACAGAGTCTTAACGAGCCATCTTTCTTTTTGACAAATAAAACTGGCGCTCCCCATGGCGACACACTTGACTGAATATATTTCTTATCTAGCAATTCTTCCAACTGAATCATCAATTCTTTTAATTCTACTGGGGCCATCCTGTATGGTGCCTTTGAAATCGGCGTTGTTTCTGGCACAAGATCAATAACAAATTCGATCTCCCTATCTGGTGGAAGACCCGGTAAATCATCCGGAAATACATCTGCATATTCTTTTACCATGGGTATCTGACCCAATTCTGATCCTCCTATACGTGTATCAATCACATGAGCTAAATACCCCATACACCCCTTCCTCAATAGCTTTCCGGCCTGCAACATCGTCAGACAACAAGATTGTCCAGGCGATTTGCTACCATAAAACACTACCTTAGACTTGGTAGGAGTCTGAAGGTTTACACATTTACTCTGGCAGTCGATCACTGCCCCACAACTATACAACCAATCTATCCCCAATATTACGTCGAATTCTCCTAACCGAATCGGAATTAAATCTACCAACAGTTTATGTCCCCTTATCGTTAGACAACAACCTCGACAAATATTCTCTACCCGGATCACTTCCTTATTTACTACTTCTATATTTAATGCATTTTCTAACTTTACTTGTGGCCAGTTCAGTTTCTTAGCAATTCATCAGAAATAAAAGAACATGTAGCACCCGAATCAAACAGTATGTATGCATTTACATTATTAACATGAATGATACCTGATACCACATCCTTCGATGCCACTGCATCCTGCACCGTCATATTAAATGTGCGTGCCGTCGGTCTCCCCGGTTGTACCGGCCCTCCTATGGTCAGCTTCCCACCGGTGCTACCTTTACTCCCACTTCCTCCTTCCATCTTCTTCTTAGGACAATCCTTAATCTGATGCCCTATTTCTCCGCAGTAAAAACAACCCTTGACGGTCTTCGGTACTGGACAGTTTGTTGCAATATGCCCTTCTTTACCGCACCTGAAGCACACATTCTTTCCCTTCAGACAAATACCAGAGTGCCCTCTTCCACAATTAGGACACAATTCAACTTTTTTCTTTGTTTCCCCTTGCCTAACCATGGCTGTACTACTATTGCTATTCCATTTCCGCTTGTTGGGGTTATTTCCTCCGCTACTGCCTTCCTTATTAGGCCCATCGCCTTTCTTCTTGCCGTGTTGTTCCTGTTTATACTTATTCAAGGCTCACTGCCTCCTTCTGCCAAAATAGCTTTCTCCATTACCCCAGCAAAAGTCCCAATCTGAAACATCGAGACCTTGCTGTAAATCCATGGCTTCAACCCACGCTCAAAGCGTCTCGCCTTTCTCTGCTCTGTATCCACTTGATGTGTAGCAAACCGTGAAAACTCATTAGATTTCGCCGCATACTCGGCGACCGTCATGTTTCCTTGCTTTAATTCTAAAAATTGTACCTCCATCATATCCTGTGTCACTGGAGGAAAATAGGCTTCGAGAAATATCTCCTTAAATTTCTCCCACAAGGCAACTCTTGTTCCTAACCTTCCCTTATTGGCAACCCACCAATAGTTAGCCTCTCCTTTTAACATGAATGTGGCAAAAGCGGTTTTCTGATCTTCCGCCACTTTAGCCACATCAAATACTTTCTCCATTTCGGTAATCCAGTTCTGAGCCTCCACTGGATTCATTGTTCCTTTAAATTCTGGGGGTCCTACTGCTTTGAAATCTTTGACGGTAGCAACTCTTGCGGCTACCGGTTGATCACCCCCTATATTCACATTTCTGTTCTGTAAGGCTCCCATTAGTAAGTCCACAAATTGTTGCATAGGGTTAGCTGGCCCCTCCGGAGCATTAACTGACTCCTCTGGAGGAGGTTGAACATTCTGCCTACGTCTGGGCGGCATTTTCTGTATCACAGTTTATATCACAATTATTTTACAATATTTGAATATCACATTCTATGAACTTTAAACATATACACGTGCCAACACACATCTCATAATTAGATTTATATTCATACGCAAATTTACTTCGTGCCTAGCACATTACATTTTCATATAGCACATTGCTATTAACTTTTTATCCCTCAAACTACCAGAATTGGGATTCACATAACTTTATACAATAGCTTAGACCTTCCCTCCTTACAAAAAGGAACTACACATCTAACTATCCCTTCTATAACAAAAGTTAGGGATTTATACACGATATACACATATAATTATACATTCATAACTATACATATCTATTATAACTTCCTACAGAAGCATCCCACGTCTAACAGCATCCTCGTATTCTTCATTCATTATAGCCACCATCTTCCATCAGCTCAAAATATCCCTTGGTTGATTGTATTCCACCAGGTAATAATGTACCCTATCATGTGCCCTTCCGAATGTTGTACGGAATACATAACGCATATCCTCTATTCTTACACCCATACTATCAATTTTAGCTTTCTTGGATCTCACTTCTTCTTCTAACAAATCTATTCTCCTTACTGCGTTAGTCCCAGCACGCTCATTCATAGCTATCTGAGCATCTGCTTCCCTAAGCTTAGCCTCTAAAATCTCCTTATCATTCTTCAACTCCTGTATCTTCTGCTCAGCTTGCCCCAATTTATTCTCTAATTCTACATTCTTACCAGTTAATTCTTGAACTGCTGTTTCATTATGCTCCACAGCTGTCTGCCTTTCAGCTGCCTGAGCCTCCAATTCCAATATTCTATCCACATACTCGCTATTTTGCTGTATAAGACCAGTTACCCATTCCTGATCCGCTTCCCTCTGCTCAGATGAGGCATTATCCGAGTCTCTTTCTAACTCATCCAGATCTTCTTCCTGTTCACTATCCTCAGCTGGTACCACTACCATAGTTGGCACCGTTGCCATCACATCTATTTGAATATCCCTGGGTTCTTCTTCTACTGCCCGACTGGATTCCCCAATCTCTGGCATGCTATAAAATCACAAGAACAACTCTTTCAGTTCAATACAACTTGCGTTATCCTTAACACATAACACGTAGCACATAACACACATTTAAAAATCGTAACTTTAATAACCTCCAACCTTCACCTCTTACAACTCCAATTGAGTCTTACTATATTTCCTAAGGTCATATTCCTAAGGTTTCCCCCACCTAAGGTTTATAACCTATCAGCTCTGATACCAACCTGTGACGCCCCCAAATCCGGGTCCCTTGAACCACGGGTCTGGTGCTCACGTAATCTATTCTACCCTGTCATCTCATTCAACCATTCTGAACAAAATAGTAATTATAAACTTAATTTACATTCATACATAACTATTCTCAGGTTCTACGTACCTTTATACATACAATCTGCTGTATCTGATATATTACAAAATATAATAATAAATACAACATTAGCTAGCCTCTATAACTGGCCGATCTTTCCTTTTCCTTTATCTACTCCCGACCCTTCGGCCTTCTCTGGCTTAACTGAAATGTCATGAATGAAAGCAAGAGTGAGCCTAAATAGCTCAGCAAGTATAACAATAAATGATATCATGAATAATTTCAAATGAATAGAGGAGGGTCGTAGACAATTTTATCTGAATTATGCATAATAACTAAATGAATATCAATAATCGATCCATCGAAATGAACTGATCAATATTAATTCAATAAGTGAATCAAGAACTGAAATTTAGCTTTTATGAATAATAATATAATGAAATTTTTTCTGCTATACGGTCACGAGACCAAGAACACGTTTAGAACAATACCAATCGTATAGAATGATATTGTCCAAGTTAGTCAAAAGACTGCTATTTCAAAAAGATGCGTACTCTGGGTGATTAGCCCATTGTACCTTTATATTGTGCACAACATAAACATCTAGCGACGCAACCACGTCATAAAATTATAATTATTTCCCCTTTTTAGGGTTGTTCTATTACAGCATAACATAGAAGCCGCACCACAACCAATGTGGATTGGAGCATATAACAATGAACATTCGATCTCAACATAAATCATTTCTTATGTGTCTAGCCAGATTCAAGATTGGCATCGACCTTTTCAATTTAATTCAATAATGAATGAACTTTGCATAGCAATATAAATGAATAACATGAATATCTGTTCAAAGAACTGCAATAGAAGTTCAGTCAAGAAACTTTCCTTCGTCCTCGTCTATCACAATCGGTATAATATTATTCCGTCTATAACCTACACGACCACAATTTTGGTTCATGCATTAGTTACATACACATGCATGCTATAACTTGCTAAACAAGCTACCCATTAGCTATACATAACCTATTCACATAACACATTGCTCATATATATCTTAACGTCTACCATTTTGATTATTTTTATCAAAATATGGTTTACATATGTATTTCTATCATTTAATATTAAAACATTTCATTTAGGAATTAAAATAAATTATTTTTCAAAATTTAGCCAACTGTGCCCCGGCGGAGAACTTCGCGCTGGCCGCGAGATCTCCTCGGCTGACAGCGCCCCGGCGAGCTCTGGTCTCGCCCCCAGCGAAAACCTTGCAGCCAACCTGCGCCCCGGCGCAGTCTCCAGCACAAAAACTCGCGCCCCGGCGCCATACTGCAGAATCAGAAAAATTTTTCTTTCCAAAAATGATGCTATCTTTGGCCCTAATGTGAATTTTCCAATTCTAACATTTCACATAGCATATATAACATATAATTGACTTGCGTAGGCCTTCGAAACTGTGACACCCCAGGATTTTACAGAAATTCTAAATAAGGATTATGGATAATTAAGTGAAGGTTATAAAACAAAACCTAGTTAAAATGATTAAATGAGATTATTATGTGATTAAGTTGATTTAGTAAGTGATAAATTTGATGAATGTGACCTATGTGGTCGAATATAGAGAGATGAATTAAGCCAGAGAATTAGGAAAATGAGAAATTATAAAGAAAAAGAATTTTGATGGTTATGTAATGGATTTGAGCTAAATGAGTTATTGTAATACCTATAATAAGGTAATTTGGGAAGAATTATTGTAAGACACGATATTATGTGTCAGCAGGATTATAGATTTAATACAGGTATATGTGTATATGTATATTTGATTTGATAAAGAAAGGAAAGTTAAAATTTGAGGAAATAATGGAAATAAGCAAAGAATTTGCGAAATAGGTTTTAGTTATGAATGTTAATAACAAGATTAATGAATAGGCCTGGAGAGGCGAAGTTATGAGAATGACAAGGTAAGGTAGGTATGTACGTGTAGGAAAGAAGGAACCATTGTGCTAAATTGGTATACTAATGATTAAAGGAAATAATATAGTCAATGATTTTGGAAGGTTTTGAAGTTATAAGAAATTGATATTTGTGGATTTAAAGAAGAAAATCATTTGTTATGATGCATAGATATAGAAAGTGATACTCCGAAAGTGCGTAGATGGGATGTAAATTGTCTGTACGTTGAGAATTAGCACATGTGCATGAAGTAAATAAGTCAATAGACGTTAAGGTCAAAAGTAGGACATTATGAGTTTAAAAAGGATAAAGGACGATAGATTTTGGTAATCCAGTTGAGGTTCGCTTCTTGAGGAAGCAGTTTATGGAAAGATGAGTGCCATGATTATTTGAGATGTCGGAAGTTGAAGTTTATTAATGATGGAAAAAAAAAGGGTTTGTAAATAATTAAGAATGGAATATTAGGTAAATTGGAGATTATTGTGAATTAATAATTAGTTAATGAAATTTGTATTTAAGGTGTGACAAGTGTTATGGGACAAACCAATTATGGACTATTTAATGATAAAATAAATTTCAATTGTGATGAAACAAGTTTGAACCAAAAAGGAGTTGAATTGATTAAGAAATGAGCATTTTATAATTTAGAAGAGTTAATTCTCTAGATTTTAAGAGAAATGACTATGCTATCCTTGACAATTGAAAGAATGACCATGGTATCCTTGGTATGTGAATTGTTCATTATGCCCTCAATTATGGAAAGGAAATGTCACAACTACCCCTAACCATGCAAGGGTTAAACTTAACTAGTGTATAGTTAAGTGTTGGAGATTTACATGTAATATATATATTTATATGTTATAAGCAATAAGTTGGCTAATCCTTATTTCATTTTCATCACCCGAAAGTTGCTAGCAAGAGAGAAAGAGAGAAAGAAGAAAGGAAAGCGAGGGTTCCATTGAAAACCATGAAAGATTGCTGGAAAAGGTTATCAAGAAGAGCAAAGTAGTCATTAAAGTGAAGGATATAGCTTTAACAAGCCTTTTAGCAAGATAAGGAAGAGCTCAAAGAAGGTATAGCCATGGTTTTGCAATAGAACTTGATGTTTAAGTATTTCAAATTCAAGGATTAGAGTAGCCATGCATGTAGTTTTATGTATATGTGTTGATTATGTGAGAATAAGTGTCAAAGGTATGTATCAAGTGAAACCCTTAGGGTTAAAGATAAAGAACAAAGGTGATATGTTATGCTTGTCTATACTCAAAGCAATAAAGTATGATTTAAGGCATGATCATGTGTTATATGTTGTTAAATTTGATGAACACCTAGTTTCAAGTATTGATTAAGTTGATTACCTAAGAAATTTCATGTTATATGGTATATAAGAGGCCTTGATGATGAAGAAACATGTTTTGGTTAAGGAAAGTGTGATATTAAGCTATAATTGTTGGGTGATCATATGTTATATATTGAAAGATTCGATAAAAACCTAGATAGAAAGGCTGACTATGTTTGATGAGAGCTAAATTTGTGCTAGAGGGCGAGTTAGAATCATAAATGGTTTAAAAATATATTTTTGTAAAGGAACGTTGAATACTAGACTATACTTTGTGTATAGATAACGTAGTAATCTGTAAAGTGCATTAGAATGTGTAGTTAGAAGTTATATAGACGTATATAAATGTTAAAGGTGTATGTGAATGCCTATGAAGTGTGTTGAGTTAGAAATATCAAGTTGGGTTTAAATGATGGAATAAAAAGTTTTAAAATTTTTTGATAAAATGCCATCAAAGGGTGATTTTTGGCAATTTTGAGGAATTAAAGATCAAATGGAGTCAAATGACTCATGGTTATGATAATACACGTGTCTAGGTTATTTTGGAATTCAACGGATTTGAATTTGAGCGAAATGGCGATTCGAACGATCGAAATCGATCGTTTCGAATCGAAATGGATTTGAACGGACAAAAGTCGCCTCGTGCGAAATTTTATGGTTTTGAAAGTTTGGACATGTCACATATAGGTTATGTGAGTTATGTCAAGTGTTGAAACGAAATTTGGAAGCAAATGGCCAAAAATAACCAAGTTGCAAAAGTTGAGTTTTGAAAATTCTGAAAAATTTTCTAAGTATAGAAACGTGTTGAACAGCCCTCCTAGGGGCTATTGTATCTCTATTTTTGAGAAGCCAAATGTGGCAAGTAGTATTTTTATAAAATACTAGGTAGTGAGGTCTATATGTGGTCCAAATTTCAGCTCAATCGGAGTTAAGATGAAGAAATTAAAAATCGGCAAAAGTAGTGCAAAAATCAGATTTCCAGATTTTGAACATGGCGCCCCCGCGCCATGTTTTGTACTAAAAGTGGCGCCCCGGCGCCATGTTACTGTTCATCGACCGAGAAGATTTCGCGGCCAGCGAGCCCTGGCGGCGCCGGGGCGGAGTTACTGTTCATTTGAAATTTTTTTAAGCTTCCAAAAAGCTATATTTTGATATGGAATGATAGAAATGAGTTATATAAACCCTAAAAGTAAAAATAATGGTTAAATTAAAGGGTGTTAAGTTATAATAAAATGACAAATGGCATAATATAACATGCCTAAAGCTAAGTCAAAACATGTTATAAGTTATGAAAAAGGTCGGAAGCAAGTTAGGGTGTATTATAAACCTACATAAGGTGTAATACATCAAATGTGAAATGGTTAAAGACGGATGATCATGTATTTATGGAATTAGTTTGATAAGTTATACAAGTTTATGATCTTATAATGACATATAAGCTATATGTTGACAGACAGAGTTCAAAACGAGTAAGCCGATAAGACGGATAACGAAGGATGATTGAGGAAGTACAGGTTAAGTAAAACAAAGGCGTACAGGCAAGTTTCTCAGACTTAAAAGTACTAATTGAATTACGTGAACTATGTGATAGTTGAAATGGGCACTCCGTGCCACAACGTGAACTAACTATTAAATGCAATACGTGATATTTGGACATACATGGTAAAGTAAGTGAAGCATGACGCATATTATAAACTGCGAGCATGAAATGTGTTATCTGATTGACTTGCTGAGCTTTATGCTCATTCTTGCTATAACTAACGTTTCAGGTAAAATACAAGAAGGCCGGAGGTTCCGGTGCAGCTAAGGTAAAAGGAAAGTTGAATGCATAGATGAACGTGAGGAATTTAATATATATGAAATGTGTATATGATTGTAAATCCATAAAGGTTGAATTGTATGTATGTATGTAGGTATGTATAATCCAGCGAGAAGACGCAAATGATATAGTAGATGTATTATTTATTTGTTGAGTTTTAAATGAAATAAACTCATATGTATGGATAGATATGTGGATGCAGAATGTATATTTGGATAGACAGAATGAATGAATGTATGAAAGCATGTGACGACCCCAAATCCGGGTTCTTTAACCTCGGGTTTGGTTCTCACTGTACAATACTAAACAATAATGAAATACATAAATTGTATTCAACTTCGCGGAATAATACAAAAGGTTCCTTAATCAAAAGGCTACACTTCCCAAGGTCTATTACCTTAATCTTAAACATTACATATCTTAAGGGAAATACAAAAGATTTACAACAGTAATTACATAACAGTAATATAAACTAGCATGCAATTACTAAAACTAAGTATTCGTTTTCCCCTTGCCTTTGTCCGATTTAGAGCTTTCGGGAATGGCTGAAATATAGTCATGATATAGCAAGAATGAGCAACTAAATGGCTCAGCAAGTTTATAAACAACAATCATACGATATATCATGATGAAGGGAAATAACTTCAAGGTTTCAACAATAGCAATTGTGAAAGATAACAAGAATCAATGTTCAATAAAAGAAGGGATTGACTTTTTACTGCTGAGTGGTCTTTAAGGACCATGAACTGCTACTAAGGTAAAACAGACATACAATGTCTGACTCCTTGTTTAAAATAACGGGACACTTGAGGGGATCAGTCCTCTCATTTCCTATGTATATGCATCACATTTAGTTTTCTTGCGCGCTGTCGGGTATCCGACAAATAAAATCCCCTTTAACTAGGGTTGTTCTATCTCAGTCTTACTGTAAGAATCCGCACCAGCCAATGGTTTGGATAAGCTTTTATAATATTCAACTAAATGAATTTAACATGCATTTGTCTAGCCGAAACAATTAGCTTAGACGTTCTTAAATAGTTTGCAAAGCACTATGTGCGAATACAATAATCAATAGCGATGTGAAGTAATTTTTGATAATTAATTCACTTAAAGGTCTGTCAAGTAACTACGAGTGTAGAATACTTGCTCAACAATAATTGAAATGTAAATACGGTTGAATAATAATTGCAACGATAAATACAAGTTAAAGTTAGGAAACTTACAATAAAAATTACAAGTTAAGGATAGAAAACTTGCCTCGTGCGTCGTCTACTGCTAATCAAATTAATCTAACAATCCTTGAACGGACCTAACAATTAAATTAATTTGATCTTAAATTAGTATCATATATTTGTAAGTATAATGACCTTTATAAACCTTATGAACCACATAAATGATTAGTTATGGGTACTTAAACACTTAGGAAATATTATCATTATTTGATAATATTTCAAACACAAAGAACTTATATTAAATGTTTAATATAGTTCAAAATAAATATCTAATATTATTAATCATTTAATAATATTTTATTAAGTTTCTAATATTATTAATCATTTAATAATATTTTATTAATTATCTAATATCATTAATCATTTAATAATATTTTATTAATTATCTAATATCATTAATCATTTAATAATATTTTATTAAGTATATAATATTATTAATCATTTAATAATATTTTATTAATTATCTAATATCATTAATCATTTAATAATATTTTATTAAGTATCTAATATTATTAATCATTTAATAATATTTTATTACGTTTCTAATATTATTAATCATTTAATAATATTTTATTAATTATCTAATATTATTAATCATTTAATAATATTTTATTCATTACCTAATATTATTAATCATTTAATAATATTTTATTAAGTATCTAATATTATTAATCATTTAATAATATTTTATTAAGTATCTAATATTATTAATCATTTAATAATATTTTATTACGTTTCTAATATTATTAATCATTTAATAATATTTTATTAATTATCTAATATTATTAATCATTCAATAATATTTTATTCATTACCTAATATTATTAATCATTTAATAATACATTATTGATTATCTAATATTATTAATCATTTAATAATATTTTATTGACTTTATAATATTATTACACACATAATAATATTTTAATAATTTTTTAATATTATTATTTATTTAATAATATTTTATTACCTTTATTGTAATATCCCAGATAATTTCAAGATTTTAAATAATATCTTAATTGATTTTATTAAAGGTTAATGTTTAAACCTAGAAGGTGAGAAGGAAGATGTGTAGAAAATGGGTAAACATTTTTTTTTAACATAAATTATTTGTTAGAAATTAAATGTGAGAATATTTTAATGATGCAGGTAGATAATTTATTTAAGAAAGAAATTCAATTGAGAAGTGAAGGTGAATATATTAATATTTATATATATACACCTATAGTTGAGTTTGTTAGTCAAACAAGATGATGTGTGAAGTAAATTAAATACTTAATAAAACTAATAAATTAATTAGTTTTAGTATGGATTAAAAAGAAAAGTCATGTAATATAATTAATTGAATTAATTATATAAGTTATGAATTAAGGTTATGAGTAACAAGTAGGGAAGTGGAATATTGCCTAGAAGGACAATATTAAGAAGTTAATTAATTAAGTAATTTACTTAATTAATAAGTTGTTATAGATGTAAGCCCAATATGGAGATATTTGCATGAAATGGGTAATTAAATAAGAGAGCCAATAAAAAGTAAGTTATGTAGCCCAAACCATTAAAAGTCAAATGATGGTCAATGGTTGGGAGAAGCATTTCAAGTATTGATTGAGTGTAGAGAATTAACTAGTGTCTAGTTAATTGAATAACCCTAATTGGTTGACAAGAGAGATAGCATTAACCAATCATTGGTTAATTTCTAGATAAATAAATGTGGGGTTAAGAATTAACCGTGGATGGGTTAATTAAGTAACCCAATGTGGTAGAATTAATTATAGCAAATCTAATTGGATTATATTATAAGTCCAATTGAGGTATGAAACTAGGTCAAATTAAATTAACCTAGTAGTTCATATAATTTAATTTGAACATTGATTTATGTAATAATTAACCAAGCCCAATGCTTGTTTTAATTAAATGTAACATAAGGTAATTAATATTAGCCCAATGTAATAATTAAATTGAGCCCAAACAAATTTAATTGATGAGCCCAATAGAAATATTAATTTGATCCAATGTGGAGCCCAAATGGAAGTCAAAGTGGTGGTCAATATATATACATTGGTGTATATATATATGAATACTTATATAATGATATAAGATGTAAAAATAAAGCTAAAGTGATGTAATAAAAGAGGAATCCCGAATTTTGGAGGGGGCCCCACATGAAAGGTTGCTTGTTGGTGAATTTGGAGTGTAAAATGTCTCAACAACTCCCCACCAACCCTAGTCATTCCATTGGTCAATCAAAATGTCACTCAATAGGTCATTCAAGCTATAGTAAGCTTGGTTAACCCTTAAATTCACCAACACTAGTTGATTAGTGAAGGTTAATGGTGATTAGGGAGGGTCTATATATAGCATCCATCAACATTTTGTTATGTTTGTTAGTTAGTTTTCAAGAACTCCTAGAGAGAAAGAGAGAGTATTCTAGAGAAAAGCTAGCAAGCTTTGAGAAATGGATGATCCACTAAGGAACGTTGCTAGAGAATGATCAAGGTGGAGTCACAAGCCTAGCTCCTAGCAAGAGGAAGGAGATCATCCATGTCTAAGAGGTTAAAAAGTACTCCAAACCTTTTTAATTTCATTTTTGTTGTTTAAATAAGTTTTAAACGGTTAAAATATATTTTTAACCGATCAAAACTTGTTTTGATGGTCTAGAAGTCTTTAACTATGTAATATATGTATATTCATAGTTTGATGGGTTTAACATGGGTTTTTATATGTGTTTGTGATGAAAAATTTCATCAAAATCATCAAATAAGTTTTTACCGACGAAAACCAAGTAACAAAAATCATAGCAGCCCATTCACGGAATTACTGTTCACGATCCGTAAGTCAGATTTATGATCCGTCAATTTTTGGTGATAGATCCATGAAATATGAAGATTCTCCAAGTTGAATGACTAAAATCCGATTTAAAATGAGCAAGATATGGATTTTCTACCAAAACACCCCACTAATTTTAGGGCTGTGCATAACAGTCGGGTTTATAGCTATTTTCAGTGACCAAAACAAATCCAAACTTGATGTTTGATAACAGAATCATGTAGTTCGGGAAGTTACGAATCCATCGATACCTAATAGACCTCAATCGGACTTGTGGATTTCATTTTATTCAAGTTCCCGTCGGAGACCCCAAGTCTGGAAAACTAAGAAAGTAATCTGCCTATTTTATTAAAAAAACCGGCCGGTTCGGTTTTTTTCGGTTTTTCATGATTTCTAGGTAGGGCCGGTTCGGGCATTTTTAGGCCGGTTCTTGGGTTGGTTCCAAAAGAGAAAATGCTTATAATTTTATAAAGAAAATTATCAAAATTTAAAATCCGAATTTTTTTGTAATTTGGTATTTATTAGAATTAATGGTGGATTAAAGCTTACTAAATTGCTAATAATTATGGGAAAATTATTTTTAATTTCAGAAAAATAATATTTGACCTATTGGCATGCTAGTTAAGTGTTATAAAATAAAATTTAAAATTATTGGAGTGATTCACTATATATTAGCTATTTATTAGTGTATAAATAGGCTAATAATCTAATTAAATATTATTTAATAAATATTAAATAATATATGAAGTTATGTAATTAATTAATTATGATTTAATGAATATTAAATAATAATTAAAGGATGTTAAGATGAATAAGTTAGTTATTTATTATTTAATTGCACTTAAATAATAAGTAAAGTTAAATAAATAATTAATTATTATTTAAATTAATATTAAATAATAATTAAAGAATATTAAAGTTAGAAAGCTAATTATTTATTATTTAATTAATATTAAATAATAAGTAAGGTTAATTAAGTAATTAATTATTATTTAATTAATATTAAATAATAATTAAAGGATAATTAAGGTTAATAAACTAATTATTTATTATTTAATTAATATTAAATAATAAGTAAGGTTAATTAATTAATTAATTATTATTTAATTAATATTAAATAATGAGTTCGGATAATTAGTTAATTAATTATTATTTAATTCATATTAAATAATAATTAAATGGTAATTAAGTGGAATAAATTATTACTTAATCGAAAGAAGATTATTAAGTAATTAAAATATATTGATAATATTATTGACTAACTATTAAATGATAATAGTTAAGAATTAAATCATTATTGAATAATTAATAATGATATGTAATTAATTTAAAATATTATTAAAGGATTAATAATATTATTTAGCATTTAATTGACTATTAAATAATAATAGTTAAGAGTTAAATCATTATTAAATAAATAATAATGATAAATAAAGATTTAGAATATTATTAAAGAATTAATAATATTGTTTAACAAGTAATTAACTATTGGGTAATAATAGTTAAGGGTTGAATCGTTATTAAATAATTACTAATGATACGTGAGGATTTCAAATATTATTAAATGATTGATAATATTGATGAACAATTAAATTATTACTAAAATGATTGATAATAATGAGAAGTCAATTAAAATATTATTAAAGGGTAATAATATTAGCAAGCAATTAAATTATTATTAAAAGATTAATCATAATGATTAAGGTAAACTATTATTAAAAATAAATTAATAATAGTAATGATTATTTAAAGTGTTATTTAACAATTAAATAACATTATAAGTTATTACTAATTGATAGTAAAATTTAAAATATTATCCAAGGTGGGTAATATTATGATAAGTATCGAGATAAATGATGTGATTAAGTTAAACCAAGGGTATGGTCCATTAGTGATTAATTGGTGGATCGACCTAAATAAATATAGGGTCCAAGTTTTAATGCAGTGACATTAATAAATGTCAGAATTGCATAGTTTCGAACAAAAGATTTATGGTGTTGAATATGAAACACTGAGTCAAGTCAAAGAGAGACTAAAATATGAAATTAACCTTATTAAATAAAGGGGATGATAAGAAGAAATAAATATCTTTAAAATAAGATTTAGTATTGAGTCAAACTTTGACTGATATTGTGCACCGTTGATCTCACATACCGTGTAGGTGGTGCAAGGAACGTGAAAGATTAACGTAAGCTGGTTATACAAGTTCAGGCAAGTTTTTCAGAACGTGTTGTATTATGTGCATGAATTATAAGTTTGTTATTAAACTGAGATGTGCTCATACGTGGTTATGTGCAAAGATGTTTTAATGTGCCTTTGTGCAATAAGTTGATTTGAATTGTTGATATGCGGTAGTTGATTTAAGACAATTGTTCTACATTGAACTATATGTCATGATAGAGGTTAGACATGAAGCATAGATTAAATGCAAGGCATGATATGCATGATGCATGAGCAGTATGTCATAAACTGAAATGCATGAAAAACATGATGTTAGTATAAATTGTAAATTTTATGTGAAGCATGTAATGTGTTATGTGTAGCTGTTGAACTTGTTGAGCCGTCGTGCTCACTCTTGCCTAAACCAACATTTTCAGATAAGGCTAGTTACCTGAAGTTCTCGATAAAGAACAAGGAACAGGAAAATATATTACTTCCATTGAAGATCTAAATATCTATTGTAGATATCAGTCCGAATTGGACAGGTAAATGATTCTGTAGCATAAGACTTAGTTGGTATGTTATATGAGTATTAAATACTCAAATTGATTGTAATAGAATGTCGTATCATGTATGATATTGAGACATACTAGGAATGTATAAAGATTTCGATTCTGGAATAGAAGGAGATGTTATATAATTGTAAATAAATGATTATTTAGCAATTATAATATTGTTAAAATTCATGAACAATAAGGAAAAGTAGTACTCGTGTTGAACCGGGTCCGAGGTTCAAGGAACCCGGATTCGGGGTCGTCACAAGTTGGTATCAGAGCTGATAGGTTATAAACTTTAGGTAAGAGTACCTTAGGCTATAACCGTAGTAGAAGATAAGTAAAATGATAAATGAATAAACTACGGAAGAGTTTAAGTTATAAAAGATGAATTTGGAAAATTCATATAGAGAAGATTATCCAAAGATGGATTTAAGAAGATATAAGAGAGATGAAAAAGGTCATGTTGTACCTAATTTGATGAAATGATAGAAAATATCTTTTGATAAGATTTTGAGAAGCATAAAAAAAAAATGCTAATAAGGTCATGAAATGATCTAGAGAAATGAACTCGTAATGAGACATATGTGCTAAAATATGAATGGAGAGAATTCGTATTCAGTTAAGAAAATTAGAAGGTTTGTGGGTTTTTAATTGAGAACTCATATTAGTGGCTGAGTTGTACGATTCCTTGTATGGATTTGTGCTTGGTTTTAGAACCACTTAGCTTCCTATATTAATATAGTAGTTGAGTTTAACAGTTCTTTGTATGGGCAGAGGATTTGTTCTTGGTTTAACGACCGCTTAACTTTCTATATTGATTAGTGGCCGAGTTGACCAATTTCTTGTAGGGGCAGGAGATTGCGTTTGGTTTGACAACCACTTAGCTTCCTATAGTGATAATCGATTTGAACCTGATGTCATGCTATTCGATGTATATATGGTGAGAAGGTGATTCTTTTCTCATAATATATTGGATATGTAGAGAATATTAAGATAAATACGTGTTCTTAAAACTCATACTGATGGTAAGTTCGTGACTCATAATCGTATGGTGGAACCCCTCAGCGAATGGACGATTTTGGTCTGACTAGGATAAGTTCTCCGACCCATATGATTGTGGCAAGTACCTGAACTCCTAATGTGTGGTAAGTTTGATGAACAATAAGTATGGGTAGAGTTAAGTAGTAAGACTAGAGCTTTACCATATATAGTTATTAAGCTGGAAAAGAATGCGGAGGAGAAATTTGAGGTATTTTGAGGTTTTAGGACATTCCAAATCTTCTAGCTATGCTAGACTTTGAAATTCTTAAAATCGTGCTAAATTCGCACTTTTGTGCTTTTGAAAAGACAAATGTATTTTAGAAATCATTAATGCATTTAGTGCAGAGATGATAAACGATGGAGTCATCAATGCAGAGTAACCTAGTGTTGGATGTTTAAAGCCCACTATGGTATGATGTAGTATGACAAAGTCATAAAATGATTTTCAGTATTTTAAAACGTTTAAAGAATAGTCTATGCTAATTGTTTCAGCTAGACAAATTGATTTGAAAATATCAAAATGTATTTATAAAATCATCACATGCCATTAAAGCCATGGTGTGGGGATGAAAAGGACGGAATCCTCAACGTACTGTCAAGATGTGCGGTATCATGAAGTCATGAATTAATGGCGGAATCCTCAACGTACTGTCAAGATGATGCGGTATCATGAAGTCCTATAAATGAATTTTAGTTATTTTAACTAATCTGAAATGAATTTTTGAATCGTAATATACGAACAGTTCAATGATGGGAGTCTTTGTCATTTATTTTAACTGGACACTTTTGGTCAGAATTGACTCAAGTTTATTATCCAATCCAAATTATTTTGGAACGGAATTTTGTAGTAAGTCTGAGGTGAACAAGTGCAAAAACAAATATATTCTGTCGGCTAAAGCAAATATATTTTTGTCGGCATATAGCTCCGACTGGCGCCTAAAAATTAAGACGTTCTGCACGACGTATGGTACAATAGGCTGATCACCTAGCGTACACCTATGGAATGTTTTCAGTCTTTGTGATTGATAAACACTCTGTTTATAAGTATTTACAGGGATAAATACTATTTATTCGGAATTCAGTTAATTCCATTCGGATGTTCACAGTCTTGATGACCCCTCAGCATATTATGAAAGTTTTAATGAATATTTTGATTTTCAATTTATTCTTCTGTAAGATATTGATTTTCAATTTATTCTTCTGCAAGATATTCCATTGTTCTGGAATTATGAGTTTAGAAGTATGAACTTCCTAGAAAAGGGTGGTCATAGAATTTGATGAGTAAAGAGATATTCTCAGTGATGAAAATTGGTAGAATTGTGTATGAGATAATTTCGGGGACGAAATTCTTATAAGAATGGGTGAATGTAATATCCCAGATAATTTCAAGATTTTAAATAATATCTTAATTGATTTTATTAAAGGTTAATGTTTAAACCTAGAAGGTGAGAAGGAAGATGTGTAGAAAATGGGTAAACATTTTTTTTTAACATAAATTATTTGTTAGAAATTAAATGTGAGAATATTTTAATGATGCAGGTAGATAATTTATTTAAGAAAGAAATTCAATTGAGAAGTGAAGGTGAATATATTAATATTTATATATATACACCTATAGTTGAGTTTGTTAGTCAAACAAGATGATGTGTGAAGTAAATTAAATACTTAATAAAACTAATAAATTAATTAGTTTTAGTATGGATTAAAAAGAAAAGTCATGTAATATAATTAATTGAATTAATTATATAAGTTATGAATTAAGGTTATGAGTAACAAGTAGGGAAGTGGAATATTGCCTAGAAGGACAATATTAAGAAGTTAATTAATTAAGTAATTTACTTAATTAATAAGTTGTTATAGATGTAAGCCCAATATGGAGATATTTGCATGAAATGGGTAATTAAATAAGAGAGCCAATAAAAAGTAAGTTATGTAGCCCAAACCATTAAAAGTCAAATGATGGTCAATGGTTGGGAGAAGCATTTCAAGTATTGATTGAGTGTAGAGAATTAACTAGTGTCTAGTTAATTGAATAACCCTAATTGGTTGACAAGAGAGATAGCATTAACCAATCATTGGTTAATTTCTAGATAAATAAATGTGGGGTTAAGAATTAACCGTGGATGGGTTAATTAAGTAACCCAATGTGGTAGAATTAATTATAGCAAATCTAATTGGATTATATTATAAGTCCAATTGAGGTATGAAACTAGGTCAAATTAAATTAACCTAGTAGTTCATATAATTTAATTTGAACATTGATTTATGTAATAATTAACCAAGCCCAATGCTTGTTTTAATTAAATGTAACATAAGGTAATTAATATTAGCCCAATGTAATAATTAAATTGAGCCCAAACAAATTTAATTGATGAGCCCAATAGAAATATTAATTTGATCCAATGTGGAGCCCAAATGGAAGTCAAAGTGGTGGTCAATATATATACATTGGTGTATATATATATGAATACTTATATAATGATATAAGATGTAAAAATAAAGCTAAAGTGATGTAATAAAAGAGGAATCCCGAATTTTGGAGGGGGCCCCACATGAAAGGTTGCTTGTTGGTGAATTTGGAGTGTAAAATGTCTCAACAACTCCCCACCAACCCTAGTCATTCCATTGGTCAATCAAAATGTCACTCAATAGGTCATTCAAGCTATAGTAAGCTTGGTTAACCCTTAAATTCACCAACACTAGTTGATTAGTGAAGGTTAATGGTGATTAGGGAGGGTCTATATATAGCATCCATCAACATTTTGTTATGTTTGTTAGTTAGTTTTCAAGAACTCCTAGAGAGAAAGAGAGAGTATTCTAGAGAAAAGCTAGCAAGCTTTGAGAAATGGATGATCCACTAAGGAACGTTGCTAGAGAATGATCAAGGTGGAGTCACAAGCCTAGCTCCTAGCAAGAGGAAGGAGATCATCCATGTCTAAGAGGTTAAAAAGTACTCCAAACCTTTTTAATTTCATTTTTGTTGTTTAAATAAGTTTTAAACGGTTAAAATATATTTTTAACCGATCAAAACTTGTTTTGATGGTCTAGAAGTCTTTAACTATGTAATATATGTATATTCATAGTTTGATGGGTTTAACATGGGTTTTTATATGTGTTTGTGATGAAAAATTTCATCAAAATCATCAAATAAGTTTTTACCGACGAAAACCAAGTAACAAAAATCATAGCAGCCCATTCACGGAATTACTGTTCACGATCCGTAAGTCAGATTTATGATCCGTCAATTTTTGGTGATAGATCCATGAAATATGAAGATTCTCCAAGTTGAATGACTAAAATCCGATTTAAAATGAGCAAGATATGGATTTTCTACCAAAACACCCCACTAATTTTAGGGCTGTGCATAACAGTCGGGTTTATAGCTATTTTCAGTGACCAAAACAAATCCAAACTTGATGTTTGATAACAGAATCATGTAGTTCGGGAAGTTACGAATCCATCGATACCTAATAGACCTCAATCGGACTTGTGGATTTCATTTTATTCAAGTTCCCGTCGGAGACCCCAAGTCTGGAAAACTAAGAAAGTAATCTGCCTATTTTATTAAAAAAACCGGCCGGTTCGGTTTTTTTCGGTTTTTCATGATTTCTAGGTAGGGCCGGTTCGGGCATTTTTAGGCCGGTTCTTGGGTTGGTTCCAAAAGAGAAAATGCTTATAATTTTATAAAGAAAATTATCAAAATTTAAAATCCGAATTTTTTTGTAATTTGGTATTTATTAGAATTAATGGTGGATTAAAGCTTACTAAATTGCTAATAATTATGGGAAAATTATTTTTAATTTCAGAAAAATAATATTTGACCTATTGGCATGCTAGTTAAGTGTTATAAAATAAAATTTAAAATTATTGGAGTGATTCACTATATATTAGCTATTTATTAGTGTATAAATAGGCTAATAATCTAATTAAATATTATTTAATAAATATTAAATAATATATGAAGTTATGTAATTAATTAATTATGATTTAATGAATATTAAATAATAATTAAAGGATGTTAAGATGAATAAGTTAGTTATTTATTATTTAATTGCACTTAAATAATAAGTAAAGTTAAATAAATAATTAATTATTATTTAAATTAATATTAAATAATAATTAAAGAATATTAAAGTTAGAAAGCTAATTATTTATTATTTAATTAATATTAAATAATAAGTAAGGTTAATTAAGTAATTAATTATTATTTAATTAATATTAAATAATAATTAAAGGATAATTAAGGTTAATAAACTAATTATTTATTATTTAATTAATATTAAATAATAAGTAAGGTTAATTAATTAATTAATTATTATTTAATTAATATTAAATAATGAGTTCGGATAATTAGTTAATTAATTATTATTTAATTCATATTAAATAATAATTAAATGGTAATTAAGTGGAATAAATTATTACTTAATCGAAAGAAGATTATTAAGTAATTAAAATATATTGATAATATTATTGACTAACTATTAAATGATAATAGTTAAGAATTAAATCATTATTGAATAATTAATAATGATATGTAATTAATTTAAAATATTATTAAAGGATTAATAATATTATTTAGCATTTAATTGACTATTAAATAATAATAGTTAAGAGTTAAATCATTATTAAATAAATAATAATGATAAATAAAGATTTAGAATATTATTAAAGAATTAATAATATTGTTTAACAAGTAATTAACTATTGGGTAATAATAGTTAAGGGTTGAATCGTTATTAAATAATTACTAATGATACGTGAGGATTTCAAATATTATTAAATGATTGATAATATTGATGAACAATTAAATTATTACTAAAATGATTGATAATAATGAGAAGTCAATTAAAATATTATTAAAGGGTAATAATATTAGCAAGCAATTAAATTATTATTAAAAGATTAATCATAATGATTAAGGTAAACTATTATTAAAAATAAATTAATAATAGTAATGATTATTTAAAGTGTTATTTAACAATTAAATAACATTATAAGTTATTACTAATTGATAGTAAAATTTAAAATATTATCCAAGGTGGGTAATATTATGATAAGTATCGAGATAAATGATGTGATTAAGTTAAACCAAGGGTATGGTCCATTAGTGATTAATTGGTGGATCGACCTAAATAAATATAGGGTCCAAGTTTTAATGCAGTGACATTAATAAATGTCAGAATTGCATAGTTTCGAACAAAAGATTTATGGTGTTGAATATGAAACACTGAGTCAAGTCAAAGAGAGACTAAAATATGAAATTAACCTTATTAAATAAAGGGGATGATAAGAAGAAATAAATATCTTTAAAATAAGATTTAGTATTGAGTCAAACTTTGACTGATATTGTGCACCGTTGATCTCACATACCGTGTAGGTGGTGCAAGGAACGTGAAAGATTAACGTAAGCTGGTTATACAAGTTCAAGCAAGTTTTTCAGAACGTGTTGTATTATGTGCATGAATTATAAGTTTGTTATTAAACTGAGATGTGCTCATACGTGGTTATGTGCAAAGATGTTTTAATGTGCCTTTGTGCAATAAGTTGATTTGAATTGTTGATATGCGGTAGTTGATTTAAGACAATTGTTCTACATTGAACTATATGTCATGATAGAGGTTAGACATGAAGCATAGATTAAATGCAAGGCATGATATGCATGAGCAGTATGTCATAAACTGAAATGCATGAAAAACATGATGTTAGTATAAATTGTAAATTTTATGTGAAGCATGTAATGTGTTATGTGTAGCTGTTGAACTTGTTGAGCCGTCGTGCTCACTCTTGCCTAAACCAACATTTTCAGATAAGGCTAGTTACCTGAAGTTCTCGATAAAGAACAAGGAACAGGAAAATATATTACTTCCATTGAAGATCTAAATATCTATTGTAGATATCAGTCCGAATTGGACAGGTAAATGATTCTGTAGCATAAGACTTAGTTGGTATGTTATATGAGTATTAAATACTCAAATTGATTGTAATAGAATGTCGTATCATGTATGATATTGAGACATACTAGGAATGTATAAAGATTTCGATTCTGGAATAGAAGGAGATGTTATATAATTGTAAATAAATGATTATTTAGCAATTATAATATTGTTAAAATTCATGAACAATAAGGAAAAGTAGTACTCGTGTTGAACCGGGTCCGAGGTTCAAGGAACCCGGATTCGGGGTCGTCACATTTATTATATTATTATATCAATAATAATATATATACACCTTTAAATCAATAAATCAATCATATATATAATTAAAAATATATTTATTAAGTCCAAAAATACTAAAATGATTTTTGAAACATTTTTCATTTTCTGACCCGAACCAGACCCGACCCGACCCGGCTGACCCGGCCCGACCCGACCCGGTTCGGGTTTTTATTTTTTTCCAAAACAGTGGACTGCGCCCCGGCGCAGTGTTTTGTTCTACACACTGCGCCCCGACGCTGACTCACAGAAACATTTTTCAACTTTTGATTTTTTTCCAATTTTGATACATTTTGATCAAACCTTGATAAAATGAAATCTACACATCGAAATAACACCAAATCAGTGGTGATGTGTTCCTAACTTAATGTTTTACAATATTCCATGGTTCGATCGTCTTTTGGAAAACGTTTTACACGAAATTTACGGATCGAACCACATAGGGTTGAAAAACGACATCCTTTTTGGTAAAAGCTATAACTTCCTTGTTATTCATTGTTTTTGAAAACTTCCAAAAGGTTTTATCTTTAAAACTCATAGATCTAGCTTTCTAGCCATAAAAATCCATTTTTGGATTTGTACATTTCAAAATACAACATCAAACATAGCATGCATGGTTAGGGTTTATCGGTAAAACATGTTATGAACTTTTCTAGCATTGTTATGCATTTCTAACCAACCAAAACATGTTATAAACACATAGATCTATGAATATACATATATTACATAGTTACATACATCTAGACCATCAAAACAAGTTTTGACCAGTTAAAAATAGATTTTAACCGTTCAAAAGCTTTCTAGGCTACAAAAATGAAATGAGAAGGGTTCTAGAGCACTTTTAAACCTTAGTGATTTGCTTGCTCTCCTTCTCCTCCTACCAAAGTATGTTGTGTAGCTTGAGGACATCCACCAAGACCTTCCTTAGCTTTTCTCACACAAACTCTAGTGTATTTTCTCTTTAGCTCTCAAAGTCTCTCTCTCTTTTCTCTAGAAATGTCTAGCAAATAAACTAACAACCTTGTAACAAGTGTAGAGCCTCTTATTTATAGCACACCACTAATACACCATTAACTCACTAATTCACCCATGTTGGTCAATTAATTGCTAATCATGCTTACTATTCCTTTGATTGACTAGTTGATGGACTTTTGGAATGACTAGGTTTGTTCAACCACTATATGACATGGATGGATTTCCAAGCAATCTAAGAAGTCAAGTTATCCATGTGGGGCCCTCAAAAATTCAACAAATTGAATTATCCAAGCCATTTTTCCTTTATTTTTAATGCAAAAATGTGCATATATACATCTATATATATATATACATATATATATATATATTGACCAAAGTTTGACCCTTATTGGACTTCACATTGGGCTTGGTAATAACTTTTATTGGGCTCATTCAATTAAATTGTTTGGGCTCAATTTAAATACCACATTGGGCTTCTTTTAAATAGTCCAGGTTACATTTAATTAAATCAAGCATTGGGCTTGTTTAATTAATTACATGGGCTAGTAATTAAATTAATTACATGGGCTACTAGGTTAATATCTTTAACCTAGTTTATCAACTCATTTGGATTTAAAATATAATCCAATTAGATTTGCTTAAATTAATTATACACTTTGCTTTAATTCTTTAAATAAATATACAAGCACATAAGTACATTTATTTAATTATCTAATGCACAATTAATTAATGAGAAAAATTTAAATTCATTGCTAAATATTTATTAAGTATATTTACAATGACTAAAGAAATTCGTGGTCATTACAAAGCATGTATACGTGCACAGGAGCAGGTACAGAACAGGTACACAATTAGGGCCATGTATAGATAGTTCATGGCGAATTTTTATTTGCAAGTTATACTAAATCATAAAATTATATATGATTATAATAGGTCATAAATAATTGATGTTTGACCTAAGTTTAATGGAGGGTAAGTAAACGTTACGATCCTGAGACAGGTTTAAGGAATGTAAGTTATTAAATAAGTTAAAAAAAAAAAAAAAGGACCGAAATTATGGTCAACCAAATGGTTTTAAAGAATAAAAGTTTAAGTTTAGCGCACGAGATCCCTGTTATTATGGTTTTAAAGTTAAATAATATAATATCCAGAGATAATCGGATAATTAAATATGGTCGGGATTTCGGGTTGTTACAGTTGATATCAGAGCAGACAGGTTATAGACCTTAGGTAAGAGTACCTTAGGCTATGACCTTTGTGAGGAAGAAAGGGATAGTAAAGCATTGGACTCTAGAGGAGTTGTGTATGAAAGGAATGAATTTTGAAAATTCGGGATTAAGGAATAGTGAATGATATTGTAAGATAAGATAAGGATAAAGGGCAAATGGGCCATGAGATCCTAGGAGATCAATAAGACAAAAACGGGACTCTAGATGAGTTGTAAATGGTAAGATAAGATTAAGGGACTCTTAAGGAGTTGCGAATAGTAAGTTATGAATATAGGGGACTCATGATGAGTTGTGAACAATAAGATAAAGGGACTCTTAATGAGTTGTAAGATGTGAATTGATAAAATTCATATCAGGTAAAGAAAATTGAGGAATGTTAGGGTATGTGGGATTTTTCATTGAAGACTCATGGTAGTGGCCGAGTGTGCACTTCCTCGGTATGGGACGGGGATTTGTACTTGCTTAGCTTCCTATCGTGATAATCAGTGGAGATCCAGCGTCGCGGTAAGAAATGAGAAGAGTTAAGTAAGAAAGATTAAGGTTAGTTGCGTGTTCTGAAAACCGACACGTATGGAAAGTTCGTGACTCATGATTATGTGGTGGAGCCCCTCAGCGAATGGGCGACTATAGCCTGACTAGGACAAGCTCCTTAAATCATATGATTGTGGTAAGTTCCTGAGCCCAAATGCGTGGCAAGTTTGAGGAACAAGGTTGGGTTAGAGTAGAGAGTCATAAGTTAAGAAATATAGTTCTTAGATATTGGCTAAGATTGAGGATATATGAAGAAATAGAAGTATAAGAAAGAATTGAATGAATTAATGAAGTAAAGAAGAGATTATTAGGATTGGGTAGGCAATCCACTCTTCTAGCTATGCTAGACCATTCATGTTTTTAAAATGTGTTTATTTTTGCACGTTGATGCAGCAAAATGCTTTGCTCAAGTATTGAAAGTTGATTTTTTTAAAAATTCCGTAATTCATGGTCTATGCCAATTGATTCGGCTAGACAAAGTTATTTTGAAAACTTCAAAATGCATTTATGAAATCATTGTCACACTGTTGACTATGGTGTGAAATGATAACATGGCGGAATTCTCAACGTACTTCTATGACGGTACGGTATTAAGAGGTCTTAAATGACTGAATTCTCAACGTACTGCTAAGATAGTGCGGTATTATGAAGCCTTTTAAAGGATTTTCTTGGGTTCAAGTTTTGAGTCAATGATAATTGTGACGACCCCAAATCCGGGTTCTTTAGCCTCGGGTTTGGTTCTCACTGTACAATACTTAACAACAATGAAATACATATATTGTATTCAAACTACGCGGAATAATACAAAAGGTTCCTTATATAAAGGCTACACTTCCCAAGGTCTATTAACCTTAAATTGTAACATTACATATCTTAAGGGAAATACAAAAGATTTACAACAGTAATTACATAACCGCAATTTAAACTAGCATGTAATTACTACAACTAAGCATTCGGTTTCCCCTTGCCTTTGTTCGATTTAGAGCTTTCGGGATTGGCTGAAATATAGTCATGATATAGCAAGAATGAGCAACTAAATGGCTCAGCAAGTTTATAAACAACAATCATACGATATATCATGATGAAGGGAAATAACTTCAAGGTTTCAACAATAGCAATTGTGAAAGATAACAAGAATCAATGTTCAATAAAAGAAGGAATTGACTCTTTACTGCTGAGTGGTCTTTAATGACCATGAACTACTACTAAGGTAGAACAGACATACAATGTCTGACTCCTTGTTAAAATAACGGGACACTTGAGGGGATCAGTCCTCTCATGTCCTATGTATATGCATCACATTTAGTTTTCTTGCGCGCTGTCGGGTCTCCGACAAATAAAAATCCCCTTTAACTAGGGTTGTTCTATCTCAGTCTTACTGTAAGAATCCGCACCAACCAATGGTTTGGATAAGCTTTTATAATATTCAATTAAATGAATTTAACATGCATTTGTCTAGCCGAAACAATTAGCTTAGACGTTCTTAGACAGTTTGCAAAAGCACTATGTGCGAATACAATAATCAATAATGATGTGAAGTAATTTTTGATAATTAATTCACTCAAAGGTCTGTCAAGTAACTACGGGTGTAGAATACTTGCTCAACAATAATTGAAATGTAAATACGGTTGAAAAATATCTGCAACAATAAATACAAGTTTAAGGGTAGAAAACTTGCCTGTCTGCACAGCTACAATAAATGTCTAGCTTTAACTACTTGCTTTGAAAGACCTAACATTAATAAAGTCGGTCTAATAATTAGCACGGCGTATTTGCATAACTATACGCTTGATAATGAACTTATTTACCACACATAAGTACTAACACATAATTTACATTAGTCAAAGCAATATTATTAACCTTATAAACCCTTAATCATATTAGATTAATAATTTAATAAGTTAGAAAATATTTTTCTTAAGTGTTGGACACTTATTAAACCTTTAAACAACTTATTATAATTGTTTAATTAAATTCAATTTATTTTATTAACTCAATCTCTTTTTAATTACTATTTAATATTGATTAAATAGAAATTAATTAATTAACTCTAGTTATTATTTAAAATAATTAATAACTAATTGTACTTACTTATTATTTAATTATAATTAAATAATAAATAATTATTAACTTAGTTTTAACCTTCTTTAATTTAATGTTAATCAACCAATAATTAACCAAGTAATTAACCTTACTTATTATTTAAGGAAATTAAATAATAGTTTACTAATCTTAATCCTCTTTAATTATTATTTAATGTCAATTAAATAATAATTAATTATTTAATTAATTTTAATTATTATTTAAGGTTAAATAATAATCAAATCATTCTTATTTATTATTTAAATTAAATAATAAATTATTACTCTAATAACTTAATTTCCATTAATCGTTATTTAATGCTAATTAAATAATAATTAATTACCTAATTATCCTTATTTATTATTTAATAATATTTAAATAATAAATAATAAATTTATAAATTTTATCTCTCTTTAAGTATTATTTAATGGGCATTAAATAATAAATGCTAATTTATCATCTTTATTTATTATTAACATTTAAAATAATAAACAAATAATAAATTTATTTAACTTAACCATGGTTTAGCTAACTAGATTAATATTTAAAATATTTAAATATTAAACTTAATGAAAAATATCCTCCCCAATATTATTTTTGTATTATAATTATTTTTGTTATAATTTTAATTTAGTTTTTAAATATTTAAATTAATTAAATTTAACCCGAATGGCATTTCCGTAAATAAGTCGAAATCTGAACCGAGGGCAGAATGGTAATTCTGCCAAGAAAAATACGGAGGGGCATTCTGGTAATTTCACCGGAATTTTCCTTACCGCGCATGGCGCGCATTTCTGATTCTTCGTCCCAAAACGACATCGTTTTGAGAAGCCGGGAAACGGCTTCCGCGCGTACGCGCGGAGTGATTTTCCGCAGAAGCCAAACGACGTCGTTTGGCTCCGCGTTTTTTTCTGCCGAATGCCTTCCGCGTATTGCGCGGACTGTTCCTATTTTTTTCCCTTTAGCAGATTGTGAACAGTGCTATTTTTGACTAAAATTATACCTTCAATAAATCTTTAACTCCTCAATAAAAATCCAAAAAAATTACCAATCACCTTATATTAATTTATAACATGAAAAAATTAATTTTTCATAATTTAATAACATATTTTTTTATAAAAAAATTTTACATCACATAAACTACTATAAATCATAACTTTTTGTATATAACTCTATTTTGAGTGATTCAAACTTTGTTTTTCTCATGATTTAATGTTCTATTATATTAGAACATCAAACCTAAGTTTTATAAAAATATTTTTGGACATAAATTCCAAAACTTGTTTACACACGATTAAATACATATTTTAGCATATAAAATATACCAAAATACAAACCAAACATATTAAACTCAAGCATGGCATAAAGATTACAACTACACATTAATAACTATATTAACATGTTTATACTAACATGATGATTTATTTAATTTAAAAACAAACTACATTTAAAATAATCATTACCTTGTTTTAATGGCTATCTTTCTTTTTCTTCCAAAATAGGTGATGAGGTTTGAAGGCATGAACCAATAACTCCTTTTTCTCTCTTAGTATTTTGCTCTCAATATTTCCTCACACTCTTAAATGCTCACACTTTGCTCTCTAGGAAATTCTCTAGCAATGAACTAACCAACCTAGAACAAGTGTGGGGTGTTTCTTTTATAGCCATCTACTAACACACCATTAACTCACTAATTCATCTATGTTGGTCAAATTAAAGGCTAATCAAGCTTACTATTTGATGGATTGACATGGTGATTGACTAGTTGATTGACTAGAGTTGTTGGCCAACTTTGATCTAGTGTAAAAGAGAAGCAATCTAGCAAATCAAGCAACATCAAGTGGGACTAAAAAAAAAATCAGCAAAATGGTATTTTCCATGCCATTTCTCCTTTATTTTTCTAGCTTTTAATGTGTATTTATGCATATACAAATATATCTATACATGGGTTCAATTGTTGACCAATTTTGACTTCCTATTGGGCTCCATGTTGGACTTAGGAAATTAATATATTGGGCTCATCCATTGAATTGGTTTGGGCTCAATTTAATTAACACTTTGGGCTAGCATTTAAATAACTATGCTAACTTTAATTAAAATAAGCATTGGACTTGTTTAATTAATTATATGGGCTAGTAATTAAATTAATTACATGGGCTACTAGGTTAATATCTTGGACCTAGTTTAACAACTCATTTGGGATTAAAAATATAATCCAATTAGATTTGTTTTAATTAATTATACCCTTGCTTTAATTCTTTAATTAAATATATGCACGAACAAGTACATCTATTTTATTATCTAATGCACAATTTATTAGTACAAAAATTTTAAATTTATTGCTAATTATATAATAATTATAATTACAATGTATAATGAAATTCGTGGTCATTACAATAATATTTCTGAAAAGTTTTAAGTTTTCGAAGAATGAACAGTTTAACGATGTAGGTCTATACCATTTGTTTCGGTTAGACCGTTTTGAAAAAGCAATGAACAAATGTTTTTAGAATCCAGATAATGGATAAAACAAATGTTTTTAAAGTCTGAGGTGAACAACCCTGAAAAGGGATATGTTATATGGGTTGGTTAACATGGTTCAGCCCAGAAGAAAAAGTAAAAAGGGTACAATAGGCTGATCACCTAGTGTACTAAATACGGTAGTTTCTAGTCTCTGTGACTGGTAAACAGGCCGACAGCAAATTAATGGCGTGGTTGCGTCGTGACTCAAGTTCATTGGTCTTTATTGACCCCTCGGCAAAAGCATCAATTTTGTTTTAAACGCAAAAGTTTTATGTTTTAAAGGAAAAGCTACTCTTATTTATTCATACTACTTCACAGTTGTTGAATAATTGTGAAGATTCCTGAAAGACATTCCAATATTCTGGAATGAATGTTAGAAAGGGGCAAGATGGGTAGAGATAGGAGAGAATTTAAAGGTTAGTGAAAATGTAGTTATGTTAAATGAATGGAAAGAGATGTATGTTGCAAATGAGCATGATATGAGTACACAACAAATTTCGAGGACGAAATTTTTGTAAGGAGGGGTGAATGTGACACCCCAGGATTTTACAGAAATTCTAAATAAGGATTATGGATAATTAAGTGAAGGTTATAAAACAAAACCTAGTTAAAATGATTAAATGAGATTATTATGTGATTAAGTTGATTTAGTAAGTGATAAATTTGATGAATGTGACCTATGTGGTCGAATATAGAGAGATGAATTAAGCCAGAGAATTAGGAAAATGAGAAATTATAAAGAAAAAGAATTTTGATGGTTATGTAATGGATTTGAGCTAAATGAGTTATTGTAATACCTATAATAAGGTAATTTGGGAAGAATTATTGTAAGACACGATATTATGTGTCAGCAGGATTATAGATTTAATACAGGTATATGTGTATATGTATATTTGATTTGATAAAGAAAGGAAAGTTAAAATTTGAGGAAATAATGGAAATAAGCAAAGAATTTGCGAAATAGGTTTTAGTTATGAATGTTAATAACAAGATTAATGAATAGGCCTGGAGAGGCGAAGTTATGAGAATGACAAGGTAAGGTAGGTATGTACGTGTAGGAAAGAAGGAACCATTGTGCTAAATTGGTATACTAATGATTAAAGGAAATAATATAGTCAATGATTTTGGAAGGTTTTGAAGTTATAAGAAATTGATATTTGTGGATTTAAAGAAGAAAATCATTTGTTATGATGCATAGATATAGAATGTGATACTCCGAAAGTGCGTAGATAGGATGTAAATTGTCTGTACGTTGAGAATTAGCACATGTGCATGAAGTAAATAAGTCAATAGACGTTAAGGTCAAAAGTAGGACATTATGAGTTTAAAAAGGATAAAGGACGATAGATTTTGGTAATCCAGTTGAGGTTCGCTTCTTGAGGAAGCGGTTTATGGAAAGATGAGTACCATGATTATTTGAGATGTCGGAAGTTGAAGTTTATTGATGATAAAAAAAAAAGGGTTTGTAAATAATTAAGAATGGAATATTAGGTAAATTGGAGATTATTGTGAATTAATAATTATTTAATGAAATTTGTATTTAAGGTGTGACAAGTGTTATGGGACAAACCAATTATGGACTATTTAATGATAAAATAAATTTCAATTGTGATGAAACAAGTTTGAACCAAAAAGGAGTTGAATTGATTAAGAAATGAGCATTTTATAATTTAGAAGAGTTAATTCTCTAGATTTTAAGAGAAATGACTGTGCTATCCTTGACAATTGAAAGAATGACCATGGTATCCTTGGTATGTGAATTGTTCATTATGCCCTCAATTATGGAAAGGAAATGTCACAACTACCCCTAACCATGCAAGGGTTATACTTAACTAGTGTATAGTTAAGTGTTGGAGATTTACATGTAATATATATATATTTATATGTTATAAGCAATAAGTTGGCTAATCCTTATTTCATTTTCATCACCCGAAAGTTGCTAGCAAGAGAGAAAGAGAGAAAGAAGAAAGGAAAGCGAGGGTTCCATTGAAAACCATGAAAGATTGCTGGAAAAGGTTATCAAGAAGAGCAAAGTAGCCATTAAAGTGAAGGATATAGCTTTAACAAGCCTTTTAGCAAGATAAGGAAGAGCTCAAAGAAGGTATAGCCATGTTTTTGCAATAGAACTTGATGTTTAAGTATTTCAAATTCAAGGATTAGAGTAGCCATGCATGTAGTTTTATGTATATGTGTTGATTATGTGAGAATAAGTGTCAAAGGTATGTTTCAAGTGAAACCCTTAGGGTTAAAGATAAAGAACAAAGGTGATATGTTATGCTTGTCTATACTCAAAGCAATAAAGTATGATTTAAGGCATGATCATGTGTTATATGTTGTTAAATTTGATGAACACCTAGTTTCAAGTATTGATTAAGTTGATTACCTAAGAAATTTCATGTTATATGGTATATAAGAGGCCTTGATGATGAAGAAGCATGTTTTGGTTAAGGAAAGTGTGATATTAAGCTATAATTGTTGGGTGATCATATGTTATATATTGAAAGATTCGATAAAAACCTAGATAGAAAGGCTGACTATGTTTGATGAGAGCTAAATTTGTGCTAGAGGGCGAGTTAGAATCATAAATGGTTTAAAAATATATTTTTGTAAAGGAACGTTGAATACTAGACTATACTTTGTGTATAGATAACGTAGTAATCTGTAAAGTGCATTAGAATGTGCAGTTAGAAATTATATAGACGTATATAAATGTTAAAGGTGTATGTGAATGCCTATGAAGTGTGTTGAGTTAGAAATGTCAAGTTGGGTTTAAATGATGGAATAAAAAGTTTTAAAAAAATTTGATAAAATGCCATCAAAGGGTGATTTTTGGCAATTTTGAGAAATTAAAGATCAAATGGAGTCAAATGACTCATGGTTATGATAATACACGTGTCTAGGTTATTTTGGAATTCAACGGATTTGAATTTGAGCGAAATGGCGATTCGAACGATCGAAATCGATCGTTTCGAATCGAAATGGATTTTAATGGACAAAAGTCGCCTCGTGCGAAATTTTATGGTTTTGAAAGTTTGGACATGTCACATATAGGTTATGTGAGCTATGTCAAGTGTTGAAACGAAATTTGGAAGCAAATGGCCAAAAATAACCAAGTTGCAAAAGTTGAGTTTTGAAAATTCTGAAAAATTTTTGAAGTATAGAAACATGTTGAACAGCCCTCCTAGGGGCTATTGTATCTCTATTTTTGAGAAGCCAAATATGGCAAGTAGTATTTTTATAAAATACTAGGTAGTGAGGTCTATATGTGGTCCAAATTTCAGCTCAATCGGAGTTAAGATGAAGAAATTAAAAATCGGCAAAAGTAGTGCAAAAATCAGATTTCCAGATTTTGAACATGGCGCCCCCACGCCATGTTTTGTACTAAAAGTGGCGCCCCGGCGCCATGTTACTGTTCATCGACCGAGAAGATTTCGCGGCCAACGAGCCCTGGCGGCGCCGGGGCGGAGTTACTGTTCATTTGAAATTTTTTTAAGCTTCCAAAAAGCTATATTTTGATATGGAATGATAGAAATGAGTTATATAAACCCTAAAAGTAATAATAATGGTTAAATTAAAGGGTGTTAAGTTATAATGAAATGACAAATGGCATAATATAACATGCCTAAAGCTAAGTCAAAACATGTTATAAGTTATGAAAAAGGTCGGAAGCAAGTTAGGGTGTATTATAAACCTACATAAGGTGTAATACATCAAATGTGAAATGGTTAAAGACGGATGATCATGTATTTATGGAATTAGTTTGATAAGTTATACAAGTTTATGATCTTATACTGACATATAAGCTATATGTTGACAGACAGAGTTCAAAATGAGCAAGCCGATAAGACGGATAACGAAGGATGATTGAGGAAGTACAGGTTAAGTAAAACAAAGGCGTACAGGCAAGTTTCTCAGACTTAAAAGTACTAATTGAATTACGTGAACTATGTGATAGTTGAAATGGGCACTCCGTGCCACAACGTGAACTAACTATTAAATGCAATACGTGATATTTGGACATACATGGTAAAGTAAGTGAAGCATGACGCATATTATAAACTGCGAGCATGAAATGTGTTATCTGATTGACTTGCTGAGCTTTATGCTCATTCTTGCTATAACTAACGTTTCAGGTAAAATACAAGAAGGCCGGAGGTTCCGGTGCAGCTAAGGTAAAAGGAAAGTTGAATGCATAGATGAACGTGAGGAATTTAATATATATGAAATGTGTATATGATTGTAAATCCATAAAGGTTGAATTGTATGTATGTATGTAGGTATGTATAATCCAGCGAGAAGACGCAAATGATATAGTAGATGTATTATTTATTTGTTGAGTTTTAAATGAAATAAACTCATATGTATGGATAGATATGTGGATGCAGAATGTATATTTGGATAGACAGAATGAATGAATGTATGAAAGCACGTATACGTGCACAGGAGCAGGTACAGAACATGTACACAATTAGGGCCATGTATAGATAGTTCATGGCGAATTTTTATTTGCAAGTTATACTAAATCATAAAATTATATATGATTATAATAGGTCACAAATAATTGATGTTTGACCTAAGTTTAATGGAGGGTAAGTAAACATTACGATCCTGAGACAGGTTTAAGGAATGTAAGTTATTAAATAAGTTAAAAAAAAAAAAATGGACCGAAATTATGGTCAACCAAATGGTTTTAAAGAATAAAAGTTTAAGTTTAACGCACGAGATCCCTGTTATTATGGTTTTAAAGTTAAATAATATAATATCCAGAGATAATCGGATAATTAAATATGGTCGGGATTTCGGGTTGTTACAGAAACATTTAAAAATCATCGTTTGATCCTATAATTCCAAATAATTCATTTAGGTCGTCGGTTTACATTTTAAAACGTTCGGATTAGTCATTTATCGCCTTATGCACCATTTAGCTCCCAAATCGATTCTAACACGTATATTTACTTATAACTTACATGTTTGGCCTCATTTAACACAAAATCAACCAAAATGGCCAAGTATCATAACTTAATTGCATTTCTACCAATTTTTCATAATTTCCTCATAAACCAACTTTGATTCTTTACACACCATGCACATATATGTTAACACATATCCATTTAGTCACTTAGTATGCACGTATATCTTCCACATGCACCTTCCAAAACACTTTACAGATTATAATTCCATTTAGGCAAAAAGTATAGCCTAGTATTCAATTCTCTTTCCTAAAACATAGCTTTTACACCCTATAGGCTTCTTTGGTACTCTCTAACACATGATCATGCATATGTTACACATCTTCATCTTCTCAAACTAGGTTTCTATCATGTTTAACAACATATAGCACACAATCATGCTTTGAATCATAACTTTTAACTTGAATAATCATATGAATAGTGCACCACCTTTGGTTTCATCACATATAAGCTTAGGGTTACATGATCAACTAGTCAAGTAGCACATAACTTGCATGAATCACATCTTTAATCATATCTATATGCATGGCTTCACATATACTAACATATAAACACTTAAACATCCATTGTATGGCTTGAAAATCATTTATACCTTCTATGTGCCACTTTCCTTCTTGAAATAAAGCTAACCAAAGCTTGATACTCCACTTTGAATGACTAATTCCTTCCCTCTTTGATCAATTCTCCTTGAGTTCCTTGAGCTTCCTTGTAGAACCCTAGCTTTACTCCTCTATTTTCTTCCTCTCTTTGCTTCTCTCGAAAGTTCTTGCTGATAAGTCTTAAAATGAATGAACTAACATGCTTGCAATTGCTATACTTACATGCTTATATAATTCTCCAACAATAAACCAAACATTGGTTAACTAACCATGCATGGTTAAGGCTTTCTAAGTCATTTACCATGATAAATCAAGGGTATTATGGACTTTAGACCAACTTAGGATGCAAATGTTATTTTCCAAATTGACGAGGGTAGCCAGGTCATTATTCATCATCTCTAGGAAATTTAATTTCCCTTAAATTCATAATGGTTCAAATTTACCCCCCATAATTCCATAAGTTGTTCAATTCAATCCAATTCAATTCCATTTTAATCCAAACTTGTTTCTTTAGTCTTGAAATTAATTCCATCATACAATATAACACCCATGGCTTGTCCCAAAATGATTGTCACACCTCCAAAATATTTAATTTCCATTAATAACTTATAATTTACAATATTGCAAAAATGCAAATCCTTACAATGACACTAAATCATCTATTTGTATACCAATTTAAAGGAAATAATGAAACAACTAGAAGTTTTCTTTTACCGAGGACTTGTATTAGTTGTACGTAAGGTTTTGAATGCGAGAGTGATAGGATTGCACCTTTTAATGCTAAACAAAGTTGAACGAAGTAATATGACACTAAATCATCTTTTTCTTTACCAATTTGTAGGAAATAATGAAACAACTAGAAGTTTTCTTTAACCGAGGACTTGTGTTAGTTGTACGTACAGTTTTGAATGTGAGAGTGATAGGATTCCACCTTCTGATGCTAAACAAAGGTGAACGAAGTAATATGACACTAAATCATCTATTTCTTTACCAATTTGAAGGAAATAATGCAACAACTAGAAGTTTTCTTTAACCGAGGACTTGTGATAGTTGTACGTACGGTTTTGAATGCGAGAGTGATAGGATTGCACCTTTTGATGCTAAATAAAGGTGAACGAAGTAATATGGCACTAAATCATCTATTTGTTTACCAATTTGAAGGAAATAATGAAATAACTTGAAGTTTTCTTTAACCGAGGACTTGAGTTAGTTGTACGTACAGTTTTGAATGCGAGAGTGATAGGATTCGACCTTCTGATGCTAAACAAAGATGAACGAAGTAATATGACCCTAAATCATCTATTTGTTTACCAATTTCAACGAAATAATGAAACAACTAGAAGTTTTCTTTAATCGAGGACTTGTGTTAGTTGTACGTACAGTTTTGAATGCGAGAGTGATAGGATTGCACCTTTTAATACTAAACAAAGTTGAACGAAGTAATATGACACTAAATCATCTATTTGTTTACCAATTTGAAGGAAATATTGACACAACTCGAAGTTTTCTTTAACCGAGGACATGTGTTAGTTGACCGTACGGTTTTGAATGTGAAATTGATAGGATTGAACCTTTTGATGCCAAACAAAGTTGAACAAAGTAATATCACACTAAATCATCTATTTGTATACCAATTTAAAGGAAATAATGAAACAACTAGAAGTTTTCTTTAACGGATGACTTGTGTTAGTTGTACATACGGTTTTCAATGCGAGAGTGATAGGATTGCACCTTTTGATGCTAAACAAAGGTGAACGAAATAATATTACACTAAATCATCAATTTGTTTAACAATTTGAAGGAAATAATGAAACAATTAGAAGTTTCTTTAACCGAGGACTTGTGTTAGTTGTACGTACGGTTTTGAATGCGAGAGTGACAGGATTGCACCATTTAATGCTAAACAAAGTTGAACGAAGTAATACGACACTAAATCATCTATTTCTTTACTAATTTCAAGGAAATAATGAAACAACTAGAAGTTTTCTTTAACCGAGGACTTGTGTTAGTTGTACGTACGGTTTTGAATGCGAGAGTGATAGGATTGCGGGTTTTGATGCTAAACAAAGGTGAACGAAGTAATATGACACTAAATCGTCTATTTGTTTACCAATTTGAAGGAAATAATGAGACAACTAGAAGTTTTCTTTAATCGAGGACTTGTAATATGACAGGATTGCACCTTTTGATGCTAAACAAAGTTGAACGAAGTAATATGACACTAAATCATCTATTTGTTTACCAATTTGAAGGAAATATTGAAACAACTCGAAGTTTTCTTTAACCGAGGACTTGTGTTAGTTGATCGTACAGTTTTGAATGCGAAAGTGATAGGATTGCACCTTTTGATGCAAAACAAAGTTGAACGAAGTAATATGACACTAAATCATCTATTTGTATACCAATTTAAAGGAAATAATGAAACAACTAGAAGTTTTCTTTAACCGAGGACTTGTGTTAGTTGTACGTACGGTTTTGAATGCGAGAGTGATAGGATTGCACGTTTTGATGCTAAACAAAGGTGAACGAAGTAATATGACACTAAATCATCTATTTGTATACCAATTTGAAGGAAATAATGAGACAACTAGAAGTTTTCTTTAACCGAGGACTTGTGTTAGTTGTACGAACGGTTTTGAATGCGAGAGTGATAGGATTCCACCTTTTGATGCTGAACAATGTTGAACAAAGTAATATGACATTAAAACATCTATTTGTTTACCAATTTGAAAGAAATAATGAAACAACTAGAAGTTTTCTTTAACCGAGGACTTGTGTTAGTTTTACGTACAGTTTTGAATGCGAGAGTGATGGGATTGCACCTTTTGATGCTAAACAAAGGTGAACGAAGTAATATGACACTAAATCATCTATTTGTTTACCAATTTGAAGGAAATAATGAAACAACTAGAAGTTTTATTTAACCGAGGACTTGAGTTAGTTGTATGTACGGTTTTGAATGCGGGAGTGATAAGATTCCACCTTCTGATACTAAACAAAGATGAACGAAGTAATATGACACTAAATCATCTATTTGTTTACCAATTTCAAGGAAATAATGAAACAACTAGAAGTTTTTTTTAAACGAGGAGTTGTGTTAGTTGTACGTACAATTTTGAATGCGAGAGTGATAAGATTGCACCTTTTGATATTAAACAAAGTTGAACGAAGTAATATGACACTAAATCATCTATTTGTTTACCAATTTGAAGGAAATAATAAAACAACTAGAAGTTTTCTTTAACCGAGGACTTGTGTTAGTTGTACGTACGGTTTTGAATGCGAGAGTGATAGAATTGCACGTTTTGATGCTAAACAAAGATGAACGAAGTAATATGACACTAAATCATCGATTTCTTTACCAATTTAAAGAAATAATGAAACAACTAGAAGTTTTCTTTAACCGAGGACTTGAGTTAGTTCTACGTACGGTTTTGAATGCGAGAGTGATAAGATTCCACCTTCTGATGCTAAACAAAGATGAACGAAGTAATATGACACTAAATCATCTATTTGTTTACCAATTTCAATGAAATAATGAAACAACTAGAAGTTTTCTTTAATCGAGGACTTGTGTTAGTTGTACGTACAGTTTTGAATGCGAGAGTGATAGGATTGCACCTTTTGATACTGAACAAAGCTGAACGAAGTAATATAACACTAAATCATCTATTTCTTTACCGATTTGAAGGAAATAATGAAACAACTAGAAGTTTTATTTAACCGAGGACTTGTGTTAGTTGTACGTACGGTTTTGAATGCGAGAATGATAGGATTGCACGTTTTGATGCTAAACAAAGGTGAACGAAGTAATATGACACTAACTCATCGATTTCTTTACCAATTTGAATGAAATAATGAAACAACTAGAAGTTTTCTTTAACCGAGGACTTGTATAGTTGTACGTACGGTTTTGAATGCAATAGTGATAGGATTGCACGTTTTGATGCAAAACAAAGGTGAACGAAGTAATATGACGCTAAATCATCTATTTGTTTACCAATTTGAAGGAAATAATGAGACAACTAGAAGTTTTCTTTAACCGAGGACTTGTGTTAGTTGTACGTACGGTTTTGAATGTGAGAGTGATAGGATTCCACATTTTGATGTTGAACAAAGTTGAACAAAGTAATATGACATTAAAACATCTATTTGTTTACCAATTTGAAGGAAATAATGAAACAACTAGAAGTTTTCTTTAACCGAGGACTTGGGTTAGTTGTACGTACGGTTTTTAATGTGAGAGTGATAGGATTCCACCTTTTCATGCTAAACAAAGTAAAACGAAGTAATATGACACTAAATCATCTATTTGTTTACCAATTTGAAGGAAATATTGACACAACTTGAAGTTTTCTTTAACCGAGGACTTGTGTTAGTTGACCGTACGGTTTTGAATGCGAAAATGATAGGATTGCACCTCTTGATGCTAAACAAAGTTGAACGAAGTAATATGACATTTAATCATGTATTCGTATACCAATTTAAAGGAAATAATGAACCAACTAGAAGTTTTCTTTAACGGAGGACTTGTGTTAGTTGCACGTACGGTTTTGAATGCGAGAGTGATAGGATTACACCTTTTGATGCTAAACAAAGGTGAACGAAATAATATTACACTAAATCAACAATTTGTTTAACAATTTGAAGGAAATAATGAAACAATTAGAAGTTTCTTTAACCGAGGACTTGCGTTAGTTGTACGAACGGTTTTGAATGCGAGAGTGATAGGATTGTACCTTTTAATTCAAATCAAAGTTGAACGAAGTAATATGACACTAAACCATCTATTTCTTTACCAATTTGAAGGAAATAATGAAACAATTAGAGGTTTTCTTTAACCGAGGACTTGTGTTAGTTGTACGTACGGTTTTGAATGCGAGAGTGATAGGAGTGCACGTTTTGATGCTAAACAAAGGTGAACGAAGTAATATAACACTAAATCATCTATTTGTTTACCAAATTGAAGGAAATAATGAGACAACTAGAAGTTTTCTTTAACCGAGGACTTGTATAGTTATACGTACGGTTTTGAATGCAAGAGTGATAGTATTGCACGTTTTGATTCAAAACAAAGGTGAACGAAGTAATATGACGCTAAATCGTCTATTTGTTTACCAATTTGAAGGAAATATTGAAACAACTCGAAGTTTTCTTTAACCGAGGACTTGTGTTAGTTGACTGTACGGTTTCGAATGCGAAAGTGATAATATTTCACCTTTTGATGTTAAACAAAGTTGAACGAAGTAATATGACACTAAATCATCTATTTGTATACCAATTTAAAGGAAATAATGAAACAACTAGAAGTTTTCTTTAACCGAGGACTTGTGTTAGTTGTATGTACGGTTTTGAATGCGAGAGTGATAGGATTGCACCTTTTAATGCTAAACAAAGTTGAACGAAGTAATATGACACTAAATCATCTGTTTCTTTACCAATTTGAAGGAAATAATGAAACAACTAGAAGTTTTCTTTAACGGAGGACTTGTGTTAGTTGTACGTACGGTTTTGAATGCGAGAGTGATAGGATTGCACGTTTTGATGCTAAACAAAGGTGAACGAAGGAATATGGCACTAAATCATCTATTTGTTTACCAATTTGAAGGAAATAATGAAACAACTAGAAGTTTTCAATAACCGAGGACAAGTGTTAGTTGTACATACAGTTTTGAATGCGAGAGTGATAGGATTGCACGTTTTGATGCTAAAAAAAGGTGAACGAAGTAATTTGACACTAAATCATTTATTTGTTTACCAATTTGAAGGAAATAATGAGACAACTAGAAGTTTTCTTTAACCGAGGACTTGTGTTAGTTGTACGTATGGTTTTGAATGCGAGAGTGATAGGATTCCACCTTTTGATGTTGAACAAAGTAATATGACATTAAAACATCTATTTGTTTATCAATTTGAATGAAATAATGAAACAACTAGAAGTTTTCTTTAACCGAGAACTTGTGTTAGTTTTACGTACGGTTTTTAATGTGAGAGTGATAGGATTCCAACTTTTGATGCTAAACAAAGTAAAACGAAGTAATATGATACTAAATCATCTATTTGTTAACCAATTTGATGGAAATAATGAAACAACTAGAAAGTTTTCTTTAACCGAGGACTTGAGTTAGTTGTACGTACGGTTTTGAATACGAGAGTGATAGGATTGCACCTTTTGATGCTAAACAAAGTTAAAAGAAGTAATATGACACTAAATCATCTATTTGTCTAACAATTTGAAGGAAATAATGAAACAACTATAAGTTTCTTTAACCGAGGACTTGCGTTAGTTGTAGGTACGATTTTGAATGTAAGAGTGATAGGATTGCATATTTTGATGCTAAACAAAGGTGAACGAAGTAATATGACACTAAATCATCTATTTGTTTTCCAATTTGAAGGAAATAATGAAACAACTAGAAGTTTTCTTAACCAAAGACTGGTGTTGGTTGTACGTACGGTTTTGAATGCGTGAGTGATAGGATTCATCCTTTTGATGCTGAACAAAGTTGAACAAAGTAATATGACATTAAAACATCTATTTGTTTACCAATTTGCAGTAAATAATGAAACAAGTAGAAGTTTTTTTTAACCGAAGACTTGTGTTAGTTATACGTACGGTTTTTAATGTGAGAGTGATAGGATTCCACCTTTTGATGCTAAACAAAGTAAAACGAAGTAATATGATACTAAATCATCTATTTGTTACCCAATTTGATGGAAATAATGAAACAACTAGAAGTTTTCTTTAACCGATGACATGTGTTAGTTGTACGTACGGTTTTTAATGTGAGAGTGACAAGATTCCACCTTTTGATGCTAAACAAAGTAAAACGAAGTAATATGATACTAAATTGTCTATTTGTTAACTAATTTGATGGAAATAATGAAACAACTAGAAGTTTTCTTTAACCGAGGACTTGTGTTAGTTGTACGTACGGTTTTGAATGCGAGAGTGATGGAATTGCACCTTTTGATGCTAAACAAAGGTGAAGGAAGAAATATGACACTAAATCTTGTATTTGTTTACCAATTTGAAGGAAATAATGAAACAACTAGAAGTTTTCTTTAACCGAGGACTTGAGTTAGTTGTACATACGGTTTTGAATGCGAGAGTGATAGGATTCCACCTTCTGATGCTAAACAAAGATGAACGAGGTAATATGACACTAAATCGTCTATTTGTTTACTAATTTCAAGGAAATAATGAAACAACTAGAAGTTTTCTTTAATCGAGGACTTATGTTATTTGTACGTACAGTTTTGAATGCGAGAGTGATAGGATTGCACCTTTTGATACTAAACAAAGTTGAACGAAGTAACATGACACTAAATCATCTATTTGTTTACCAATTTGAAGGAAATAATGAAACAACTAGAAGTTTCTTTAACCGAGGACTTGCGTTAGTTGTACGTACGATTTTGAATGTGAGAGTGATAGGATTGCACCTTTTGATGCTAAACAAAGGTGAACGAAGTAATATGACACTAAATCATCTATTTGTTTTCCAATTTGAAGGAAATAATGAAACAACTAGAAGTTTTCTTTAACCAAAGACTGGTGTTGGTTGTACGTACGGTTTTGAATGCGTGAGTGATAGGATTCCACCTTTTGATGCTCAACAAAGTTGAACAAAGTAATATGACATTAAAACATCTATTTGTTTACCAATTTGAAGGAAATAATGAAACAACTAGAAGTTTCTTTAACCGAGGACTTGCTTTAGTTGTACGTACGATTTTGAATGTGAGAGTGATAGGATTGCACCTTTTGATGCTAAACAAAGGTGAACGAAGTAATATGATACTAAATCATCTATTTGTTAACCAATTTGATGGAAATAATGAAACAACTAGAAGTTTTCTTTAACCGAGGACTTGTGTTAGTTGTACGTACGGTTTTTAATGTGAGAGTGACAGGATTCCACCTTTTGATGCTAAACAAAGTAAAACGAAGTAATAGGATACTAAATCGTCTATTTGTTAACCAATTTGATGGAAATAATGAAACAACTAGAAGTTTTCTTTAACCGAGGACTTGTGTTAGTTGTACGTACGGTTTTTATTGTGAGAGTGATGGGATTGCACCTTTTGATGCTAAACAAAGGTGCACGAAGTAATATGACAGTAAATCATCTATTTGTTTACCAATTTGAAAGAAATAATGAAACAACTAGAAATTTTCTTTAACCGAAGACTTGTGTTAGTTGTACGTACGATTTTTAATGTAAGAGTGATAGGATTCCGCCTTTTGATGTTAAACAAAGTAAAACGAAGTAATATGGTACTAAATCGTCTATTTGTTAACCAATTTGATGGAAATAATGAAACAACTAGAAGTTTTCTTTAACCGAGGACTTGTGTTAATTGTACGTACGGTTTTAAATGCAAGAGTGATAGGATTGCACGTTATGATGCTAAACAAAGTTGAAAGAAGTAATATGACATTAACCATCTATTTGTTTACCAATTTGAAGGAAATAATGAAACAACTAGGAGTTTCTTTAACCGAAGACTTGCGTTAGTTGTACGTACGATTTTGAATGTGAGAGTGATAAGATTGCACCTTTTGATGCTAAACAAAGGTGAACGAAGTAATATGACACTAAATCATCTATTTGTCTACCAATTTGAAGGAAATAATGAAACAACTAAAAGTTTTCTTTAACCGAGGACTTGTGTTAGGTGTACGTACGGTTTTTAATGCGAGAATGATGGGATTGCACCTTTTGATGCTAAAAAAAGGTGAACGAAGTAATATGACACTAAATCATCTATTTGTTTACCAATTTGAAGGAAATAATAAAACAACTAGAAGTTTTCTTTAACCGAGGACTTGAGTTAGTTGTACGTACGGTTTTGGATGCGAGAGTGATAGGATTCCACCTTCTGATGCTAAACAAAGATGAACGAAGTAATATGACCCTAAATCATCTATTTGTTTACCAATTTCAAGGAAATAATGAAACAACTAGAAGTTTTCTTTAATCGAGGACTTGTGTTAGTTGTACGTACAGTTTTGAATGCGGGAGTGATAGGATTGCTCCTTTTAATACTAAACAAAGTTGAACGAAGTAATATGACACTAAATCATCTATTTGTTTTCCAATTTGAAGGAAATATTGACACAACTCGAAGTTTTCTTTAATCGAGGACTTGTGTTAGTTTGACCGTACGGTTTTGAATGCGAAAGTGATAGGATTGTACCTTTTGATGCTAAACAAAGTTGAACGAAGTAATATGACACTAAATCATCTATTCGTATACCAATTTAAAGGAATTAATGAAACAACTAGAAGTTTTCTTTAACGGAGGACTTGTGTTAGTTGTACGTACTGTTTTGAATGCGGGAGTGATAGGATTGCACCTTTTGATGCTAAACAAAGGTGAACGAAGTAATATGACACTAAATCATCTATTTGTTTACCAATTTGAAGGAAATAATGAAACAACTAGAAGTTTTCTTTAACCGAGGACTTGTGTTAGTTGTACGTACGGTTTTGAATGCGAGAGTGATAGGATTCCACCTTCTGATGCTAAACAAAGATGAACGAAGTAATATGACACTAAATCATCTATTTGTTTACTAATTTCAAGGAAATAATGAAACAACTATAAGTTTTTTTAACCGAGGACTTGTGTTAGTTGTACGTACGGTTTTTAATGTGAGATTGATAGGATTCCACCTTTTGATGTTAAACAAAGTAAAACGAAGTAATATGATACTAAATCATCTATTTGTTAACCAATTTGATGGAAATAATGAAACAACTAGAAGTTTTCTTTAACCGAGGACTTGTGTTAGTTGTACGTATGGTTTTTAATGTGAGAGTGATAGGATTCCACCTTTTGATGCTAAACAAAGTAAAACGAAGTAATATGATACTAAATCGTCTATTTGTTAACCAATTTGATGGAAATAATGAAAGAACTAGAAGTTTTCTTTAACCGAGGACTTGTGTTAGTTGTACGTACGGTTTTGAATGTGAGAGTGATATGATTGCACCTTTTGATGCTAAACAAAGTTGAAAGAAGTAATATGACACTAAATCATGTATTTGTTTAACAATTTGAAGGAAATAATGAAATAACTATAAGTTTCTTTAACCGAGGACTTACGTTAGTTGTACGTACGATTTTGAATGTAAGAGTGATAGGATTGCACCTTTTGATGCTAAACAAAGGTGAACGAAGTAATATGACACTAAATAATTTATTTGTTTTCCAATTTGAAGGAAATAATGAAACAACTAGAAGTTTTCTTTAATCGAGGACTTGTGTTAGTTGTACGTACAGTTTTGAATGCGAGAGTGATAGGATTGCACCTTTTAATACTAAACAAAGTTGAACGAAGTAATATGACACTAAATCATCTATTTGTTTTCCAATTTGAAGGAAATATTGACACAACTCGAAGTTTTCGTTAATCGAGGACTTGTGTTAGTTTGACCGTACGGTTTTGAATGCGAAAGTGATAGGATTGCACCTTTTGATGCTAAACAAAGTTGAACGAAGTAATATGACACTAAATCATCTATTCCTATACCAATTTAAAGGAATTAATGAAACAACTAGAAGTTTTCTTTAACGGAGGACTTGTGTTAGTTGTACGTACTGTTTTCAATGCGGGAGTGATAGGATTGCACCTTTTGATGCTAAACAAAGGTGAACGAAGTAATATGACACTAAATCATCTATTTGTTTACCAATTTGAAGGAAATAATGAAACAACTAGAAGTTTTCTTTAACCGATGACTTGAGTTAGTTGTACGTACGGTTTTCAATGCGACAGTAATAGGATTCCACCTTCTGATGCTAAACAAAGATGAACGAAGTAATATGACACTAAATCATCTATTTGTTTACTAATTTCAAGGAAATAATGAAACAACTAGAAGTTTTCTTTAACCGAGGACTTGTGTTAGTTTGACGTACGGTTTTTAATGTGAGAGTGATAGAATTCCAACTTTTGATGCTAAACAAAGTAAAACGAAGTAATATGATACTAAATCATCTATTTGTTAACCAATTTGATGGAAATAATGAAACAACTAGAAGTTTTCTTTAACCGAGGACTTGTGTTAGTTGTACATACAGTTTTTAATGTGAGAGTGACAGGATTCCACCTTTTGATGTTAAACAAAGTAAAACGAAGTAATATGATACTAAATCGTCTATTTGTTAACCAATTTGATGGAAATAATGAAACAACTAGAAGTTTTCTTTCACCGAGGACTTGTGTTAGTTGTACGTACGGTTTTGAATGCGAGAGTGATGGGATTGCACCTTTTGATGCTAAACTAAGGTGAACGAAGTAATATGACACTAAATCTTCTATTTGTTTACCAATTTGAAGGAAATAATGAAATAACTAGAAGTTTTCTTTAACCGAGGATTTGAGTTAGTTGTACGTACGGTTTTGAATGCGAGAGTGATAGGATTCCACCTTCTGATGCTAAACAAAGATGAACGAAGTAATATGACACTAAATCATCTATTTGTTTACCAATTTGATGGAAATAATGAAACAACTAGAAGTTTTTTTTAACCGAGGACTTGTGTTAGTTGTACGTACGGTTTTTAATGTGAGATTGATAGGATTCCACCTTTTGATGTTAAACAAAGTAAAACGAAGTAATATGATACTAAATCATCTATTTGTTAACCAATTTGATGGAAATAATGAAACAACTAGAAGTTTTCTTTAACCGAGGACTTGTGTTAGTTGTACGTATGGTTTTTAATGTGAGAGTGATAGGATTCCACCTTTTGATGCTAAACAAAGTAAAACGAAGTAATATGATACTAAATCGTCTATTTGTTAACCAATTTGATGGAAATAATGAAACAACTAGAAGTTTTCTTTAACCGAGGACTTGTGTTAGTTGTACGTACGGTTTTGAATGTGAGAGTGATAGGATTGCACCTTTTGATGCTAAACAAAGTTGAAAGAAGGAATATGACACTAAATCATCTATTTGTTTAACAATTTGAAGGAAATAATGAAATAACTATAAGTTTCTTTAACCGAGGACTTACGTTAGTTGTACGTACGATTTTGAATGTAAGAGTGATAGGATTGCACCTTTTTATGCTAAACAAAGGTGAACGAAGTAATATGACACTAAATCATCTATTTGTTTTCCAATTTGAAGGAAATAATGAAACAACTAGAAGTTTTCTTTAATCGAGGACTTGTGTTAGTTGTACGTAAAGTTTTGAATGCGAGAGTGATAGGATTGCACCTTTTGATGCTGAACAAAGGTGAACGAAGTAATATGACACTAAATCATCTATTTGTTTTCCAACTTGAAGGAAATAATTAAACAACTAGAAGTTTTCTTTAACCAAAGACTGATGTTGGTTGTACGTACGGTTTTGAATGCGTGAGTGATAGGATTCCACCTTTTGATGCTGAACAAAGTTGAACAAAGTAATATGACATTAAAACAACTATTTGTTTCCCAATTTGAAGGAAATAATGAAACAACTAGAAGTTTTCTTTAACCGAGGACTTGAGTTAGTTGTACGTACGGTTTTGGATGCGAGAGTGATAGGATTCCACCTTCTGATGCTAAACAAAGATGAACGAAGTAATATGACCCTAAATCATCTATTTGTTTACCAATTTCAAGGAAATAATGAAACAACTAGAAGTTTTCTGTAATCGAGGACTTTTGTTAGTTGTACGTACAGTTTTGAATGCGAGAGTGATAGGATTGCACCTTTTCATACTAAACAAAGTTGAACGAAGTAATATGACACTAAATCATCGATTTGTTTTCCAATTTGAAGGAAATATTGACACAACTCGAAGTTTTCTTTAACCGAGGACTTGTGTTAGTTTGACCGTACGGTTTTGAATTCGAAAGTGTTAGGATTGCACCTTTTGATGCTAAACAAAGTTGAACGAAGTAATATGACACTAAATCATCTATTCGTATACCAATTTAAAGGAAATAATGAAACAACTAGAAGTTTTCTTTAACGGAGGACTTGTGTTAGTTGTACGTATGGTTTTGAATGCGAGAGTGATAGGATTGCACCTTTTAATGCTAAACAAAGTTGAACGAAGTAATATGACACTAAATCATCTATTTCTTTACTAATTTCAAGGAAATAATGAAACAACTAGAAGTTTTCTCTAACCGAGGACTTGTGTTAGTTGTACGTACGGTTTTGAATGCGAGAGTGATAGGATTGCACGTTTTGATGCTAAACAAAGGTGAACGAAGTAATATGACACTAAATCATCTATTTGTTTACCAATTTGAAGGAAATAATAAGACAACTAGAAGTTTTCTTTAACCGAGGCCTTGTGTTAGTTGTATGTACGGTTTTGAATGCGAGAGTGATAGGATTGCACCTTTTGATGCTAAACAAAGGTGAACGAAGTAATATGACACTAAATCATCTATTTGTTTACCAATTTGAAGGAAATATTGAAACAACTCGAAGTTTTCTTTAACCGAGGAGTTATGTTAGTTGATCGTATGGTTTTGAATATGAAAGTGATAGGATTACACCTTTTGATGCTAAACAAAGTTGAACGAAGTAATATGACACTAAATCATCTATTTGTATACCAATTTAAAGGAAATAATGAAACAACTAGAAGTTTCTTTAACCGAGGACTTGTGTTAGTTGTACGTACGGTTTTGAATGCGAGAGTGATAGGATTGCACCTTTTAATGCTAAACAAAGTAGAACGAAGTAACATGACACTAAATCATTTATTTCTTTACCAATTTGAAGGAAATAATGAAACAACTAGAAGTTTTCTTTAACCGAGGACTAGTTTTAGTTGTACGTGCGGTTTTGAATGCGAAAGTGATAGGATTGCACGTTTTGATGCTAAACAAAGGTGAACGAAATAATATGACACTAAATCATCTATTTCTTTACCAATTTGAAGGAAATAATGAAACAAGTAGAAGTTTTCTTTAACCGAGGACTTGTGTTAGTTGTACGTACGGTTTTGAATGCGAGAGTGATAGGATTGCACCTTTTGATGCTAAACAATGGTGAACGAAATAATATGGCATTAAATCATCTATTTGTTTACCAACTTGAAGGAAATAATGAAACAACTTGAAGTTTTCTTTAACCGAGGACTTGAGTTAGTTGTACGTACAGTTTTGAAAGCGAGAGTGATAGGATTCCACCTTCTGATGCTAAACAAAGATGAACGAAGTAATATGACCCTAAATCATCTATTTGTTTACCAATTTCAAGGAAATAATGAAACAACTAGAAGTTTTCTTTAATCGAGGACTTGTGTTAGTTGTACGTACGGTTTTGAATGCGAGAGTGATAGGATTGCACATTTTGATACTAAACAAAGGTGAACGAAGTAATATGACACTAAATCATCTATTTGTTTACCAATTTGAAGTAAATAATGAGACAACTAGAAGTTATCTTTAACCGAGGACTTGTGTTAGTTGTACGTACGGTTTTGAATGCGAGAGTGATAGGATTGCACGTTTTGATGCTAAACAAAGGTGAACGAAGTAATATGACACTAAATCATCTATATGTATACCAATTTAAAGGAAATAATAAAACAACTAGAAGTTTTCTTTAACGGAGGACTTTTGTTAGTTGTACATACGGTTTTGAATGCGAGAGTGATAGGTTTGCACCTTTTGATGCTAAACAAAGGTGAACGAAATAATATTACACTAAATCATCAATTTGTTTAACAATTTGAAGGAAATAATGAAACAATTAGAAGTTTCTTTAACCGAGGACTTGCGTTAGTTGTACGTATGGTTTTGAATGCGAGAGTGGTAGGATTGCACCTTTTAATACTAAACAAAGTTGAACGAAGTAATATGACACTAAATCATCTATTTCTTTACTAATTTCAAGGAAATAATGAAACAAATAGAAGTTTTCTTTAACCGAGAACTTGTGTTAGTTGTACGTACGGTTTTGAATGCGAGAGTGATAGGATTGCACGTTTTGATGCTAAACAAAGGTGAACGAAGGAATATGGCACTAAATCATCTATTTGTTTACCAATTTGACGGAAATAATGAGACAACTAGAAGTTTTCTTTAACCGAGGACTTGTGTTAGTTGTACGTACGGTTTGTAATGTGAGAGTGACAGGATTCCACCTTTTGATGCTAAACAAAGTAAAACGAAGTAATATGATACTAAATCGTCTATTTGTTAACCAATTTGATGGAAATAATGAAACAACTAGAAGTTTTCTTTAACCGAGGACTTGTGTTAGTTGTACGTACGGTTTTGAATGCGAGAGTGATGGGATTGCACCTTTTGATGCTAAAAAAAGGTGAACGAAGTAATATGACAATAAATCATCTATTTGTTTACCAATTTGAAGGAAATAATGAAACAACAAGAAGTTTTCTTTAACCGAGGACTTGAGTTAGTTGTACGTACGGTTTTGGATGCGAGAGTGATAGGATTCCACCTTCTGATGCTAAACAAAGATGAACAAAGTAATATGACCCTAAATCATCTATTTGTTTACCAATTTCAAGGAAATAATGAAACAACTAGAAGTTTTCTTTAATCGAGGACTTGTGTTAGTTGTACGTACAGTTTTGAATGCGAGAGTGATAGGATTGCACCTTTTAATACTAAACAAAGTTGAACGAAGTAATATGACACTAAATCATCTATTTGTTTTCCAATTTGAAGGAAATATTGACACAACTCGAAGTTTTCTTTAACCGAGGACTTGTGTTAGTTTGACCGTACGGTTTTGAATGCGAAAGTGATAGGATTGCACCTTTTGATGCTAAACAAAGTTGAACGAAGTAATATGACACTCAATCATCTATTCGTATACCAATTTAAAGGAAATAATGATACAACTAGAAGTTTTCTTTAACGGAGGACTTGTGTTAGTTGTACGTACGGTTTTGGATGCGAGAGTGATAGGATTGCACCTTTTGATGCTAAACAAAGGTGAACGAAATAATATTACACTAAATCATCAATTTGTTTAACAATTTGAAGGAAATAATGAAACAATTAGAAGTTTCTTTAACCGAGGACTTGCGTTAGTTGTACGTATGGTTTTGAATGCGAGAGTGATAGGATTGCACCTTTTAATGCTAAACAAAGTTGAACGAAGTAATATGACACTAAATCATCTATTTCTTTACCAATTTGAAGGAAATATTGACACAACTCGAAGTTTTCTTTAACTGAGGACTTGTGTTAGTTGACCGTACGGTTTTGAACGCGAAAGTGATAGGATTGAACCTTTTGATGCTAAACAAAGTTGAACAAAGTAATATGACACTAAATTATCTATTTGTATACCAATTTAAAGGAAATAATGAAACAACTAGAAGTTTTCTTTAACGGAGGACTTGTGTTAGTTGTACATACGGTTTTGAATGGGAGAGTGATAGGATTGCACCTTTTGATGCTAAACAAAGGTGAACGAAATAATATTACACTAAATCATCAATTTGTTTAACAATTTGAAGGAAATAATGAAACAGTTAGAAGTTTCTTTAACCGAGGACTTGCGTTAGTTGTACGTACGGTTTTGAATGCGAGAGTGATAGGATTGCACCTTTTAATGCTAAACAAAGTTGAACGAAGTAATATGACACTAAATCATCTATTTCTTTACTAATTTCAAGGAAATAATGAAACAACTAGAAGTTTTCTTTAACCGATGACTTGTGTTAGTTGTACGTACGGTTTTGAATGAGAGAGTGATAGGATTGCACATTTTGATGCTAAACAAAGGTGAACGAAGTAATACGACACTAAATCATCTATTTGTTTACCAATTTGAAGGAAATATTGAAACAACTCGAAGTTTTCTTTAACCGATGACTTGTGTAAGTTGATCGTACAGTTTTGAATGCGAAAGTGATAGGATTGCACCTTTTGATGCTAAACAAAGTTGAACGAAGTAATATGACACTAAATAATCTATTTGTATACCAATTTAAAGGAAATAATGAAACAACTAGAAGTTTTCTTTAACCGATGACTTGTGTTAGTTGTACGTAAGGTTTTGAATGCGAGAGTGATAGGATTGCACCGTTTAATGCTAAACAAAGTTGAACGAAGTAGTATGACACTAAATCATCTATTTCTTTACCAAATTGAAGGAAATAATGAAACAACTAGAAGTTTTATTTAACCGAGGACTTGTGTTAGTTGTACGTACCGTTTTGAATGCGAGAGTGATAGGATTGCACGTTTTGATGCTAAACAAAGGTGAACAATGTAATATGACACTAAATCATCTATTTGTTTACCAATTTGAAGGAAATAATGAGACAACTAGAAGTTTTCTTTAACCGAGGACTTGTGTTAGTTGTACGTATGGTTTTGAATGCGAGAGTGATAGGATTGCACCTTTTGATGCTAAACAAAGTTGAACGAAGTAATATGACACTAAATCATCTATTTGTTTACCAATTTGAAGGAAATATTGTAACAACTCGAAGTTTTCTTTAACCGAGGACTTGTGTTAGTTGATCGTACGGTTTTGAATGAGAAAGTGATAGGATAGCACCTTTTGATGCTAAACAAAGTTGAACGAAGTAATATGACACTAAATCATCAATTTGTTTAACAATTTGAAGGACATAATGAAACAATTAGAAGTTTCTTTAACCGAGGACTTGCGTTAGTTGTACGTACGGTTTTGAATGCGAGAGTGATAGGATTGCACCTTTTAATGCTAAACAAAGTTGAACGAAGTAATATGACACTAAATCATCTATTTCTTTACTAATTTCAAGGAAATAATGAAACAACTAGAAGTTTTCTTTAACCGAGGACTTGTGTTAGTTGTACGTACGGTTTTGAATGCGAGAGGGATAGGATTGCACCTTTTAATGCTAAACAAAGTTGAACGAAGTAATATGACACTAAATCATCTATTTCTTTACCAATTTGAAAGAAATAATGAAACAACTAGAAGTTTTCTTTAATCGAGGACTTGTGTTAGTTGTACGTACGGTTTTGAATGCGAGAGTGATAGGATTGCACGTTTTGATGCTAAACAAAGGTGAACGAAGTAATATGACACTAAATCATCTATTTCTTTACCAATTTGAAGGAAATAATGAAACAACTTGAAGTTTTCTTTAACCGAGGACTTGTGTTAGTTGTACATACGGTTTTGAATGCGAGAGTGATAGGATTGCACCTTTTGATGCTAAACAAAGGTGAATGAAGTAATATGGCACTAAATCATCTATTTGTTTACCAATTTGAAGGAAATAATGAAACAACTTGAAGTTTTCTTTAACCGAGGACTTGAGTTAGTTGTACGTACAGTTTTGAATGCGAGAGTGATAGGATTCCACCTTCTGATGCTAAACAAAGATGAACGAAGTAATATGACCCTAAATCATCTATTTGTTTACCAATTTCAAGGAAATAATGAAACAACTTGAAGTTTTCTTTAACCGAGGACTTGTGTTAGTTGTACGTACAGTTTTTTTTTTCTTTAAAACAAAACTTTATTTGATTTATAATCCTTACCTATCTCAGGATCGTAACGTTTACTTGCTCTTCATTATAACTTAGGTCAACCATTAAGAATTTGTGACCTATTATAATCATACATAGATATAATTATTTCATCACTTGTAAACAAAATTTCGCCATAGTTTCATCTATATATGGCCCTGTTTATATATTCCTGTATTCATACATTTGCATCATATATACATATATATCCTGTTTACACAACTCTATGCCATACATACATACATTTTTCATTCTCCGATAACACAAATTAGCAAATCATACTGTGCTTTCTACCATCTAGATTTAACATTTAAAATCGGTTATTACTTAACTTGCATATATACAAAATTTACATACATTTGTTTTACATGAATATCTCATAGATACAATTTCAAATCTCTTCACGCATCTCCATGCATTCACACTCTTTACCTTTGCATCACCGGAACCTCCGGCCTTCTTGTACTTCACCTGAAACGTTAGTTCATAGCAAGAATGAGCACATAGGCTCAGCAAGTAATTCAGATAACACCTTTCATACTCACATTTTATAATATGCATCATGCTTCTATTACTTTACCATGTTGTGTTCAATTATCACACATTGCATTTAATAGTTAGATCACGTTGTGGCACTGAGTGCCCATTTCAACTATCACATAGTTCACGTAATTCAATTAATACTTTTAAGTCTGAAACACTTGCCTGTACCGCATTTATTACTTAACCTCTATTGCCTCGTTTAGCCTTTCCATCCCTTCTTGCCTTGGATTGCTTCATTGAGCGCTGTCTGAAAATATACAACCTATATTCATTAATATAGGATCATAATTTCATATGACTTATAAAACTTAGATCATAATCGCTTGACCATTAATCTCTAATCACATTACATTTGATGTATTACACCCTATGTAGGTTAGTAATACATCCCACATTGCCCCCCGACCTTTTCATAACTTTAAATCATGCTTTGGCTTAACTTTAGGCATGTTATGTTCTTCCATTTGTCATTCCATTATACCTTAACATCCTTTATTTTGATCATTCTTTATCTATTTAGGGCTTACATAACTCATCTTTATCATTCCATATCAAAATATAGCATTTCGGAAGCTTAAAAAAATTTCAAATGAACAGTAACTCCGCCCCGGCGCCGCCAAGCTCGCTGGCCGCGAAATCTTCTCGGTCGATGAACAGTAACATTGCGCCGGGGCGCCACTTTTAGTACAAAACATGGCGCCGGGGCGCCATGTTCAAATTCTGGAATCTGATTTTTGTACTACCTTTCCCGATTTTTAATTTCTTCATCTTAACTCCAATTGAGCTGAAATTTGGACCACATATAGACCTCACTACCTAGTATTTTATAAAAATACTACTTTCCACATTTGGCTTCTTAAAAGTAGAGATACACTAGCCCCTAGGAGGGCTGTTCAACACGTTTCTATACTTAGAAAAATTTTCAGAATTTTAAAACTCAACTTTTGCAACTTTGTGATTTTTGGCCAATTGCTTCAAAACTCAATTCCAACACTTGACATAGTTCATATAAGTCATAAATGACATGTTCCAACTTTCAAAACCATAAAATTTCGCACGAGGCGACTTTTGTCCGTTAAACTCCATTTCGATTCGAAACGATCGATTTCGATCGTTCGAATCGCCATTTCACTCAATTTTCATTCCGTTAACTTCCAAAATAACCTAGACACGTGTATTAACATAAACATGACTCATTTGACTCCATTTCATCTTTAATTCCTCAAATTTGCCAAAAATCACACCTTTTGGATTTCTCATCCAATTTCAAAACTTTCAACTTTCAAAAACTTAACTCAAATTCCAATCCACGACTCCTTGTTATGAAAATTGTTTCTAACATGTCCCTTAGCACATATATAACTTGTATGAGATTTCAAAACGTTTATTACTTTCATTTGAATTTCTTTTTCCAAATTAACTCGTTTTAGGCGTCGGCGAACGTTTTAAATCGTTTAAAGTCCATAATTATCGCCATCGACACCTAATAACTTCCAATTCAACTCAAACACATATATTTACATAAAACTTACCATTTGGCCTCATTTAGCTTTCAATTTCCAGTAATAGCCATAATTCACATATTGATAGCAATTTTGCCAACTTTCAATTTTCAAACTTAATTCATCTTAAGTTCATACACTCTATACACCACATAGGCAACCGCATATAATTTTAACAACTTTGTACATTCTCACAACTTCCATATGTATCTTCCAATACACTTTACAGATTATTACGTTGTCTACACAAAAAGTATAGCCTAATATTGTATTTCCTTACACAAAACATGTTTCATAATCTTCAAAGCCTCTGTATGCTATCTAACATGAGATTTTTCATGTATTCAACATAGTTATCACTCTCAATTAGGTTTTCATCAAATCTAACCCCTTATAACACATAATCCTCTTTAAGTCATAACTTAATATTACATTTTCCTTAATCCAAGCATGCTTCTCTTTCATTTGTGTACTCATAATACTATCTAGCATGAACTTTCACATATTTCCAACATAATCATATCTTTCAACTAGGTTTTCAACCAACTACCAACATATATTGCATGATTAACCAATAAATCATGATCTTTAGCTTGAAATCATACCTAAATACTCACCACCTTTGTTATACAACTTGAACACTTAGAGTTTTATAGTAAATCACATACATAGCATCCAAATCACATAATCAACATGTATCTCCATAGATACATGCATGGCTACTCTTAATCTTAAACTTAAACTCATAAACATCAAACTTTGAAACAAGAACATGGTTATACCTTTGTGTATGCCAAGCTTCTTTACATGTATAGCTTCCTCATGTTGAGTACTTCATTTTTCCTTCTTGTTCCTTAGTCATTTAACCATCATAGCTTGTAAATCTTTAAGCTTTCTCCTTGAACCTCCATGGTTTCTTCTCATTTCTCTCTCTTTCTAGCATCTTCGAAACTTGCTGATAATAGAATGGACTTAGCCAAAATATGCTTACAATATAGATATATACATATTATGTATATAATTTCCAGCACTTAACCTACCTTTAGTTAACTTAACTTGTATGGTTAAGGCTACATAGGTCATTTCACATAGAATTTCAATGGCAATTTGGACATTAAGCCATTATAGGACACCAAGGTCATTTCCCAACTTATCAAGGGCAATATTGTAATATCCCAGATAATTTCAAGATTTTAAATAATATCTTAATTGATTTTATTAAAGGTTAAGGTTTAAACCTAGAAGGTGAGAAGGAAGATGTGTTGAAAATGGGTAAACATTTTTTTTTTAACATAAATTATTTGTTAGAAATTAAATGTAAGAATATTTTAATGATGCAGGTAGATAATTTATTTAAGAAAGAAATTCAATTGAGAAGTGAAGGTGAATATATTAATATTTATATATATACACCTATAGTTGAGTTTGTTAGTCAAACAAGATGATGTGTGAAGTAAATTAAATATTTAATAAAACTAATAAATTAATTAATTTTAGTATGGATTAAAAAGAAAAGTCATGTAATATAATTAATTGAATTAATTATATAAGTTATGAATTAAGGTTATGAGTAACAAGTAGGGAAGTGGAATATTGCCTAGAAGGACAATATTAAGAAGTTAATTAATTAAGTAATTTACTTAATTAATAAGTTGTTATAGATGTAAGCCCAATATGGAGATATTTGCATGAAATGGGTAATTAAATAAGAGAGCCAATAAAAAATAAGTTATGTAGCCCAAACCATTAAAAGTCAAATGATGGTCAATGGTTGGGAGAAGCATTTCAAGTATTGATTGAGTGTAGAGAATTAACTAGTGTCTAGTTAATTGAATAACCCTAGTTGGTTGACAAGAGAGATAGCATTAACCAATCATTGGTTAATTGCTAGATAAATAAATGTGGGGTTAAGAATTAACCGTGGATGGGTTAATTAAGTAACCCAATGTGGTAGAATTAATTATAGCAAATCTAATTAGATTATATTATAAGTCCAATTGAGGTATTAAACTAGGTCAAATTAATTTAACCTAGTAGTCCATATAATTTAATTTGAACATGGATTTATGTAATAATTAACCAAGCCCAATGCTTGTTTAATTAAATGTAGCATAGGGTATTTAATATTAGCCCAATGTAGTAAATAAATTGAGCCCAAATCAATTAGTTGAATGAGTCAAATATATTAAATCCTAGGGTCCAATGTGGAGCCCAAATGGTAGTCAAAGTGGTGGTCAATATATATACATTGGTGTATATATATATGGATACTTATATAATGATATAGGATATAAAAATAAAGCTAAAATGGTGTAGTAAATTGATAAATCCCGAATTTTGGGGGGGCCCCACATGTGGATGTTGTGTGTGGCTTTATTTTTGCTTATTTTACACTCCAAAAGTTGCTTACAAGCAACCTTGATGGATGTCAATCAAGTTGTCAATCAATCCATGCTATAGTAATCTCAATTAAGCTCTAAATTGACTATGTTGGTGAATTAGGAGAGTTAATAAAGTATTAGCATTTGGCTATATATAGAGTGCTTCCCACACTTGTGATATGGTTGTTAGTCTTTTTACTAGAAAAGCTAGAGAGAAAGAAAATAGAGAAAAGCTCTAGAGAAAAAGAAAAAGAAAGTTAGATCTTGTGAGCATTGATGGTTGGATGATCTTGGAGCAAGGTTTAAAGACGGAGGTCTCCTCAAGAGGAAGTTATCTATGTAAGAAAATTGATCATCCAAGTCTTTTCAAAGTTGTAACAAAGAGGATAATCAACAAAAGGTATAAAACCTTCTAGCTTGATATTGTTCTTTGGGTATTATGTAATTTCTATGGTAGAAATATAATTTTCAAAGTCTAAATGGATAGATCCATGCTATATTGGTATATCTAGGGTTACATGGGTTTAACATGGGTTTTTATATGTGTTTATGATGAAAAATTTCATCAAACTCATTGAATAAATTTTTATCGACGAAAACAAATTAATCTAATACGTAGCAGCCCATTCACGAAATTACTGTTCATGATCCGTAAGTCGGATTTATGATCCGTCAATTTTGAGTGATAGATCCATGAAATATGAAGATTCTCCAAGTTGAATGACTAAAATCCGATTTAAAATGATCAAGATATGGATTTTCTACCAAAACACTCCATTGTTTTAGGGCTGTGCACAACAGTCCGGTTTGGAGCCAATTTCCGTGACCAAAACAAATCCAAATTTGATGTTTGATGACAGAAAAATGTAGTTCGGGAAGTTACGAATCCATCGATACCAAATAGGCCTCAATCGGACTTGTGGATTTTATTTTATTCAAGTTCCCGTCGAAGACCCCAAGTCTGAAAAAGCATAAAAGTAATTTGCCTATTTTTTTAAAAAAACCGGCCGGTTCGATTTTTTTCGGTTTTTCATGATTTCTAGGTAGGGCCGGTTCGGACATTTTTAGGCCGGTTCTTGGGTTGGTTCCAAAAGAGAAAATGCTTATAATTTTATAAAGAAAATTATCAAAATTTAAAATCCGATTTGTTTTGTAATTTGGTATTTATTAGAATTAATAGTGGATTAAAGCTTACTAAATGGCTAATAATTATGGGAAAATTATTTTTAATTTCAGAAAAATAATATTTGACCTATTGGCATGCTAGTTAAGTGTTATAAAATAAAATTTGAAATTATTGGAGTGATTCACTATATATTAGCTATTTATTAGTGTATAAATAGGCTAATAATCTAATTAAATATTATTTAAAAAATATTAAATAATATATGAAGTTATGTAATTAATTAATTATGATTTAATGAATATTAAATAATAATTAAAGGATGTTAAGATGAATAAGTTAGTTATTTATTATTTAATTGCACTTAAATAATAAGTAAAGTTAAATAAATAATTAATTATTATTTAAATTAATATTAAATAATAATTAAAGAATATTAAAGTTAGAAAGCTAATTATTTATTATTTAATTAATATTAAATAATAAGTAAGGTTAATTAAGTAATTAATTATTATTTAATTAATATTAAATAATAATTAAAGGATAATTAAGGTTAATAAACTAATTATTTATTATTTAATTAATATTAACTAATAAGTAAGGTTAATTAATTAATTAATTATTGTAATATCCCGGATATTTAAATAAATTAGAAATAAAATATTTAATATTTAATAAAGGTTGGAGTTTGATAACCTAGTAGTGATAGATAAATAGATGTCCAAATTAAATTTAACGGACTAACTTAGATATGGTGATATCAAAATTTTTGATACGTTAGCAAGCAAAGTGATAATTCAATAAACTTGACTAACAACAAGTCTAATTAAATTAAGAGAATTAATTAGTGGAGTTATGTAATTAAGCGACTTGGTTGCGTGTAAATTAAATATGTATTTATATGAATATATATATGCGTGCACATTTAGTAACATAATTTAATGGTTAATTAAATTGTGATAAATAGATAGATTAATATTAAATTAATCTGAATTGAATTAAAAGGTTAATTGTGGAATTAATTTAGTTATTATATTGATTATACTCATTAATCAATATTTATGTAAATTATTGATAAATTATTTGTGAGGAATAATTATGTAAATTATATAATTATAAATTATATAAAGTAGTTGAATTAATTAAGGGAGATTAATAATTGTATACGTGTACAACATTTAATTTCACATATATGTACATATATATAAAGGGATTAAATTAATTAAGTAATTTTAAATAGTAATTGAATATATTAAATGAATATATTCTATAATTAAATAAATCATTGTAAATGATTTATGAGAGTGAGAAATTTAATTATACAATTATTTGTGTAATATTAATTAAATAATTTAATAAATTATTTAAATAAGAAATTGAGTAAATATATTATTATTTTAATGTATTTTCGGGTAAATGGATTTATTTCCATAATTGATGAGAAATGAATTATTTAATGTAAATGTATTAAATAATTTAATTTATGGCCTAAATAATATATATTAAATTATATATTGTATTTATTTTAATTTCATAATTTATTGTGAAATTGTTTTGAGGTAAAGTAATGTGTATAAATAATATATATAGTTTATATATATTATTATTAGCGAACACACTCTAAAGTCTTAATATCAAAATAATTGATAAGTTGTCATTAATTAAATATTCAATGAAATTGAATATAATGAGTGAATTAAATTTTATAAATTAATTAATATGATAATTAATTAATGTAAATAATGTAAAATATTATTAATAATATTATTAGTCCATTTAGTAATTTAATATTAATGGGTTAGAGTATTTAATTAATTAATCAATTCAATTATTATTTAATTATGAATTGGATAATTAATGTGTAACAAAATTAATAATTTATCATTTGGGTTATAATTAAATAGCCCAATGATAAATTAAATGGACTTGACAATTTAGTAGCCCAAACAATTTAATTAGAGCCCAATTGGTATTTTTAAATAAAGCCCAAAGCTTGGCCCACTTGAAAAATACTTTATAAAACTATTAATTATTAAAAAGTGACTTGGGACAAGATTTTTGGGACAAGATGTTGGTGAGTGCCGGCAACAAGGAGATAAAGTGAGTGAAATGATATTTTTTTATTTCATTTTTCATTTATTTAATAATTGTTTGCTTGTTTTATTTTCAAAGGACATGAGCACCATTCTTCTTTTCACCCACTTTGTCATTAGCTAAAATTCTTGCACAAGTCTCCAACTACTCTCATGATGGAAGTTTGATAGATATAGATTTTATATCTATGTAAATTGTAAGTATACTTGCAATTTATTAGTGTAGGCTAGTCATTTTTTTTCTTCTTCCACTTTTCAAGTTAGAGAGAGTTGAGAGAAATAGTTTGTGAGAGAAAATATTTGAGAGCAAGGATAAAGAAGGAGAAGGAGTTCTTGGATCATGAGATCTTCTTTCACAACCTAGTTTGGAAGAAAATGAAGATAACCACTAAAATGAGGTAATGGTTATTTTAAATATAGTTTTGTTTTTAAATTAAATAAATTATCATGTTGGTATAAATATGTTAATATAGTTATTAATGTGTGGTAATAATATTTATGTCATGCTTGAGTTTAATATATTTGGTTTGTGTTTTGGTATAATTTATATGCTAAAAACATGTGTTTGGTGGTGTTAAATCAAATCTCAAAGTAATGACAAGAAATTAATTTTTATAAAATTTAGATTTAATGTTATAATATTATAGAACATTAAATCATGAGAAAAACAAAGTTTGAATCACTCAAAATGGAGTTATACACAAAAAGTTACGAATTGTGGTAGTTTATGTGATGTAAAAATTTTTATAAAAATTTTTAATATTAAATCATGAAAAAATTAAATTTTCATGTTATAAATTGATATTAAGTGATTGGTAATTTTTTTGGATTTTTAAAGCTTACTTGAATGTATAATTTTTATTAAAGTGATGTATAAAAGTCACTGTTCACAATCTGCTAAAGAAGGAAAAAACGCCGGTCGCGCAATGCGCGGGGTACTATTCACTGCCGGACGCGGAGATGAAAAACGACGTCGTTTTGGGTACAAAATTCAGTCCCCGCGCGATATGCGCGGAAGCCAACAGACGGTGTCCTGAAACGGCACCGTTTTGGTACCGCAGAAATGCAGCGCGCGCAATGCGCGCGAACAGATTTTTCCGGAAATTACGATACTGCCCCTCCGGTCTTTTTCCGCGTAATTACGAAATTGCCCCTCCGTTCGTATTTCGACTTATTTACAGAATTGCCATTCTGGATAATTTTAATTAATTTAAAATGTTTAAAAATTAATTTAAAAATTATAACAAAAATAATAATAATACAAAAATGATATTTAGGTATTTAATATTATATTTTTCAAATATAATAAGTATTTAGGATTAATATTTAAATGTTGTAAATATTAATCTAGTTAGTTTAATATTATATTTTTCAAATATAATAAATATTTAGGATTAATATTTAAATATTTTAAATATTAATCTAGTTAGTTTAATATTATAGCTTCTGAAATTATGATTAAATTAATTATTATTTAATTAATATTAAATAATAAACAAGGATGATAAAATAATTAATTATTATTTAATTACTATTAAATAATAATTAAAGACAACTAAGATTGAGTATTTAATTATTTATTATTTGATTAACTTTAAATAATAAATAAATTCAGTTAGTTATTATGTAATAACTAATGATATTTGAGTATGTACTGTATAAGTTTATTATTTATTATTTAATTAACTTTAAATAATAAATGAATCTAGTTAGTTAGTTATTATTTATTATTAAATAATAACTAAAGATATTTGATTATTTTTAATATAATATAATTATTTATTATTTGATTAACTTTAAATAATAAATAAATCTAGTAAGTTATTATTAAATAATAACTGAAGGTATTTAATTACTTACTATTTAATTAATATTAAATAGTAATTAAATGAAATAAAGAAAATGTCTTTAACTCTTTTGTTTAAACAATTATAATAAATTGTTTAATAGTTTAATAAGTGTTTAACACTTGAGAAAAATTATTTTCTAACTTATTAAATTATTAACCTAATTTGATTGAAGGTCTATAAGGTTAATAATATCATTTTGACTGATGTAAATTATGTGTTAGTACTTATGTGTGGTAAATAAGTTCCTTAGTGAGCGTATAGTTGTACAAATACGCTGTACTAATTATTAGACCAACTTTATTAATGTTAGGTCTTTCAAAGCCAGTTAGTTAAAGCTAGACATTAATTGTAGCTGAGCAGACAGGCAAGTTTCCTATCTTCAAACTTTACTTTGTGCAAGTTTCCTAAACCCTACTCAATTTATATTCGAGCAGGATATATTATTTTATTGTTCAAGTCCCTAACTCAAATTCAAGTTATTACGTTTCAAGCATGCTATGGTTTAATTCTGTATAATTATTCCACATCTTTAAATTGTTGATTCGCACATAGTGCTTGTTGCATGTGTTCATCAGATATGAAAGGCTGATCACCTTCATTACCATAAGGTTCAGTTAAAATTGTTCATGGTCATTATTGACACTCAACATTACTTGATTCAGTCATTCAATTATTGAAATTATGATTCGTACTCTTTCACAATTATTATATTGTTGAAAATCCGAAAGCTTGTTCTTTCTTTCAATCATGATATATCGTTATTGTATTTAAACTTGCTGAGCAAAGTCGTTGCTCACTCTTGCTATATCATGATAACAAATTTCAGAATAATACGAATGTCCAAGGAGAGACGGAGACAGAAGCAACAGACAAGATTATAGTGTTATGCATTATAACTAAATTGTTATATGATGTAAGTATTTATGTAAACCTTTTTATGAATCTAAAGGTATATATGTAAGTTAAGGTTAGAAACCTTGGGAAATGTTGTAGAATAAACAATTTATGTTTATATATTCCGCATTAGTTATAGAACATGTATGAAGATGATGTATAGTGATGAACCAGGTCCAGGGTTAAAGGAACCCGGATTTGGGGTCGTCACAGGTTGGTATCAGAGCTGATAGGTTATAGTTCTTAGGTAGCAGTACCTTAGGCTATAATCATGGAAAGATAATGAAGACAGTGAAAGGATAAACTCAGATAGAGTTTAGAAATGAACATACACAGTTCATAAAGGAGAAAATAAATCTATATAGATACATAGATATATGAAAAGATTCAAAGAAGGATCTTCAAAGAGTGTAATCCAAATAAATGGAATAAGAATCAGGGAACACTTGATTCAAGAATTTAAAAAGAGAAGGATCGTACAGTAAAATGATCAGAGATGAATGATAAGATGATAGAATTAAACGATCCTAGAATAAAGGAGAAATAGTACAGTGAAATCAATTTTGATATAAGATCCCGATGATCATAGTAAAATCATGGAATAACAAATGGTCTATTAAATGATTAAAGAAGTGGTTTTGATAGCATGGTGCTATAACAATGAAGATACTGAAATAGTAACAAGTGGATTCTTGAAGTGTTGAGTGTGATAAGGTATGAATTGACAAAATTCATATCAAGTTAAGAGAAGCTAAAGGTTTGTAGGTTTTTAATTGAGGACTCATATTAGTGGCTGAGTTGTACAATTCCTTGTATGGGCGGGGAATTAGTGCTTGGTTTTAGAACCGCTTAGTTTTCTATATTGATACAGTGGTTTAGTTGAACAGTCCTTTGTATGGGCAGGGGATTTGTTCTTGGTTTAACGACCGCTTAACTTCCTATATTGATTAGTGACTGAGTTGACCAATTTCTTGTATGGGCAGGAGATTGTGTTTGGTTTGACGACCACTTGGCTTCCTATAATGATAATCAACTGAAACCTGGTGTCGCGCTATTCACTATATGTATGTTGAGAAGGTGATTCTTTTCTCATGTGTATAACGGATAGGTAGAGGATGTTAAGATAAGTTCGTGTTCTGAGAACTGACACGCATAGTAAGTTCGTGACTCATAGTCATGTGGTGGAGCCCCTCAGCGAATGGGCGACTTTGGCCTGACTAGGACAAGTTCCTCAAACCATATGATTGTGGTAAGTTGCTGAGCCCAAATACGTGGTAAGTTTGATGAACAGTAGGTATGGATAGAGTTAAGTAGTTAGGTTAAGGCTATAATAGATATAGTTATTAAGCTGGAAAAGAATGTGGAGGAAAAAATTTGTGGTGTTTTGAGGTTTTAGGATATTCCAAATCTTCTAGCTATGCTAGACTTTGAAATTCTTAAAAATCGTGCCAAATTCGCACTTTTGTGCTTTTGAAAAGACAAATGTATTTTTGAAATCATTAATGCATTTAGTGCAGAGATGATAACCGATGGAGTCATCAATGCAGAGTAACCTAGTGTTGGATGTATTTTTAAGCCCACTATGGTATGATGTAATATGACAAAGTCAAAATGATTTTTAGTATTTTGAAACGTTTAAAGAAGAGTCTATGCTAATTGTTTCGGCTAGACAAATTGATTTGAAAATATCAAAATGTATTTATAAAATCATCACACGCCATTAAAGCCATGGTGCAGAGATGAAAAGACGGAATCCTCAACGCACTGTTGCAACGGTGCGGTATCATGAAGTCCTATAAATGAATTTTTGTTATTTTAACTAATCTGAAATGATTTTTGAGTCGTAATATACGAACAGTTCAATGATGTGAGTCTATGTCATTTATTTTGACTGGACACTTTTTGGTCAGAAATGACTCGAGTTTTATTTTCCAATCCAACTTATGTTGGAGCGGAATTTTGTAGTAAGTCTGAGGTGAACAACCCCATAATGGGGGATATGTCAGAGCCATGAATAAAGAACCCGCGAGGGGGCGCCCAACAGTGGTGGCATGCTGATATGGGTTGGTAAATCCAAAGAGTTCGACCCCGTAAGAAGTCTACGATAGGCTGATCACCTAGCGTACACCTATGGAATGTTTTCAGTCTTTGTGATTGATAAACACTCTGTTTATAAGTATTTACAGGGATAAATACTATTTATTCGGAATTCAGTTAATTCCATGTTCACAGTCTTGATGACTCCTCAGCATATTATGAAAGTTTTAATGAATATTTTGATTTTCAATTTATTCTTCTGTAAGATATTGATTTTCAATTTATTCTTCTGCAAGATATTCCATTGTTCTGGAATTATGAGTTTAGAAGTATGAACTTCCTAGAAAAGGGTGGTCACAGACTATGATGAGTAAAGAGTTATACTCAGAGATGAAAATTGGTAGAAATGTGTATGAGATAATTTCGGGGACGAAATTTTTAGAAGAAGGGGTGAATGTAATATCCCGGATATTTAAATAAATTAGAAATAAAATATTTAATATTTAATAAAGGTTGGAGTTTGATAACCTAGTAGTGATAGATAAATAGATGTCCAAATTAAATTTAACGGACTAACTTAGATATGGTGATATCAAAATTTTTGATACGTTAGCAAGCAAAGTGATAATTCAATAAACTTGACTAACAACAAGTCTAATTAAATTAAGAGAATTAATTAGTGGAGTTATGTAATTAAGCGACTTGGTTGCGTGTAAATTAAATATGTATTTATATGAATATATATATGCGTGCACATTTAGTAACATAATTTAATGGTTAATTAAATTGTGATAAATAGATAGATTAATATTAAATTAATCTGAATTGAATTAAAAGGTTAATTGTGGAATTAATTTAGTTATTATATTGATTATACTCATTAATCAATATTTATGTAAATTATTGATAAATTATTTGTGAGGAATAATTATGTAAATTATATAATTATAAATTATATAAAGTAGTTGAATTAATTAAGGGAGATTAATAATTGTATACGTGTACAACATTTAATTTCACATATATGTACATATATATAAAGGGATTAAATTAATTAAGTAATTTTAAATAGTAATTGAATATATTAAATGAATATATTCTATAATTAAATAAATCATTGTAAATGATTTATGAGAGTGAGAAATTTAATTATACAATTATTTGTGTAATATTAATTAAATAATTTAATAAATTATTTAAATAAGAAATTGAGTAAATATATTATTATTTTAATGTATTTTCGGGTAAATGGATTTATTTCCATAATTGATGAGAAATGAATTATTTAATGTAAATGTATTAAATAATTTAATTTATGGCCTAAATAATATATATTAAATTATATATTGTATTTATTTTAATTTCATAATTTATTGTGAAATTGTTTTGAGGTAAAGTAATGTGTATAAATAATATATATAGTTTATATATATTATTATTAGCGAACACACTCTAAAGTCTTAATATCAAAATAATTGATAAGTTGTCATTAATTAAATATTCAATGAAATTGAATATAATGAGTGAATTAAATTTTATAAATTAATTAATATGATAATTAATTAATGTAAATAATGTAAAATATTATTAATAATATTATTAGTCCATTTAGTAATTTAATATTAATGGGTTAGAGTATTTAATTAATTAATCAATTCAATTATTATTTAATTATGAATTGGATAATTAATGTGTAACAAAATTAATAATTTATCATTTGGGTTATAATTAAATAGCCCAATGATAAATTAAATGGACTTGACAATTTAGTAGCCCAAACAATTTAATTAGAGCCCAATTGGTATTTTTAAATAAAGCCCAAAGCTTGGCCCACTTGAAAAATACTTTATAAAACTATTAATTATTAAAAAGTGACTTGGGACAAGATTTTTGGGACAAGATGTTGGTGAGTGCCGGCAACAAGGAGATAAAGTGAGTGAAATGATATTTTTTTATTTCATTTTTCATTTATTTAATAATTGTTTGCTTGTTTTATTTTCAAAGGACATGAGCACCATTCTTCTTTTCACCCACTTTGTCATTAGCTAAAATTCTTGCACAAGTCTCCAACTACTCTCATGATGGAAGTTTGATAGATATAGATTTTATATCTATGTAAATTGTAAGTATACTTGCAATTTATTAGTGTAGGCTAGTCATTTTTTTTCTTCTTCCACTTTTCAAGTTAGAGAGAGTTGAGAGAAATAGTTTGTGAGAGAAAATATTTGAGAGCAAGGATAAAGAAGGAGAAGGAGTTCTTGGATCATGAGATCTTCTTTCACAACCTAGTTTGGAAGAAAATGAAGATAACCACTAAAATGAGGTAATGGTTATTTTAAATATAGTTTTGTTTTTAAATTAAATAAATTATCATGTTGGTATAAATATGTTAATATAGTTATTAATGTGTGGTAATAATATTTATGTCATGCTTGAGTTTAATATATTTGGTTTGTGTTTTGGTATAATTTATATGCTAAAAACATGTGTTTGGTGGTGTTAAATCAAATCTCAAAGTAATGACAAGAAATTAATTTTTATAAAATTTAGATTTAATGTTATAATATTATAGAACATTAAATCATGAGAAAAACAAAGTTTGAATCACTCAAAATGGAGTTATACACAAAAAGTTACGAATTGTGGTAGTTTATGTGATGTAAAAATTTTTATAAAAATTTTTAATATTAAATCATGAAAAAATTAAATTTTCATGTTATAAATTGATATTAAGTGATTGGTAATTTTTTTGGATTTTTAAAGCTTACTTGAATGTATAATTTTTATTAAAGTGATGTATAAAAGTCACTGTTCACAATCTGCTAAAGAAGGAAAAAACGCCGGCCGCGCAATGCGCGGGGTACTATTCACTGCCGGACGCGGAGATGAAAAACGACGTCGTTTTGGGTACAAAATTCAGTCCCCGCGCGATATGCGCGGAAGCCAACAGACGGTGTCCTGAAACGGCACCGTTTTGGTACCGCAGAAATGCAGCGCGCGCAATGCGCGCGAACAGATTTTTCCGGAAATTACGATACTGCCCCTCCGGTCTTTTTCCGCGTAATTACGAAATTGCCCCTCCGTTCGTATTTCGACTTATTTACAGAATTGCCATTCTGGATAATTTTAATTAATTTAAAATGTTTAAAAATTAATTTAAAAATTATAACAAAAATAATAATAATACAAAAATGATATTTAGGTATTTAATATTATATTTTTCAAATATAATAAGTATTTAGGATTAATATTTAAATGTTGTAAATATTAATCTAGTTAGTTTAATATTATATTTTTCAAATATAATAAATATTTAGGATTAATATTTAAATATTTTAAATATTAATCTAGTTAGTTTAATATTATAGCTTCTGAAATTATGATTAAATTAATTATTATTTAATTAATATTAAATAATAAACAAGGATGATAAAATAATTAATTATTATTTAATTACTATTAAATAATAATTAAAGACAACTAAGATTGAGTATTTAATTATTTATTATTTGATTAACTTTAAATAATAAATAAATTCAGTTAGTTATTATGTAATAACTAATGATATTTGAGTATGTACTGTATAAGTTTATTATTTATTATTTAATTAACTTTAAATAATAAATGAATCTAGTTAGTTAGTTATTATTTATTATTAAATAATAACTAAAGATATTTGATTATTTTTAATATAATATAATTATTTATTATTTGATTAACTTTAAATAATAAATAAATCTAGTAAGTTATTATTAAATAATAACTGAAGGTATTTAATTACTTACTATTTAATTAATATTAAATAGTAATTAAATGAAATAAAGAAAATGTCTTTAACTCTTTTGTTTAAACAATTATAATAAATTGTTTAATAGTTTAATAAGTGTTTAACACTTGAGAAAAATTATTTTCTAACTTATTAAATTATTAACCTAATTTGATTGAAGGTCTATAAGGTTAATAATATCATTTTGACTGATGTAAATTATGTGTTAGTACTTATGTGTGGTAAATAAGTTCCTTAGTGAGCGTATAGTTGTACAAATACGCTGTACTAATTATTAGACCAACTTTATTAATGTTAGGTCTTTCAAAGCCAGTTAGTTAAAGCTAGACATTAATTGTAGCTGAGCAGACAGGCAAGTTTCCTATCTTCAAACTTTACTTTGTGCAAGTTTCCTAAACCCTACTCAATTTATATTCGAGCAGGATATATTATTTTATTGTTCAAGTCCCTAACTCAAATTCAAGTTATTACGTTTCAAGCATGCTATGGTTTAATTCTGTATAATTATTCCACATCTTTAAATTGTTGATTCGCACATAGTGCTTGTTGCATGTGTTCATCAGATATGAAAGGCTGATCACCTTCATTACCATAAGGTTCAGTTAAAATTGTTCATGGTCATTATTGACACTCAACATTACTTGATTCAGTCATTCAATTATTGAAATTATGATTCGTACTCTTTCACAATTATTATATTGTTGAAAATCCGAAAGCTTGTTCTTTCTTTCAATCATGATATATCGTTATTGTATTTAAACTTGCTGAGCAAAGTCGTTGCTCACTCTTGCTATATCATGATAACAAATTTCAGAATAATACGAATGTCCAAGGAGAGACGGAGACAGAAGCAACAGACAAGATTATAGTGTTATGCATTATAACTAAATTGTTATATGATGTAAGTATTTATGTAAACCTTTTTATGAATCTAAAGGTATATATGTAAGTTAAGGTTAGAAACCTTGGGAAATGTTGTAGAATAAACAATTTATGTTTATATATTCCGCATTAGTTATAGAACATGTATGAAGATGATGTATAGTGATGAACCAGGTCCAGGGTTAAAGGAACCCGGATTTGGGGTCGTCACAATTATTATTTAATTAATATTAAATAATGAGTTTGGATAATTAGTTAATTAATTATTATTTAATTCATATTAAATAATAATTAAATGGTAATTAAGTGGAATAAATTATTACTTAATCGAAAGAAGATTATTAAGTAATTAAAATATATTGATAATATTATTGACTAACTATTAAATGATAATAGTTAAGAATTAAATCATTATTCAATAATTAATAATGATATGTAATTAATTTAAAATATTATTAAATGATTAATAATATTATTTAGCATTTAATTAACTATTAAATAATAATAGTTAAGAGTTAAATCATTATTAAATAAATAATAATGATAAATAAAGATTTAGAATATTATTAAAGAATTAATAATATTGTTTAACAAGTAATTAACTATTGGGTAATAATAGTTAAGGGTTGAATCATTATTAAATAATTACTAATGATACGTGAGGATTTCAAATATTATTAAATGATTGATAATATTGATGAACAATTAAATTATTATTAAAATGATTGATAATGATGAGAAGTCAATTAAAATATTATTAAAGGGTAATAATATTAGCAAGCAATTAAATTATTATTAAAAGATTAATAATAATGATTAAGGTAAACTATTATTAAAAGTAAATTAATAATAGTAATGATTATTTAAAGTGTTATTTAACAATTAAATAACATTATAAGTTATTAGTAATTGATAGTAAAATTTAAAATATTATCCAAGGTGGGTAATATTATGATAGGTATCGAGATAAATGATGTGATTAAGTTAAACCAAGGGTATGGTCCATTAGTGATTAATTGGTGGATCGACCTAAATAAATATAGGGTCCAAGTTTTAATGCAGTGACATTAATAAATGTCAGAATTGCATAGTTTCGAACAAAAGATTTATGGTGTTGAATATGAAACACTGAGTCAAGTCAAAGAGAGACTAAAATAGGAAATTAACCTTATTAAATAAAGGGGATGATAAGACGAAATAAATATCTTTAAAATAAGATTTAGTATTGAGTCAAACTTTGACTGATATTGTGCACCGTTGATCTCACATACCGTGTAGGTGGTGCAAGGAATGTGAAAGATTAACATAAGCTGGTTATACAAGTCCAGGCAAGTTTTTCAGAACGTGTTGTATTATGTGCATGAATTATAAGTTTGTTATTAAACTGAGATGTGCTCATACGTGGTTATGTGCAAAGATGTTTTAATGTGCCTTTGTGCAATAAGTTGATTTGAACTGTTGATATGCGGTAGTTGATTTAAGACAATTGTTCTGCATTGAACTATATGTCATGATAGAGGTTAGACATGAAGCATAGATTAAATGCGAGGCGTGATATGCATGAGAAATGTATGTACTGCAAAGCATAAGATGCTTGAAGCATGAAGCATGATTGAACTGTTTTTACGTGTTATGTGAAACTGTTAGACTTGCTGAGCCGTCGTGCTCACCCTTGCTTAAAACAAAACATTACAGAGTAGCTTGAGGAAGCCGATTACTCCGGTAGAGGCAAAGATGAAGATTGACTAACGAGTCATCAAGATTAAAGCATAGGTGCTTTTGTAGTAAAATCTTGCGGTAGACTAATTCATTCACTTGTGTAAGTAGATATGAAGAGTTTATGTTTTGTTGTGCTATAGATTAGCAAACTTAAATTGTTAAAAGAACATTTACAGATTATTTGAATATCATTTTTCAGACGTTGTCCTTTATGAATAAGGATAATAGGATGGTGTGATTGAGTCATTATACATATGATCTCAAATTGATTGTAATAGAATGTCGTATCATGTATGATATGAAGACATACTAGGAATGTATAAAGATTGCGATTCTGGAATAGAAAGTGATGTTATATAATTGTAAATAAATGATTATTTAGCAATTATAATATTGTTGTAATTCATGAACAATAAGGAAAAGTAGTACTAGTGTTGAACCGGATCCGAGGTTAAAGGAACCCGGATTTGGGGTCGTCACAAATATGGTCATTAGCCAGAAAATCTAGGAAATTAAATCCCAATTAAATCCTAACTTATCCATTTTAATTCCATTTTGATCCAAATTTGTTTCATAAAACTTGAATTTTATTCCTCATCAAATTACTCCATACTTAACTTGTCCCAAATCTCTTGTCACACTTCAAAATACCAATTTCATCAATTACTCATAACAATTAGCCATAATTGCCAATTTTGCATAATATTCATCCTTAATTATTTACGAACCTTTTTTTTTTTTTTTTGTTCCATCAATAAATCAATTCCTTGAATTTCAATTATCTCAATATCGTCAACTTGCTCATTTTTCCATAAACCACTTCATTGAGAAGCGACCTCAATCAGATTACCAAAATCCCATCATCATTTATCCTTTTTAACTCATAATGTCTTGATTTCAACTTTAACGTCCACTGATTCGTTTACTTTACACACATCTGCTAATTTATAACTTTCTTGCATACAACATCCTTTATATACATTCTCGGGGTATTATTTTCCATTTCTACACATCGTGTAACTACATAACTAATTTCAATTCCTAATATCAATTTCTGCATAACTTCACAATATTAACAAATCATTATCCTCATTATTCTTTAAATCCATAATATACATATTAGGTCAAACTGCTCTTTCCTTCCTCAACTCATAAAGTCATACATTATCTAATCATTTCTATCACTTAGCCTCTCAGGGCCTATTCCTTTAGCTTACTGTTAATACTCATAACTAAGTATCAATTCACATACTCTTTTCTCATTCCATTATTTTATAAACTTTAAATCCTTCTATCTATATCTTGCCAAATATACATATATACACACATATTTAATTAACCACATAGGTCATTTAGCACATTGCTTACATAACAAAACATTCCTTGATACATTTAACATTAAACACTAGGTTTTACTGCTATCCTTTACTTAATTAATCATAATCCTTATTTAAAATTCTGTAAAATCCTGGGTTGTTACATTCACCCCTCCTTCATAAAATTTCGTCCCCGAAATTTGCCGCGTACTCATTCCTTATTTATTAGCAACATACATATATTTTTGCTTTCATTTAACATAGCTCAATTTTCAACTACTTTTACATTCTCATCTCTCTCTACCCATCTTACCCCTTTTTACTTTCATTCCAGAATATTGGAATGTCTTTCAGGAATCTCCACAATTGTTCAATAACTATGAAGTAACTTAAATAAATAAGAGTAACTTTTCCATAAAACTTTTCATAAAACTTTTGGTTTTACAACATAACTTTTGCTTTTGCTGAGGGGTCTTAAAGACCAATGAACACGTTAAGAATATTAACAATCACAAAGACTGCTAATATCCAAGGGTCATTTAACCATGAACACGTTAAGAATATTAACAGTCACTAGGACTGAAATATCCAAAGGTCATAAGACCGTATATTCGTTAAGAATATGAGCAACCACAAAGATTGTCATACCCAATAGGCACGCTAGGTGATCAGTCTATCGTACCCCTTTTGTTGTGCACAACATTTTTCCTTTTCCTTTGGGTTGAGCCGTGTTATCCAACCCCTGTACCATATTTTCCCTTTTTAGGGTTGTTCACCTCAGCCTTGAAAAACATTTGCTTTATCCATTATCTGGATTTCAAAAACATTTACTAATTTCTTTAGCAGAATGGTCTAGCCGAAACAAATGGCATAGACTCACATCAATAAACTGTTCATTTACTGTAACTTGAACTTTTCAAAAGTTCACTTTCACTGTCATTGGTTCAAAACTTGAACCCCAGAAAATCTTTTTAAAAAGGCTTCATAATACCGCACAATCTTAGCAGTACGTTGAGAATTCGGTCACTTTTGACCTCTTAATACCGTACCGTAATGAAAGTACGTTGAGAATTCTGCCATTTTATCATTTCACACCATATTCAATAGTGTGACAATGATTTCATAAATACATTTTGAAATTTTTAAAATAACTTTGTCTAGCCGAATCAATTGACATAGACCATGAATCACGAAATTTTAAAAATCACATTTTGATATTTGAACAAAACATTTCGATGGTCTAGCATAGCTAGAATAGTGGATTGCTTGTAATATCCCAGATATTTTCAAGATTTTATATAAGATCTTAATTGATTTAATTAAAGGTTAATATTTAAAACCTAGAATTTGAGAAGTAAGATGTATAGAAAATAGGTGAACATTTTTTTTTAAACATAATTTATTTGTTAGAAATTAAATGTGGAACTATTGTAATGATGCGTGTAGAGAATTTATTAAGGAAATAAATTCAATTGAGAAGTGAATGTGTTTATATTAATATTTATATATATACCTAGAGTTAAGTTTGTTAATCAAACAAGACGATGTGTGAAGTAAATTAAATACTCAATAAAACTAATATGATTAATTAGTTTAAGTGTGGATTAAAGAGGAAAGTCATGTAATATAATTAATTGAGTTAATTATTTAAGTCATGAATTAAAGTTATGAGTAACAAGTAGAGAAGTGGAATATTGCCTAGAATGACAATATTAAGAAGTAATTAATTTAATTATTAAGTTGTTGTATAGAGTCCAAGTAATTTAATTACTACTAGTGGACTAGCCCAAAAGGATTATAGATGTTAGCCCAATATGAGAATATTGGTATGAAGTGGGTAATTAAATATTAAGCCCAAGTGTTATGTTAATTAATAGTCCAAGAGGTAATTAATATAAGATCAATTAAATAATATTGGCAAGTATTGTATATAATGTGGTGGTAGTCCAATTAAATTAATTACCTAGCCCAAGTTATAAAGATGTGTGAGTTGTGTTGGGTAGCCCAAATAATTAAATAAGGGAGCCCAATGCAAAATAAACTAGTAGCCCAAATATTGAGTCCAAATTTAAAAGTCAAATATTGGTCAATATGTTGGGAGAATAAATTCAAGTATTGTTAAGTGTAGAGAATTAACTAATGTAGGGTTAATTGAATAACCCTAGTTGGTAGACAAGAGAGAGTATTGGCCAAACATTGGTTAATTGCTAGGTGAATGAATGTGATGATGAGAATTAACTATGGATGAGTTAATTGAGTAACCCTAGGTAGTAAATAAATTAAAGATTTAACTATGCATGGGTTAGTTGTAGGAAGAATATTATAAATACAATTATGTATGTATATAATTCACCGAGATAAGAATTAGTAACCATGGGTTACATGATTGTAGAGAGTTAACTCCACTTGAGTTAGATGTTGGGAAATGTATTAATATATATACATAATGTAGATAATTGACCAAGGTGGGTTATAATGTCAACCCTAGGTCACATGTTGTGTTAGTAGGTTAACTATACATGAGTTAAAAGATGGGAGAATATTGCCAAGTGGTTGCTTCTAAGTTACTCAATGTAATAACCACACTCTAGCTAAAATTCATGTCATAGAAGCAATTAATTAGTCAAAATATATACATATATACTATATATGTATAATGTAAAGATTTAACCATATGTTGGTTAAGTGATGGAAAAATGTATGTTGCTTGTATTCAATTTAAATTGGTCAATTCAAGCTATGATGTAATTTAAATAAAAGGTTATTGGTGAATATGTAGAGATATATATGTTGAAAGTATATGAATTGGTAGAGAGTTAACCAATGTTGGTTAAATGAATTAACCAAGTGGTGGTTCACCAACCCTAGTCAATGAAGATGATCAATTCTTATGAATTTATGTTGTAGAGGACTAACCATTGTTGGGTTATTTGTTAACCCTAAGTGGTAATAAAAATAAAACATTAACCAATGCTAGAGTTAAGTGTTAGTAATTATATAAATATATTGAATATATATGTATAATTGATTGTAGAGAATTAACCCTACTTGGGTTATTTGGTGGAAGATGTGTGTATGTTTAATTGATGAGTTTAGACCATGGTTGGGTGAGTGAACCAACCTAGGTCATTTTAATGTAGAGAATTAACCACATTGTGGTTAGTTGTTGTGAGATATATAAATAAGATGAGCCCTAACTAAGGTTGAGTTTTAAATGACCAAGGTTAAGTGTAGTACTTTAACCATAGGTCTTATGAGAGTTAACCACATGTGGGTTAAGTGTTGGGTGAATTGTTCACCAACTACCCAACCACCCTAGTCAATCAAACTTGTCATTCATGGTGGTCAATCACTTGGTCAATCACCAAGTCCATCAAGTAGTCATTCACTAAAATAGTAAGCATGGATTAACCCTTTAATTCACCTATGTTAGTTGATTAGGGGATGTTGATGAGGATTAAGGGAGTGCTATATATAGAGTGGTGCACCAATGGTTTGTGTTGGTTAGCCATTTGTCTAGAAATGCTAGAGAGAAAATAGAGAGTTCTTTGAGAGAAAATGAAGTAAACTTAGTGAGATTGAAGATCCACCAAGAAAAAGTGCTAGAGAATAGTCAAGGAGGAGTCCTTAGCAAGATAATATCAAGAAGAAGAAGAGCATCCATGTCCAAGAGGTTCAAAAGTGCTCTATCTCTTCCTTAGTTCATTTTTATAATTTATATAAGTTTTAAACGGTCGAAAATATATTTTTAACCGATCAAAAGTTATTTTGATGCTCTAGAAGTCTAAATCTATGATATATAGGTAGATTCATGGTTTGATAGGTTTAAATCATGTATTGGTATGAGTGGTATGCAAATAAATGGAAGAAAATTCCATATTGTGATTACCGGTAAAATCCTAAGTGGTTCAATCTTTAAATTTCGTGTCAAACGTTTTCAAAAATATGATTGAACCATGAAATATTGTAAAAGAAGAAGTTAGGAAGACAACAACACTAAGTTGGTGTCATTTGAATGTATAGAGTTTATTTTATTCAAGTTTGAACCTTTAAAATCAAGGATTTGTGATTTTAGTTTTCACTTTGTCCTTGTGAGCCGTTTTTAGTCTAGTTCCGTTCGGAATTTGGATTTGTGATCTAAAGAGAAATTGTAGAGGGGGAAATTCTGATGAGAATGGACTCAAGAATCACGTTATTACTTAACTTGCATATATACAAAATTTACATACATTTGTTTTACATGAATATCTCATAGATACAATTTCAAATCTCTTCACGCATCTCCATGCATTCACACTCTTTACCTTAGCATCACCGGAACCTCCGGCCTTCTTGTACTTCACCTGAAACGTTAGTTCATAGCAAGAATGAGCACATAGGCTCAGCAAGTAATTCAGATAACACCTTTCATACTCACATTTTATAATATGCATCATGCTTCTATTACTTTACCATGTTGTGTTCAATTATCACGCATTGCATTTAATAGTTAGATCACGTTGTGGCACTGAGTGCCCATTTCAACTATCACATAGTTCACGTAATTCAATTAATACTTTTAAGTCTGAAACACTTGCCTGTACCGCATTTATTACTTAACCTCTATTGCCTCGTTTAGCCTTTCCATCCCTTCTTGCCTTGGATTGCTTCATCGAGCGCTGTCTGAAAATATACAACCTATATTCATTAATATAGGATCATAATTTCATATGACTTATAAAACTTAGATCATAATCGCTTGACCATTAATCTCTAATCACATTACATTTGATGTATTACACCCTATGTAAGTTAGTAATACATCCCACATTGCCCCCGACCATTTCATAACTTTAAATCATGCTTTGGCTTAACTTTAGGCATGCTATGTTCTTCCATTTGTCATTCCATTATACCTTAACATCCTTTATTTTGATCATTCTTTATCTATTTAGAGCTTACATAACTCATCTTTATCATTCCATATCAAAATATAGCATTTCGGAAGCTTAAAAAAATTTCAAATGAACAGTAACTCCGCCCCGGTGCCGCCAGGGCTCGCTGGCCGCGAAATCTTCTCGGTTGATGAACAGTAACATTGCGCCGGGGCGCCACTTTTAGTAAAAAACATGGCGCCGGGGCGCCATGTTCAAATTCTGGAATCTGATTTTCGCACTACCTTTGCCGATTTTTAATTTCTTCATCTTAACTCCAATTGAGCTAAAATTTGGACCACATATAGACCTCACTACCTAGTATTTTATAAAAATACTACTTTCCACATTTGGCTTCTTAAAAGTAGAGATACACTAGCCCCTAGGAGGGCTGTTCAACACGTTTCTATACTTAGAAAAATTTTCAGAATTTTAAAACTCAACTTTTGCAACTTTGTGATTTTTGGCCAATTGCTTCAAAACTCAATTCCAACATTTGACATAGTTCATATAAGTCATAAATGACATGTTCCAACTTTCAAAACCATAAAATTTCGCACGAGGCGACTTTTGTCCGTTAAACTCCATTTCGATTCGAAACGATCGATTTCGATCGTTCAAATTGCCATTTCACTCAATTTTCATTACGTTAACTTCCAAAATAACCTAGACACGTGTATTAACATAAACATGACTCATTTGACTCCATTTCATCTTTAATTCCTCAAATTTGCCAAAAATCACACCTTTTGGATTTCTCATCCAATTTCAAAACTTTCAACTTTCAAAAACTTAACTCAAATTCCAATCCTCGACTCCTTGTTATGAAAATTGTTTCTAACATGTCCCTTAGCACATATATAACTTGTATGAGATTTCAAAACGTTTATTACTTTCATTTGAATTTCTTTTTCCAAATTAACTCGTTTTAGGCGTCGGCGAACGTTTTAAATCGTTTAAAGTCCATAATTATCGCCATCGACACCTAATAACTTCCAATTCAACTCAAACACATATATTTACATAAAACTTACCATTTGGCCTCATTTAGCTTTCAATTTCCAGTAATAGCCATAATTCACATATTGATAGCAATTTTGCCAACTTTCAATTTTCAAACTTAACTCATCTTAAGTTCATACACTCTATACACCACATAGGCAACCACATATAATTTTAACAACTTTGTACTCACAACTTCCATATGTATCTTCCAATACACTTTACAGATTATTACGTTGTCTACACAAAAAGTATAGCCTAATATTGTATTTCCTTACACAAAACATGTTTCATAATCTTCAAAGCCTCTGTATGCTATCTAACATGAGATTTTTCATGTATTCAACATAGTTATCACTCTCAATTAGGTTTTCATCAAATCTAACCCCTTATAACACATAATCCTCTTTAAGTCATAACTTAATATTACATTTTCCTTAATCCAAGCATGCTTCTCTTTCATTTGTGTACTCATAATACTATCTAGCATGAACTTTCACATATTTCCAACATAATCATATCTTTCAACTAGGTTTTCAACCAACTACCAACATATATTGCATGATTAACCAATAAATCATGATCTTTAGCTTGAAATCATACCTAAATACTCACCACCTTTGTTATACAACTTGAACACTTAGAGTTTTATAGTAAATCACATACATAGCATGCAAATCACATAATCAACATGTATCTCCATAGATACATGCATGGCTACTCTTAATCTTAAACTTAAACTCATAAACATCAAACTTTGAAACAAGAACATGGTTATACCTTTGTGTATGCCAAGCTTCTTTACATGTATAGCTTCCTTATGTTGAGTACTTCATTTTTCCTTCTTGCTCCTTAGTCATTTAACCATCATAGCTTGTAAATCATTAAGCTTTCTCCTTGAACCTCCATGGTTTCTTCTCATTTCTCTCTCTTTCTAGCATCTTCGAAACTTGCTGATAATAGAATGGACTTAGCAAAAATATGCTTACAATATAGATATATAAATATTATGTATATAATTTCCAGCACTTAACCTACCTTTAGTTAACTTAACTTGTATGGTTAAGGCTACATAGGTCATTTCACATAGAATTTCAATGGCAATTTGGACATTAAGCCATTATAGGACACCAAGGTCATTTCCCAACTTATCAAGGGCAATATGGTCATTAGCCAGAAAATCTAGGAAATTAAATCCCAATTAAATCCTAACTTATCCATTTTAATTCCATTTTGATCCAAATTTGTTTCATAAAACTTGAATTTTATTCCTCATCAAATTACTCCATACTTAACTTGTCCCAAATCTCTTGTCACACTTCAAAATACCAATTTCATCAATTACTCATAACAATTAGCCATAATTGCCAATTTTGCATAATATTCATCCTTAATTATTTACGAACCCTTTTTTTTTTTTTTTTTGTTCCATCAATAAATCAATTCCTTGAATTTCAATTATCTCAATATCGTCAACTTGCTCATTTTTCCATAAACCACTTCATTGAGAAGCGACCTCAATCAGATTACCAAAATCCCATCATCATTTATCCTTTTTAACTCATAATGTCTTGATTTCAACTTTAACGTCCACTGATTCGTTTACTTTACACACATCTGCTAATTTATAACTTTCTTGCATACAACATCCTTTATATACATTCTCGGGGTATTATTTTCCATTTCTACACATCGTGTAACTACATAACTAATTTCAATTCCTAATATCAATTTCTGCATAACTTCACAATATTAACAAATCATTATCCTCATTATTCTTTAAATCCATAATATACATATTAGGTCAAACTGCTCTTTCCTTCCTCAACTCATAAAGTCATACATTATCTAATCATTTCTATCACTTAGCCTCTCAGGGCCTATTCCTTTAGCTTACTGTTAATACTCATAACTAAGTATCAATTCACATACTCTTTTCTCATTCCATTATTTTATAAACTTTAAATCCTTCTATCTATATCTTGCCAAATATACATATATACACACATATTTAATTAATCACATAGGTCATTTAGCACATTTCTTACATAACAAAACATTCCTTGATACATTTAACATTAAACACTAGGTTTTACTGCTATCCTTTACTTAATTAATCATAATCCTTATTTAAAATTCTGTAAAATCCTGGGTTGTTACAGATAGGATTGAACCTTTTGATGCTAAACAAAGTTGCACAAAGTAATATGACACTAAATCATCTATTTGTATACCAATTTTAAGAAAATAATGAAACAACTAGAAGTTTTCTTTAAGGGAGGACTTGTGTTAGTTGTACATACGGTTTTGAATGCGAGAGTGATAGGATTGCACCTTTTGATGCTAAAAAAAGGTGAACGAAATAATATTACACTAAATCATCAATTTGTTTAACAATTTGAAGGAAATAATGAAACAATTAGAAGTTTCTTTAACCGAGGACTTGCGTTAGTTGTACGTACGGTTTTGAATGCGAGAGCGATAGGATTGCACCTTTTAATGCTAAACAAAGTTGAACGAAGTAATATGACACTAAATCATCTATTTCTTTACCAATTTGAAGGAAATATTGAAACAACTAGAAGTTTTCTTTCACCGAGGACTTGTGTTAGTTGTACGTACGGTTTTGAATACGAGAGTGATATGATTGCACCTTTTAATGCTAAACAAAGTTGAACGAAGTAATATGACACTAAATCATCTATTTCTTTACTAATTTCAAGGAAATAACGAAACAACTAGAAGTTTTCTTTAACCGAGGACTTGTGTTAGTTGTACGTACGGTTTTGAATGCGAGAGTGATAGGATTGCACGTTTTGATGCTAAACAAAGGTGAGCGAAGTAATATGACCCTAAATCATCTATTTGGTTACCAATTTGAAGGAAATAATGAGACAACTAGAAGTTTTCTTTAATCGAGGACTTGTGTTAGTTGTACGTACGGTTTTGAATGCGAGGGTTGTAACGATCCGCATTTTTGAAATATATAAAATTATAATTTATAAATGAATATTGAATTCTTTTAAATAAGTTATTAATGGAAATAAAATATTTAGAGGTGTGACAAGCAATTTGGGACAAGTGGATTATGGATTCTTGGATGGAAGAATTAAATGTAAGAATTATGAAACAAATTTGAATAAAAAGGGATTTAAATTGGATTTTTAGAGAGTTAAATTAGGAAGTTAGTGAATTTAAATTGTTAGTAATTGGTTAAATGACTAAAGGAATCTTAACAAGTTATAATATGACCTATGTACCCCAAACTAGTTAAATGTCTATGATATCCTTATGAAGTCATGGGAAATGGCTTAATTAACCTTGACTATGCTAAGTTAAGTGAACCAACCATGGTTAGTTGCTAGACAATTGATATAAGCATACATGCATATTCATTTCAGCATTACACTTAGCCTTTTTTTTTATCCTATCCTTCGAAGGTTGCAAGATAAGAGAGAAAAGAGAGAGAAATTAGGGTTTCCAAGAGAGCTTGAGGGATTCAAGAGAAAATTGGCCAAGAGAAGTGAGATAAATATCAAAAGTGGATCATCCAACACTTGTAAGGTTCCTATCAAGGAGAAGAATAGCAAAAAGAAGGTAGAAATTATGTTATAGCATCTAAATTTGTTATCTATGTGTTTACATGCAAGAAGTGAAGTAGCCATGCATGTAACTTTAGTAATATGTGTTGATTATGTGATGTTTATGAGTCTATGTACTTCATGTTGATTGTAGATGAAACCCTAAGCTCAAAGTGTAGCATAACAAAGGTGGCGAACTATTCATATGAATAGTTAAGTTAAATATTATGATCTAAGTCTTGATTGTATGTTTTAAGTTGCTAGACATGATGAAACCTAGATTGAGAGGTAAAAGAAATGAGTTACATGCATTATTACATGTCATGGAGTATTATAGAAGCATTAATGATGTCCAAAGCAAGCTTTATGAAGGATAACTGAATATTAGGCTATACTTTTTGGTTAAACCGAATTATAATCTGTAAAGTGTATTGTAAGGTACATATATAAGCTATGTGAGTATATCAAGTTGCTAATTGTGTATGTGGTCATGCATGTGAAGTATAGAGTTCCAAGAGTGAAGGTTGGTTTAAGTTTGTTAATTGGGAAAAATGATAGAATACAACCAATGGGTGATTTTTGGCCATTTTGAGTATTTAAACATGTAATAAGACCAAACATCTAAGTTTTATGTTCATACACGTGTTAAAATCGAATTGGAAGCAATTTGATACTTATGGTAGTAAATGACCGTTTTAAACGATTGAAAACATTAAAATACGACCAAAATGAAATCTTTGATAAAAAAAGGTTCAAATAATAATTTTTAAATGTTTCGAAAATCCACGCAAGTCAATTACATGTTATATGTGTTATGTGAAATGTTAGAATTGGAAAATTCACATTAGGGCCAAAGATAGCTAGGTTTTTGGAATGAAATTTTTTTTCTGTCACAGCAGCACTGCACCGGGGCGGGAAGAAATGAACTGGAGATGGAGTCGGGGCGCAGTGCCTCTGTATTGACCACGCCGAGGCGAGATCAAGGCGCGCCGGGGCGCCGGTTGGCCGAGAAGATCTCGCTGGGGGCGCAGTTTTCTCCGCCGGGGCGCCGTGACCTGGTTTTTGAAAAATAAATTATTTTAATTCCAAATTGCAATGTTTTGATATTCAATGATAGAAACACACATGTAAGTCATAAATTGATAAAAATAATCAATATGGTAGATCTTAAGGCTTAAGTGAACAATGTGTTACGTGATTAGGGTTATGTTAAACTAAGTGATAGCTTGTATAGCAAGTAATGGCATGCATGTGTATATAACTAATGCATAAACCAATATTATGGTCATGTAGGTCCTAGACGGGATAATATTTTACCAGTTGTGGTAGACGAGGACCAAGGCAAGTTTCTGACTAAGCTTTTAATTTCAGATCCTTGAACAGACATTCATGTTGTACATTCATGTTATTATGTAAAGTCCATTTCTTGTCGAACTATCTTGAAAAGGTCGATGCCAATTTTGGTTCTGGCTAGACACATGTATGTTTCATGTTAAATCCAGCTATTGATTGTTATGTTCTCCAATCCAAATTGTGGTGGTGCGGACTCTTGGTTATGCTGTAACAGAACAACCCTATTAACAAGGGGGAATAAAGGCTAAAGGAAATGAATTAATTATGACGTGGTTGCGTCGTTAGATGTTGTTGTGCACAATATAAAGTACGATGGGCTGATCACCCAGAGTACGCATCTAAACTGTTATTATTACCTTGTGGGCAATGTCAGTCTTTGTGATTGAGATTGTTCTTAACGTATTAAAATTTTATTTGGACAGTGTCACTGTAACAACCCGAAATCCCGACCATATTTAATTATCCGATTATCTCTGGATATTATATTATTTAACTTTAAAACCATAATAACAGGGATCTCGTGCGTTAAACTTAAACTTTTATTCTTTAAAACCATTTGGTTGACTATAATTTCGGTCCATTTTTCTTTTTTAACTTATTTAATAACTTACATTCCTTAAACCTGTCTCAGGATCGTAACGTTTACTTACCCTCCATTAAACTTAGGTCAAACATCAATTATTTGTGACCTATTATAATCATATATAATTTTATGATTTAGTATAACTTGCAAATAAAAATTCGCCATGAACTATCTATACATGGCCCTAATTGTGTACCTGTTCTGTACCTGCTCCTGTGCACGTATACATGCTTTCATACATTCATTCATTCTGTCTATCCAAATATACATTCTGCATCCACATATCTATCCATACATATGAGTTTATTTCATTTAAAACTCAACAAATAAATAATACATCTACTATATCATTTGCGTCTTCTCGCTGGATTATACATACCTACATACATACATACAATTCAACCTTTATGGATTTACAATCATATACACATTTCATATATATTAAATTCCTCACGTTCATCTATGCATTCAACTTTCCTTTTACCTTAGCTGCACCGGAACCTCCGGCCTTCTTATATTTTACCTGAAACGTTAGTTATAGCAAGAATGAGCATAAAGCTCAGCAAGTCAATCAGATAACACATTTCATGCTCGCAGTTTATAATATGCGTCATGCTTCACTTACTTTACCATGTATGTCCAAATATCACGTATTGCATTTAATAGTTAGTTCACGTTGTGGCACGGAGTGCCCATTTCAACTATCACATAGTTCACGTAATTCAATTAGTACTTTTAAGTCTGAGAAACTTGCCTGTACGCCTTTGTTTTACTTAACCTGTACTTCCTCAATCATCCTTCGTTATCCGTCTTATCGGCTTGCTCGTTTTGAACTCTGTCTTCTTTGAGCTCTTCCTTATCTTGCTAAAAGGCTTGTTAAAGCTATATCATTCACTTTAATGGCTACTTTGCTCTTCTTGATAACCTTTTCCAGCAATCTTTCATGGTTTTCAATGGAACCCTCGCTTTCCTTTCTTCTTTCTCTCTTTCTCTCTTGCTAGCAACTTTCGGGTGATGAAAATGAAATAAGGATTAGCCAACTTATTGCTTATAACATATAAATATATATATTACATGTAAATCTCCAACACTTAACTATACACTAGTTAAGTTTAACCCTTGCATGGTTAGGGGTAGTTGTGACATTTCCTTTCCATAATTGAGGGCATAATGAACAATTCACATACCAAGGATGCCATGGTCATTCTTTCAATTGTCAAGGATAGCATAGTCATTTCTCTTAAAATCTAGAGAATTAACTCTTCTAAATTATAAAATGCTCATTTGTTAATCAATTCAACTCCTTTTTGGTTCAAACTTGTTTCATCACAATTGAAATTTATTTTATCATTAAATAGTCCATAATTGGTTTGTCCCATAACACTTGTCACACCTTAAATACAAATTTCATTAACTAATTATTAATTCACAATAATCTCCAATTTACCTAATATTCCATTCTTAATTATTTACAAACCCTTTTTTTTGTTTCATCATCAATAAACTTCAACTTCCGACATCTCAAATAATCATGGTACTCATCTTTCCATAAACCGCTTCCTCAAGAAGCGAACCTCAACTGGATTACCAAAATCTATCGTCCTTTATCCTTTTTAAACTCATAATGTCCTACTTTTGACCTTAACGTCTATTGACTTATTTACTTCATGCACATGTGCTAATTCTCAACGTACAGACAATTTACATCCCATCTACGCACTTTCGGAGTATCACATTCTATATCTATGCATCATAACAAATGATTTTCTTCTTTAAATCCACAAATATCAATTTCTTATAACTTCAAAACCTTCCAAAATCATTGACTATATTATTTCCTTTAATCATTAGTATACCAATTTAGCACAATGGTTCCTTCTTTCCTACACGTACATACCTACCTTACCTTGTCATTCTCATAACTTCGCCTCTCCAGGCCTATTCATTAATCTTGTTATTAACATTCATAACTAAAACCTATTTCGCAAATTCTTTGCTTATTTCCATTATTTCCTCAAATTTTAACTTTCCTTTCTTTATCAAATCAAATATACATATACACATATACCTGTATTAAATCTATAATCCTGCTGACACATAATATCGTGTCTTACAATAATTCTTCCCAAATTACCTTATTATAGGTATTACAATAACTCATTTAGCTCAAATCCATTACATAACCATCAAAATTCTTTTTCTTTATAATTTCTCATTTTCCTAATTCTCTGGCTTAATTCATCTCTCTATATTCGACCACATAGGTCACATTCATTAAATTTATCACTTACTAAATCAACTTAATCACATAATAATCTCATTTAATCATTTTAACTAGGTTTTGTTTTATAACCTTCACTTAATTATCCATAATCCTTATTTAGAATTTCTGTAAAATCCTGGGGTGTCACAGTCGGTCTTAAAGATTGATATTGTTCTTACCATGTTCTTGGTCTTGTGACCATACAGCAATTAAAAATTCCATGTTCTCAGACATTCATGTTCAGCTTATGTTATGATCCTATCAGCATCTATTAAATTGTTACAAGTCCATGTTGACACACATTCCTACATTTCATTATAAACGAGTTATATTCATCATTTTGAAATATCATGTTATCTCATGTTTAATTACTTGCTGAGCTATTTTAAGCTCACTCTTGCTTTCATTCATGATATTTCAGCTAAGCCAGAGAAGACCGAGGGGTCTGGTGTAGACAAGGGTAAAGGAAAAGCCAACCACCAATAGATGTAATAATATTGTAATTATCGTGTAATTATTGTTATATGTTGTAATATGTCAGGTACGACAGATTGTATGCATAAAGGTACATAGAACCTGGGATTAGTTATGAATGAATGTAAATTAAGTTATTATTATCATTATTTTATTCAGTTTGGATGGATGAAATGACAGGGTAGATAGACACGTGCGCACTAAACCTATGGTTCAAGGGACCCGGATTTGGGGGCGTTACAAGAGTGATAGGATTGCACCTTTTGATGCTAAACAAAGTTGAACAAAGTAATATGACACTAAATCATCTATTTGTTTACCAATTTGAAGGAAATATTGAAACAACTCGAAGTTTTCTTTAACCGAGGACTTGTGTTAGTTGATCGTACAGTTTTGAATGCGAAAGTGATAGGATTGCACCTTTTGATGCTAAACAAACTTGAACGAAGTAATATGACACTAAATCATCTATTTCTTTACTAATTTCAAGGAAATAATGAAACAACTAGAAGTTTTCTTTAACCGAGGACTTGTGTTAGTTGTACGTACAGTTTTGAATGCGAGAGTGATAGGATTGCACATTTTGATGCTAAACAAAGGTGAGCGAAGTAATAGGACACTAAATCATCTATTTGTTTACCAATTTGAAGGAAATAATGAGACAACTAGAAGTTTTCTTTAACCGAGGACTTGTGTTAGTTGTACGTACGGTTTTGAATGCGAGAGTGATAGGATTGCACCTTTTGATGCTAAACAAAGTTGAACGAAGTAATATGACACTAAATCATCTATTTGTTTACCAATTTGAAGGAAATATTGAAACAACTCGAAGTTTTCTTTAACCGAGGACTTGTGTTAGTTGATCGTACAGTTTTGAATGCGAAAGTGATAGAATTGCACCTTTTGATGCTAAACAAAGTTGAACGAAGTAATATGACACTAAATCATCTTTTTGTATACCAATTTAAAGGAAATAATGAAACAACTAGAAGTTTTCTTTAACCGAGAACTTGTGTTAGTTGTACGTAAGGTTTTGAATGCGAGAGTGATAGGATTGCACCTTTTAATGCTAAACAAAGTTGAACGAAGTAATATGACACTAAATCATCTATTTCTTTACCAATTTGAAGGAAATAATGAAACAACTAGAAGTTTTCTTTAACCGAGGACTTGTGTTAGTTGTACGTACCGTTTTGAATGCGAGAGTGATAGGATTGCAACTTTTGATGCTAAACAAAGGTGAACGAAGTAATATGACACTAAATCATCTATTTGTTTACCAATTTGAAGGAAATAATGAGACAACTAGAAGTTTTCTTTAACCGAGGACTTGTGTTAGTTGTACGTACGGTTTAGAATGCGAGATTGAAAGGATTGCACCTTTTGATGCTAAACAAAGTTGAACGAAGTAATATGACACTAAATCATCTATTTGTTTACCAATTTGAAGGAAATATTGAAACAACTCGAAGTTTTCTTTAACCGAGGACTTGTGTTAGTTGATCGTACAGTTTTGAATGCGAAAGGGATAGGATTGCACCTTTTGATGCTAAACAAAGTTGAACGAAGTAATATGACACTAAATCATCTATTTGTATACCAATTTAATGGAAATAATGAAACAACTAGAAGTTTTCTTTAACCGAGGACTTGTGTTAGTTGTACGTAAGGTTTTGAATGCGAGAGTGATAGGATTGCACCTTTTAATGCTAAACAAAGTTGAGCGAAGTAATATGACACTAAATCATCTATTTCTTTACCAATTTGAAGGAAATAATGAAACAACTAGAAGTTTTCTTTAACCGAGGACTTGTGTTAGTTGTACGTACCGTTTTGAATGCGAGAGTGATAGGATTGCACGTTTTGATGCTAAACAAAGGTGAACGAAGTAATATGACACTAAATCATCTATTTGTTTACCAATTTGAAGGAAATAATGAGACAACTAGAAGTTTTCTTTAACCGAGGACTTGTGTTAGTTGTACGTACGGTTTTGAATGCGAGAGTGATAAGATTGCACCTTTTGATGCTAAACAAAGTTGAACGAAGTAATATGACACTAAATCATCTATTTGTTTACCAATTTGAAGGAAATATTGAAACAACTCGAAGTTTTCTTTAACCGAGGACTTGTGTTAGTTGATTGTACAGTTTTGAATGCGAAAGTGATAGGATAGCACCTTTTGATGCTAAACAAAGTTGAACGAAGTAATATGACACTAAATCATCTATTTTTATACCAATTTAAAGGAAATAATGAAACAACTAGAAGTTTTCTTTAACCGAGGACTTGTGTTAGTTGTACGTACGGTTTTGAATGCGAGAGTGATAGGATTGCACCTTTTAATGCTAAACAAAGTTGAACGAAGTAATATGACACTAAATCATGTATTTCTTTACCAATTTGAAGGAAATAATGAAACAACTAGAAGTTTTCTTTAACCGAGGACTTGTTTTAGTTGTACGTACGGTTTTGAATGTGAGAGTGATAGTGTAACGCCCCCAAAATCCCCACACTTTTGATGCGGCGGACCTTGTGCGTTAACTCCATACATTATCGACTTAACCAATGATCCCATAATCATATTGGTTGAATTAGTCTTATTTTAGACTATACATTAAAAATTTCTGATAACTTTGTCCCTGGATCTTAACTTGATCTCAGTCTCATAAGTATACAAGTATCAACTTGTGTTTCATCCGTATAAATGGATAAAACCATATATAACGGTCTAATTTTAACCTTAGGATTTAAATATTCTATAACATTACATGTTCCAACATCCACGGTATTAAATCATTAGGACGGCTCTTGGGAACAGATAATCCCGCGGTGAATGTTTGTATCTTCACCTGTGATAAATGTTTGCATCTTTATCCGTGACAAATGGTTGTATCTTTGTCCGGTGCAAAATTCTCTTTCCGTACAGAACATTACCCAACTAGTTAAAACCCTCATTCGAAACATATTTGTTTATAGTGATATCTCTTCATATCAATAATCCTACTTATATGGTATTCAGAATAGTAATAACGAGTTATACCTGGGTCCGAGGAACCTTAACGATGGATTTGACCAGTCAACATCGCTTAGTCCTGTCTCGGATGTACAGCACTCACAAGTTATTTATCGATCCTCATCCAGATAAGTAGATCATTATCAATACTATGTTAAGTCTTAACAATTCTATGTTATATCAAAATAAAGACATAACAACATTCTGATGATAATAATTTATATCATTCATTCAATATTCGGTTACATGTTTGTTTGTTCGTATTACAACAGTCAATATGACTTATATAAATACAAGTAATAAACATGAAAACCTAATCTACGCTTCATCTTTACGTTCATGATCTTCTTAACGTTCATCTTTAATCTGCAAATAAGGTTTTATTCGCAAGAATGAGCACGACGGCTCAGCAAGTCTAACATACAACACATACGCGGTTTATGCTTTCATATAAACTTTAACATGTCTTGACTGAATATAATTCTTCATTTAATATCACATATAACTCACATTCCAACAATTTATATCACATTGACACACAAAGTGTATAAATCCTGTTCATAAATCGTAAACATAACGCATAACATTTAGAAGGCTTATAAACATCAGTTAAAGACTTCACATATCATCTATTGCATAATAACATGACATTATACATCTCATTTATCATTTTAACAATACTAAACAAGTAGCACATAGCAAGAGTTAGAAGACTTGCCTTGAAACCATGTTAGGGTTTCCCGGGAAATCGTTAAACGCCTACAAAAAGGGTTACGCGACCCCGAACGTTAGTTTATCAAATTATCCTTTTGAATAAGTCTTAGAATAACTTAACTAAACTATTTTCATTGGTAGAATCATTTCTTTAAGTGGCGAACTCAAAATCCTAATTTTAAGTGCTTCCACCCGAATGGTTCCTAAATTTTTCAGCTTTGACGTCCTTTCCGGTAACTGCCATAACTTTGTCATACGGAAACATTTTTGAGTGATTCTTGAGTATAAATTGCTTAGAATTTCATGATCTACAACTTTCATTTAGGTTACTAAGGCAGATTCAGACTTTAAATATTTGGAAATTTGCAAAAATATTCTGCGACTATATTAGACTTAACTTTCTTTGATCCGATTGGTAAAACATGATACCTCAAGCATTAATTTGCTAAGATAACATGTTCTAACACTCCGTATCACTTCATAACATAAAAATAACAAAATCATAAACCTACTTATATAAGATTTCATGACTTTTTCTCAAGAACACGAAGAACGAATCGAAGAACACGAAGCACAAAGTTTCATCGTTCTTCGTTTCGACTACTAAAACTTGATGCCACAAGCATTATTTAGAAAGGCCATCATGTTTCATCATCCCATAACACTAAATTACCAAATCATAAACCTACTTATATAGAAATTATGACTTTTGCTCAAGAACACACGAAGAACACGAAGAACGAAAAATCGTACATGGTAACGACTTATGTTCTTGAGCTTTTGGATTTCATACTTGAAATAATTTGAGCATTATAACTGCTTACATATGTGATTATAACACTTTATAATTGACAAAATTTGGTCATTATAACGACTTTTTTACTTAATTATAACAATTTATAATAATACTCCAGAACATACGAAGAACACGAAGAACGGATAAACCGTACATAGATACGACGTATGTTCTTGAACTTTAAACTATCAAATGAAATTTGACATAACAACGACTTGCTCAAGTCATAAGGAACACGCAGAACGAAAAATCGTACATGGCTACGACTTATGTTCTTGAGCCTCATCGATAAAAATAAACATTACAATAACTAAGAATCGTACCTTTTGTTATTTGCAAGCTTTAACTATTTCTTTGCAATTTCCAATACATGAATTATAACTAGGAGTAATAGATATAGAGAGTAATTTTGCTCTTGCAAAAGCTTTGGAAAAAGATGAAGAAATGAATGAGTTTAGCTTCCTATTTATAGGAAAATCAAAGGTCGGGGTAATTTGGTCATTAGTTAAAAAGACCAAGGGCATTTTAGTCTTTTCGCACATTATTTAATTAATAAAACTAAAATAATATCTAGAGTGTGCCAGGCGTGTGCCAGCGTGTGCCAGGCGTGTGCCAGCATGTGCCAGCGTGTGCCAGGCATGCGCCAGCATGTGCCAGCCACACTCTTACCCACTCTTTCTTCCGTTTTCAGCATATCGGATAAATCGCGTACGATTAATTTAAAATATTTCGCATTAGTAATATAAGTTTTAATTACTTATACATATTTTATTCATAAAATACATCATACAGTATTAATATGATGTCTCGTCTGACCCTCAAAGTTTTTCTTAAATTAATCTCGGATAACCTTCCGTGTATTTTTCTCAAATACACCTACCGGGCGACGCGATTGATAAATTTCTTTCATTCTAGACACTAATTATGATTGAATAATATAATTAGGTATTAATCTGATAAATTTGATTATTCAAATTTAATGTTAACCTATCTCATGATCCGTTTGATGAAAACAATACGGACGAATTAGCAGTTAATTATATAACAGTCTGATTCCAACTAATTTGGTTAACTTCTACTGATTTAAAATTTTGATATTACTGAGTTTTGTTCCGAATGATCACTTTTCTGTAAAGTGAAAAGTCCAAAAGACTTGGCACGTTTTTTGGTGAATAGTGTGTTTGACGACCATTTCTCAGAAAATGGTTAGAAGACCAAAAAGTCAAAAATAATATTTATTTTCGTCTTTTCCCTATTTCGTCTTATTCTCGACACACTTTTCGAGAAAAATCTTTTATTGCTTATTACGCACCGGTGTTGCATACAAACACTATATCCATCAACGGTTTGATCAAAAATAGAAAGCGTTTCCGTTTGAAGAGCGTTTTGCGTTTTAATTTGGGAAAAATATCAGTGGCTCCCTGGTATCTATTCCCCGTATAAATGCTATAACGTGAAATGGAAAAAGTCCAAACGTTGAAAAGAACGTTCGAAAAGACGACAAACATTCTCTCGTAAATCGTGTCTTTTTCCCAAGAAATTTTTATTGATTCCTTGGCATTTAAACCTCATATTATCACTATGTTGTGAAATGTAAGAAGTCCTACAGATGAAAGAAACAGTCAAACGAATGAAAAACGTTACCTCATGAATAGTGCTTTTACACGTTTTTCGAGAAAAAACTTTTATTGACTGTTACGTGTTTTCAAATCGTGGGAAGGTTGAATCCTTAAACGGAATGTCAATTTGACCTTCACATTTTGCTCAGGGACCTAGGTTATTTTCTAGGGTTTAGACCCTAGGGTTAGGGTTTAGGTTTGAACTCTTTTTTCCAATTTAGGTTTTTGTCCTAAATTGCCTTTTGATTTTTAATAAGTGTTAAGGTTAACTACTCAAACCAAAACACAAAATCCTACACATAGATAATTCACATATCCCATTTAAAAGATCCATTCAAGCTTTACTAATCACATAACACATAATTTAGGTTAAAGAATTTAACCTCTTAGTTGTATACGATCGTAGTTTCGAGTCGTATATATATTCTTTAAGATAACTCAAGGTATGCTTAAGCAATCAATCTTAGGTTTTGAATTCACAACCTTACTTAGATCTTGTTAGATCACTTTGAAAAATATTTGGGATATTACAGATAGGATTGCACGTTTTGATGCTAAACAAAGGTGAACGAAGTAATATGACACTAAATCATCTATTTCTTTACAATTTGAAGGAAATAATGAAACAACTAGAAGTTTTCTTTAACGGAGGACTTGTGTTAGTTGTACGAACGGTTTTGAATGTGAGAGTGATAGGATTCCACCTTTTGATGTTGAACAATGTTGAACAAAGTAATATGACATTAAAACATCTACTTGTTTACCAATTTGAAGGAAATAATGAAACAACTAGAAGTTTTCTTTAACCGAGGACTTGTGTTAGTTGTACATACGGTTTTGAATGCGAGAGTGATAGGATTGCACGTTTTGATGCTAAAAAAAGGTGAACGAAGTAATATGACACTAAATCATCTATTTGTTTACCAATTTGAAGGAAATAATGAGACAACTAGAAGTTTTCTTTAACCGAGGACTTGTGTTAGTTGTACGTACGGTTTTGAATGCGAGAGTGATATGATTCTACCTTCTGATGTTGAACAAAGTTGAACAAAGTAATATGACATTAAAACATCTATTTGTTTACCAATTTGAAGTAAATAATGAAACAACTAGAAGCTTTTTTTAACCGAGGACTTGGGTTAGTTGTACGTACGGTTTTTAATGTGAGAGTGATAGGATTCCACCTTTTGATGTTGAACAAAGTTGAACAAAGTAATATGACATTAAAACATCTATTTGTTTACCAATTTGATGGAAATAATGAAACAACTAGAAGTTTTCTTTAACGGAGGACTTGTTTTAGTTGTACGTACGGTTTTTAATGTGAGAGTGATAGGATTCCACCTTTTGATGCTAAACAAAGTAAAACGAAGTAATATGATACTAAATCGTCTATTTGTTAACCAATTTGATGGAAATAATGAAACAACTAGAAGTTTTCTTTAACCGAGGACTTGTGTTAGTTGTACGTACGGTTTTGAATGCGAGGGTGATGGGATTGCACCTTTTGATGCTGAACAAAGGTGAACGAAGTAATATGACACTAAATCTTCTATTTGTTTACCAATTTGAAGGAAATAATGAAACAACTAGAAGTTTTCTTTAACCGAGGACTTGAGTTAGGTGTACGTACGGTTTTGAATGCGAGAGTGATAGGATTCCACCTTCTGATGCTAAACAAAGATGAACGAAGTAATATGATACTAAATCATCTATTTGTTTACTAATTTCAAGGAAATAATGAAACAACTAGAAGTTTTCTTTAATCGATGACTTGTGTTAGTTGTACGTACAGTTTTGAATGCGAGAGTGATAGGATTGCACCTTTTGATACTAAACAAAGTTGAACGAAGTAATATGACACTAAATCATCTATTTGTTTACCAATTTGAAGGAAATAATGAAACAACTAGAAGTTTCTTTAACCGAGGACTTGTGTTAGTTGTACGTACGCTTTTGAATGTGAGAGTGATAGGATTGCACCTTTTGATGCTAAACAAAGGTGAACGAAGTAATATGACACTAAATCATCTATTTGTTTTCCAATTTGAAGGAAATAATGAAACAACTAGAAGTTTTCTTTAACCAAAGACTGGTGTTGGTTGTATGTACGGTTTTGAATGCGTGAGTGATAGGATTCCTGTAATGACCGAGAAAATTACGAACCTAATTTTTTTTTTTTATTTAATTATATCCATAATAATATATGAGGTATGAAGTATATGTGTATGTGATAAGTTGTATGATGAGAGGTATTAAATTAGTTAATTAAATTAATTAACTAAAGAAGGAAAAAGATTTCAAGAGAAGCTTTTGTGATAAAATCACAAAGCTTGAATGTTGGCCTTGTTTGACAATTAAGAAGTTTTATAATGAACAAGTTAATTACTTGTATGAATAATGAGAAAGAAGAAGCAAGTGAATTATTAAAGATAACCCCATTGTGGAAATAATTGTACGTGTATGAGTAATGATATTATAAGCCCAATTTGATGATAAGGGTTAGTGAATGAATTAATTTAATCAAGTCAATTTGCTTGTATTATTAAGTGTTAGGGTTTTATTAAAATAAACCCAAGAGTTGGTAAGTGATGGTGTTATGTAAGCTAATTTAATTAAGGAGTCCGATGGACTTATAAATAGCAAATCTAATTGGATTATATTTTAAATCCAAATGAGTGGTTAAACTAGGACAATTAAGTTTACCTAGTAGCCCAAGTAATTAATTTAATTAGTAGTCCATGTAAATTATTAAATAAGCCCAATGCTTATTTTAATTAAAGATAGCATAGTTATGTAAATGCTAGCCCAATGTGTGATATAAATTGAGCCCAAACAATTTAATTGAATGAGTCCAATAGAACTTAATTCTAAGATCCAAAGTGGAGCCCAATAAGCTTGTATAGGTAAATATGTATACATATATTGGTGTATATATATATATGGATACTTATATAATTATATAAGACTTAAAAATAAAGTCAAATTGGATAAATATTGGTCAATCCCGAATTTTGGGGCCCACATGGATATAAAGCTAGCTTGTTGGATGATTTTGGAGTGTAAATTGGTTCAAGTAACATTCAACCACCCTAGTCAATCAAAGGGTCAATCAAAATGTCCATCAAGTGGTCATTCCATGCATAGTAAGCAAGATTAGAGCCTTAATCAACTAATGTTAGTTGATTAGGAAAGTTAATGGTAAAATCCTAGACTTCTATAAATAAGAAGGAGCAAAGACTTGCTAGGTTTGTTAGTCATTTTGTAAGAACTCCAAGAGAGAATAGAGAGAGCATTCTAGAGAAAATAGAGAGAACTCTTGAGAGTGGGTTTTTCACCAAGGAGATTGCTAGAGACTTATCAAGGAGGAGTCACCAACAAAGCCTCTAGACAAGAGAAAAAGAACATAAGGTTCAAAAGTGTTCTATCTCATCTTTATTTCATTTTTGTAGGCTATATATGTTTTATATGGTCAAAATATATTTTTAACCGATCAAAAGTGGTTTTGATGGTCTAGAAGTCTTAAGCTATGATAAATTGGTAGATACATGGTTTGATATGCTTAAATCATGATTTGGTATGTGAGAAATGTATAAAAGTTGTAGAAATGTTCATAACATATTTTACCGGTAAAACCCTAACGATACATGTTGTGTTTAAGGTTGTAGTTTGAAATATACAAGTTGGAAAATTAATTTCTATGGTTAGAAAGTTAGATCTATGAGTCTTAAAGAAAAGTCCAACTTGAAGTTTTCAAAAATATTGAATAACGAAGAAGTTATAGCTTTTATCGGAAAGGATGTCGTTTTTAGACCCTAGATGGTTCGATCCGTAATTTTCATGTAAAACGTTTTCAAAAAGAGGATCGAGCCATGGAATATTGTAAAACAAGAGGTTAGGAACACAACAACACTAAGTTGGTGTTATTTGGATGTGTAGAGTTTATTTTATTCAAGTTTGAACCATTAAAATCAAGGATTTGTGAAGTTAGTTTTCACTTTGACTTTGTGAGCGATTTTAATCTTAGATCCGTTTGGAATTTGGATTTTTAATATAAAGTGAAATTGTAGATCATGAAATTCTAATGAATTTAGACTCAAAAATCACCTCAAAATGTTTCCGTATAAAGAAGTTATGGTTGTCGGAGTGACTGGAGGTCGAACAGCCCATTATAGGGTTTTGGCTTCTGTTTTGGACGCCGGGGCATTCATTTGAGCGCCGGGGCTTTCAAGGCCAGAAAGTTCAAGTTGTTGGGTCGGGTCGGGTCGGTCCGAGTTGGTCCGGGACGGTCCGGGTCGGGTTTTATTGGAAAATTTAAGTATAACCAAGTGTAAAATGAAGGTATTTGTGTATTGAACCAATATATAGAATTTATTTGTAATTAATGGGTAGCAAAATGTTTAAAATAAAGATTAATGTTAACACCATTAAAAAGTTAACTATTGGTATTGTTTAAAGATTTTTATTAAAATATTATTAAATGATTAATAATATTAGTATATGATTAAAAAGTTATTAAATGATTAATAATGATAGTTAATGATTAAAATATTATTAAATGGTTAATAATATTAGTAAATGATTAAAATATTATTAAATGATGAATAATATTAATAAGTGATTAAAATATTATTAAATGGTTAATAATATTAATAAATGACTAAAATATTATTAAATGGTTAATAATATTAATAAGTGATTAAAATATTATTAAATGGTTAATAATATTAATAAGTGATTAAAATATTATCAAATGGTGAATAATATTTGTAAATGATTAAAATATTATTAAATGATTAATAATATTAATAAGGATTAAAATATTATTAAATGGTTAATAATATTAGAAAGTTAATAAAATATTATTAAATAGTTAATAATATTAGATAATGAATAAAATATTATTAAATGGTTAATAATATTAGTATATGAATAAAATATTATTGAATAGTTAATAATATTAGATAATGAATAAAATATTATTAAATGGTTAATAATATTAGTAAGTTAATAAAATATTATTAAATGATTAATAATATTAGTAAATTAATAAAGGATTTAAATATTATTAAATGGTTAATAATATTAGTATACGAATAAAATATTATTAAATAGTTAATAATATTAGATTATGAGTAAAATATTATTAAATGGATAATAATATTAATAAGAGAAGAAAATAGTATTAAATGATATTATTTTGATTATAAAATATTATTAAATGGATAATAATATTTATAAGTTATTGAAGATATTATTTGATGAATAATATTGTTTGAAGAGTAAGACATTATTAATAATGTTAACCTATGAGTGAAATATTATTAAATGATTAATAATATTAACTAATGATAAGGATATTATTAAAGGATTAATAATATTATTGAGAGGATAAAATATTATTAAATGGTTAATAATATTTATAAATGATTAAGACATTATTTGATGATTAATATCATTGGGGATAGTGTAAAGCATTATTTAATTATTAATAATGTTAATAAGTGTTTGAGATAATAAAGAGGTTAAGAGAATTATCAGATGGTTAATAATATTGAGGAGCTAAGTGATTTATTATTGAAATAATAAATGGTTAAAATATTATTATACGATTAATAATATTATATGTAGTAATTATATATTATCAAATGAGATAATATTATAAAACAATGAAGTGATGGTTATGTGAGTCGAAATATTATCAAGGGATTGCTAATATTATTAAGAGTTTTAAGGTTATGATTAAGTGATAGATGATTTAAGACATATATGTTAAGGTTATTAATGTTAAATAAACCTACATGTGTTATGCTAATTGGAGGATCAATGTTATTGAATATTAGGTCACCCAAAGGAAGTATTTTAAAGTTGAATAGCAGTAGTCAGCGGAACAGACAAGTTCTTCTTAACCCTAACTTGTATTTATTGTTGCAAGTTTCCTTCAACTTTATGTACATTGAGCTATTCAAATTATTGTTGAGCAAATTCTACACTCGTAGTTATTTGATCGAACTTAAAGTGGACTAATTATCTAAAATTATTCCACCTCATTGTTGGTTATTGTATTCGCACATAGTGCCTTTGCAAATGTTATAGTTCAGAAATTTACGAACTGTTTAAGGACGTCTAAGCTAATTGTTTCGGCTAGACAAATGCATGTTTAAATTCATTTAATTGAATATTATAAAAGCTTATCCAAACCATTGGCTGGTGCGGATTCTTACTGTAAGACTGAGAAAGAACAATCCCTAGTTACCCAAAGGAAGTATTTTAAAGTTGAATAGCAGTAGTCAGCGGAACAGACAAGTTCTTCTTAACCCTAACTTGTATTTATTGTTGCAAGTTTCCTTCAACTTTATGTACATTGAGCTATTCAAATTATTGTTGAGCAAATTCTACACTCGTAGTTATTTGACCGAACTTAAAGTGGACTAATTATCTAAAATTATTCCACCTCATTGTTGGTTATTGTATTCGCACATAGTGCCTTTGCAAATGTTATAGTTCAGAAATTTACGAACTGTTTAAGGACGTCTAAGCTAATTGTTTCGGCTAGACAAATGCATGTTTAAATTCATTTAATTGAATATTATAAAAGCTTATCCAAACCATTGGCTGGTGCGGATTCTTACTGTAAGACTGAGAAAGAACAACCCCTAGTTAAAGGGGGATTTTTATTCGTCGGAGACCCGACAGCGCGCAAGAAAACTAAATGTGATGCATATACATAGGACATGAGAGGACTGATCCCCTCGAGTGTCCCGTTATTTTTACAAGGTGTCAGACATTGTATGTCTGTTCTACCTTAGCAGCAGTTCATGGTCTTTTGAGACCCCTCAGCAGTAAAGAGTCAATTCATTCTTTTATTGAACATTGATTCTTGTTATTTCACAATTGTTATCTATTGTTGAAACCCTTGAAGATAAATCCTTTTCATTCACGATATATCAATTCTCGTTTATTTAAACTTGCTGGGCAAAGTAGTTGCTCACCCTTGCTATATCATGAACTATTTTCAGTTAAGCCGAGTAATCTAAGGAGTACCACGGCAAAGGAAGGATGAACGAGTAGACGTAATTAGTCGTACTATATGTGTAAACCTGTTATATTATAAGGTAATGATGATGTATTAAGGTTAGTGGAACCTGGGATTGAAGGTACGTTTTGTATTGAAAGTATGTATGTTTCCGCGAGTTATTAAAGTTTTAGATTATGAATGTTTGTTGAGTGATGAATAGTGAGCACCGAACTCGAGGTTCAAGGAACTCGGATTTGGGGGCGTCACAATTCCACCTTTTGATGCTAAACAAAGTTGAACAAAGTAATATGACATTAAAACATCTATTTGTTTACCAATTTGAAGTAAATAATGAAACAACTAGAAGTTTTTTTTAACCGAGGACTTGTGTTAGTTGTACGTACGGTTTTTAATGTGGGAGTGATAGGATTCCACCTTTTGATGCTAAACAAAGTAAAACGAAGTAATATGATACTAAATCATCTATTTTTTAACCAATTTGATGGAAATAATGAAACAACTTGAAGTTTTCTTTAACCGAGGACTTGTGTTAGTTGTACGTACGGTTTTTAATGTGAGAGTGACAGGATTCCACCTTTTGATGCTAAACAAAGTAAAACGAAGTAATATGATACTAAATCGTCTATTTGTTAACCAATTTGATGGAAATAATGAAACAACAAGAAGTTTTCTTTAATCGAGGACTTGTGTTAGTTGTACGTACGGTTTTGAATGCGAGAGTGATGGGATTGCACCTTTTGATGCTAAACAAAGGTGAACGAAGTAATATGACACTAAATCATCTATTTGTTTACCAATTTGAAGGAAATAATGAAACAACTAGAAGTTTTCTTTAACCGAGGACTTGAGTTAGTTGTACGTACGGTTTTGAACGCGAGAGTGATAGGATTCCACCTTCTGATGCTAAACAAAGATGAACGAAGTAATATGACACTAAATCATCTATTTGTTAACCAATTTGATGGAAATAATGAAACAACTAGAAGTTTTCTTTAACCGAGGACTTGTGTTAGTTGTACGTACAGTTTTTAATGTGAGAATGACAGCATTCCACCTTTTGATGCTAGACAAAGTAAAACGAAGTAATATGATACTAAATCGTGTATTTGTTAACCAATTTGATGGAAATAATGAAACAACTAGAAGTTTTCTTTAACCGAGGACTTGTGTTAGTTGTACGTACGGTTTTTAATGTGAGAATGACAACATTCTACCTTTTGATGCTAGACAAAGTAAAACGAAGTAATATGATACTAAATCGTCTATTTGTTAACCAATTTGATGGAAATAATGAAACAACTAGAAGTTTTCTTTAACCGATGACTTGTGTTAGTTGTACGTACGATTTTTAATGTGAGAGTGATAGGATTCCACCTTTTGATGCTAAACAAAGTAAAACGAAGTAATGATACTAAATCGTCTATTTGTTAACCAATTTGATGGAAATAATGAAACAACTAGAAGTTTTCTTTAACCGAGGACTTGTTAGTTGTACGTACGGTTTTGAATGCGAAAGTGATGGGATTGCACCTTTTGATGCTAAGCAAAGGTAAACGAAGTAATATGACACTAAATCATCTATTTGTTTACCAATTTGAAGGAAATAATGAAACAACTAGAAGTTTTCTTTAACCGAGGACTTGAGTTAGTTGTACGTACGGTGTTGAATGCGAGAGTGATAGGATTCCACCTTCTGATGCTAAACAAAGATGAACGAAGTAATATGACACTAAATCATCTATTTGTTTACCAATTTCAACAAAATAATGAAACAACTAGAAGTTTTCTTTAATCGAGGACTTGTGTTACTTGTACGTACAGTTTTGAATGCGAGAGTGATAGGATTGCACCTTTTGATACTAAAAAAAGTTGAACGAAGTAGTATGACACTAAATCATCTATTTGTTTACCAATTTGAAGGAAATAATGAAACAACTAGAAGTTTCTTTAACCGAGGACTTGCGTTAGTAGTACGTACGATTTTAAATGTGAGAGTGATAGGATTGCACCTTTTGATGCTAAACAAAGGTGAACGAAGTAATATGACACTAAATCATCTATTTGTTTTCCAATTTGAAGGAAATAATGAAACAACTAGAAGTTTTCTTTAACGAAAGACTGGTGTTGGTTGTACGTACGGTTTTGAATGCGTGAGTGATAGGATTCCACCTTTTGATGCTGAACAAAGTTGAACAAAGTAATATGACATTAAAACATCTATTTGTTTACCAATTTGAAGTAAATAATGAAACAACTAGAAGTTTTTCTTAACCGAGGACTTGTGTTAGTTGTACGTACGGTTTTTAATGTGGGAGTGATAGAATTCCACCTTTTGATGCTAAACAAAGTAAAACGAAGTAATATGATACTAAATCGTCTATTTGTTAACCAATTTGATGGAAATAATGAAACAACTAGAAGTTTTCTTTAACCGAGGAGTTGTGTTAGTTGTACGTACGATTTTTAATGTGAGAGTGACAGGATTCCACCTTTTGATGCTAAACAAAGTAAAACGAAGTAATGATACTAAATCGTCTAGTTGTTAACTAATTTGATGGAAATAATGAAACAACTAGAAGTTTTCTTTAACCGAGGACTTGTGTTTGTTGTACGTACGGTTTTGAATGCGAGAGTGATGGGATTGCACCTTTTAATGCTAAACAAAGGTGAACGAAGTAACATGACACTAAATCATCTATTTGTTTACCAATTTGAAAGAAATAATGAAACAACTAGAAATTTTCTTTAATCGAGGACTTGAGTTAGTTGTACGTACTGTTTTGAATGGGAGAGTAATAGGATTCCACCTTCTGATGCTAAACAAAGATGAACGAAGTAATATGACACTAAATCATCTATTTGTTTACCAATTTCAAGGAAATAATAAAACAACTAGAAGTTTTCTTTAATCGAGGATTTGTGTTAGTTGTACGTACAGTTTTGAATGCGAGAGTAATAGGATTCCACCTTCTGATGCTAAACAAAGGTGAACGAAGTAATATGACACTAAATCATCTATTTGTTTACCAATTTCAAGGAAATAATAAAACAACTAGAAGTTTTCTTTAATCGAGGACTTGTGTTAGTTGTACGTACAGTTTTGAATGCGAGAGTGATAGGATTGCACCTTTTTATTCTAAACAAAGTTGAACGAAGTAATATGACACTAAATCATCTATTTGTTTACCAATTTGAATGAAATAATGAAACAACTAGATGTTTTCTTTAACCGAGGACTTGTGTTAGTTGTACCTACGGTTTTGAATGCGAGAGTGATAGGATTGCACGTTTTGATGCTAAAGAAAGGTGAACAAAGTAATATGACAGTAAATCATCGATTTCTTTACCAATTTGAAGGAAATAATGAAACAACTAGAAGTTTTCTTTAACCGAGGACTTGTATAGTTGTACGTACGGTTTTGAATGCAATAATGATAGGATTCCACGTTTTGATGCAAAACAAAGGTGAACGAAGTAATATGACGCTAAATCATCTATTTGGTTACTAATTTGAAGGAAATAATGAGACAACTAAAAGTTTTCTTTAACCGAGGACTTGTGTTAGTTGTACGTACGGTTTTGAATGCGAGAGTGATAGGATTCCACCTTTTGATGTTGAACAAAGTAATATGACATTAAAACATCTATTTGCTTACCAATTTGAAGGAAATAATGAAACAACTTGAAGTTTTCTTTAACCGAGGACTTGTGTTAGTTGTACGTACGGTTTTTAATGTGATAGTGGTAGGATTCCACCTTTTGATGCTAAACAAAGTAAAACGAAGTAATATGATACTAAATCATCTATTTGTTAACCAATTTGATGGAAATAATGAAACAACTAGAAGTTTCTTTAACCGAGGACTTGCGTTCGTTTTACGTACGGTTTTGAATGTGAGAGTGATAGGATTGCACCTTTTGATGCTAAACAAAGTTGAAAGAAGTAATATGACACTAAATCATCTATTTGTTTACCAATTTGAAGGAAATAATGAAACAACTAGAAGTTTCTTTAACCGAGGACTTGCGTTAGTTGTACGTACGATTTTGAATGTGAGAGTGATAGGATTGCACCTTTTGATGCTAAACAAAGGTGAACGAAGTAATATGACACTAAATCATCTATTTGTTTTCCAATTTGAAGGAAACAATGAAACAACTAGAAGTTTTCTTTAACCAAAGACTGGTGTTGGTTGTACGTACGGTATTGAATGCGTGAGTGATAGGATTCCACCTTTTGATGCTGAACAAAGTTGAACAAAGTAATATGACATTAAAACATCTATTTGTTTACCAATTTGAAGGAAATAATGAAACAACTAGAAGTTTTTTTTAACCGAGGACTTGTGTTAGTTGTACGTACGGTTTTGAATGTGAGAGTGATAGGATTCCACCTTTTGATGCTAAACAAAGTAAAACGAAGTAATATGATACTAAATCATCTATTTGTTAACCAATTTGATGGAAATAATGAAACAACTAGAAGTTTTCTTTAACCGAGGACTTGTTTTAGTTGTACGTACGGTTTTTAATGTGAGAGTGATAGGATTCCACCTTTTGATGCTAAACAAAGTAAAACGAAGTAATATGATACTAAATCATCTATTTTTTAACCAATTTGATGGAAATAATGAAACAACTAGAAGTTTTCTTTAACCGAGGACTTGTTTTAGTTGTACGTACGGTTTTTAATGTGAGAGTGATAGGATTCCACCTTTTGATGCTAAACAAAGTAAAACGAAGTAATATGATACTAAATCGTCTATTTGTTAACTAATTTGATGGAAATAATGAAACAACTAGAGGTTTTCTTTAACCGAGGACTTGTGTTAGTTGTACGTACGGTTTTGAATGCGAGAGTGATAGGATTGCACCTTTTGATGCTAAACAAAGTTGAAAGAAGTAATATGACACTAATTCATCTATTTGTTTACCAATTTGAAGGAAATAATGAAACAACTAGAAGTTTCTTTAACCGAGGACTTGCGTTAGTGTTACGTACGATTTTGAATGTGAGAGTGATAGGATTGCACCTTTTGATGCTAAACAAAGTTGAACAAAGTAATATGACATTAAAACATCTATTTGTTTACCAATTTGAAGTAAATAATGAAACAACTAGCAGTTTTTCTTAACCGATGACTTGTGTTAGTTGTACGTACGGTTTTTAATGTGGGATTGATAGAATTCCACCTTTTGATGCTAAACAAAGTAAAACGAAGTAATGTGATACTAAATCGTCTATTTGTTAACCAATTTGATGGAAATAATGAAACAACTAGAAGTTTTCTTTAACCGAGGAGTTGTGTTAGTTGTACGTACGATTTTTAATGTGAGAGTGATAGGATTGCACCTTTTGATGCTAAACAAAGGTGAACGAAGTAATATGACACTAAATCATCTATTTGTTTTCCAATTTGAAGGAAATAATGAAACAACTAGAAGTTTTCTTTAACGAAAGACTGGTGTTGGTTGTACGTACGGTTTTGAATGCGTGAGTGATAGGATTCCACCTTTTGATGCTGAACAAAGTTGAACAAAGTAATATGACATTAAAACATCTATTTGTTTACCAATTTGAAGTAAATAATGAAACAACTAGAAGTTTTCCTTAACCGAGGACTTGTGTTAGTTGTACGTACGGTTTTTAATGTGGGAGTGATAGAATTCCACCTTTTGATGCTAAACAAAGTAAAACGAAGTAATATGATACTAAATCGTCTATTTGTTAACCAATTTGATGGAAATAATGAAACAACTAGAAGTTTTCTTTAACCGAGGAGTTGTGTTAGTTGTACGTACGATTTTTAATGTGAGAGTGATAGGATTGCACCTTTTGATGCTAAACAAAGGTGAACGAAGTAATATGACACTAAATCATCTATTTGTTTTCCAATTTGAAGGAAATAATGAAACAACTAGAAGTTTTCTTTAACGAAAGACTGGTGTTGGTTGTACGTACGGTTTTGAATGCGTGAGTGATAGGATTCCACCTTTTGATGCTGAACAAAGTTGAACAAAGTAATATGACATTAAAACATCTATTTGTTTACCAATTTGAAGTAAATAATGAAACAACTAGAAGTTTTCCTTAACCGAGGACTTGTGTTAGTTGTACGTACGGTTTTTAATGTGGGAGTGATAGAATTCCACCTTTTGATGCTAAACAAAGTAAAACGAAGTAATATGATACTAAATCGTCTATTTGTTAACCAATTTGATGGAAATAATGAAACAACTAGAAGTTTTCTTTAACCGAGGAGTTGTGTTAGTTGTACGTACGATTTTTAATGTGAGAGTGACAGGATTCCACCTTTTGATGCTAAACAAAGTAAAACGAAGTAATGATACTAAATCGTCTAGTTGTTAACTAATTTGATGGAAATAATGAAACAACTAGAAGTTTTCTTTAACCGAGGACTTGTGTTTGTTGTACGTACGGTTTTGAATGCGAGAGTGATGGGATTGCACCTTTTAATGCTAAACAAAGGTGAACGAAGTAACATGACACTAAATCATCTATTTGTTTACCAATTTGAAAGAAATAATGAAACAACTAGAAATTTTCTTTAATCGAGGACTTGAGTTAGTTGTACGTACTGTTTTGAATGGGAGAGTAATAGGATTCCACCTTCTGATGCTAAACAAAGATGAACGAAGTAATATGACACTAAATCATCTATTTGTTTACCAATTTCAAGGAAATAATAAAACAACTAGAAGTTTTCTTTAATCGAGGATTTGTGTTAGTTGTACGTACAGTTTTGAATGCGAGAGTAATAGGATTCCACCTTCTGATGCTAAACAAAGGTGAACGAAGTAATATGACACTAAATCATCTATTTGTTTACCAATTTCAAGGAAATAATAAAACAACTAGAAGTTTTCTTTAACCGAGGACTTGTGTTAGTTGTACGTACAGTTTTGAATGCGAGAGTGATAGGATTGCACCTTTTGATACTAAACAAAGTTGAACGAAGTAATATGACACTAAATCATCTATTTGTTTACCAATTTGAAGGACATAATGAAACAACTAGAAGTTTTCTTTAACCGAGGACTTGTGTTAGTTGTACCTACGGTTTTGAATGCGAGAGTGATAGGATTGCACGTTTTGATGCTAAAGAAAGGTGAACAAAGTAATATGACAGTAAATCATCGATTTCTTTACCAATTTGAAGGAAATAATGAAACAACTAGAAGTTTTCTTTAACCGAGGACTTGTATAGTTGTACGTACGGTTTTGAATGCAATAATGATAGGATTCCACGTTTTGATGCAAAACAAAGGTGAACGAAGTAATATGACGCTAAATCATCTATTTGGTTACTAATTTGAAGGAAATAATGAGACAACTAAAAGTTTTCTTTAACCGAGGACTTGTGTTAGTTGTACGTACGGTTTTGAATGCGAGAGTGATAGGATTCCACCTTTTGATGTTGAACAAAGTAATATGACATTAAAACATCTATTTGCTTACCAATTTGAAGGAAATAATGAAACAACTTGAAGTTTTCTTTAACCGAGGACTTGTGTTAGTTGTACGTACGGTTTTTAATGTGATAGTGGTAGGATTCCACCTTTTGATGCTAAACAAAGTAAAACGAAGTAATATGATACTAAATCATCTATTTGTTAACCAATTTGATGGAAATAATGAAACAACTAGAAGTTTCTTTAACCGAGGACTTGCGTTCGTTTTACGTACGGTTTTGAATGTGAGAGTGATAGGATTGCACCTTTTGATGCTAAACAAAGTTGAAAGAAGTAATATGACACTAAATCATCTATTTGTTTACCAATTTGAAGGAAATAATGAAACAACTAGAAGTTTCTTTAACCGAGGACTTGCGTTAGTTGTACGTACGATTTTGAATGTGAGAGTGATAGGATTGCACCTTTTGATGCTAAACAAAGGTGAACGAAGTAATATGACACTAAATCATCTATTTGTTTTCCAATTTGAAGGAAATAATGAAACAACTAGAAGTTTTCTTTAACCAAAGACTGGTGTTGGTTGTACGTACGGTTTTGAATGCGTGAGTGATAGGATTCCACCTTTTGATGCTAAACAAAGTTGAACAAAGTAATATGACATTAAAACATCTATTTGTTTACCAATTTGAAGGAAATAATGAAACAACTAGAAGTTTTTTTTAACCGAGGACTTGTGTTAGTTGTACGTACGGTTTTGAATGTGAGAGTGATAGGATTCCACCTTTTGATGCTAAACAAAGTAAAACGAAGTAATATGATACTAAATCATCTATTTGTTAACCAATTTGATGGAAATAATGAAACAACTAGAAGTTTTCTTTAACCGAGGACTTGTGTTAGTTGTACGTACGGTTTTTAATGTGAGAGTGATAGGATTCCACCTTTTGATGCTAAACAAAGTAAAACGAAGTAATATGATACTAAATCATCTATTTTTTAACCAATTTGATGGAAATAATGAAACAACTAGAAGTTTTCTTTAACCGAGGACTTGTTTTAGTTGTACGTACGGTTTTTAATGTGAGAGTGATAGGATTCCACCTTTTGATGCTAAACAAAGTAAAACGAAGTAATATGATACTAAATCGTCTATTTGTTAACTAATTTGATAGAAATAATGAAACAACTAGAGGTTTTCTTTAACCGAGGACTTGTGTTAGTTGTACGTACGGTTTTGAATGCGAGAGTGATAGGATTGCACCTTTTGATGCTAAACAAAGTTGAAAGAAGTAATATGACACTAATTCATCTATTTGTTTACCAATTTGAAGGAAATAATGAAACAACTAGAAGTTTCTTTAACCGAGGACTTGCGTTAGTGTTACGTACGATTTTGAATGTGAGAGTGATAGGATTGCACCTTTTGATGCTAAACAAAGTTGAACAAAGTAATATGACATTAAAACATCTATTTGTTTACCAATTTGAAGTAAATAATGAAACAACTAGCAGTTTTTCTTAACCGATGACTTGTGTTAGTTGTACGTACGGTTTTTAATGTGGGATTGATAGAATTCCACCTTTTGATGCTAAACAAAGTAAAACGAAGTAATGTGATACTAAATCGTCTATTTGTTAACCAATTTGATGGAAATAATGAAACAACTAGAAGTTTTCTTTAACCGAGGAGTTGTGTTAGTTGTACGTACGATTTTTAATGTGAGAGTGACAGGATTCCACCTTTTGATGCTAAACAAAGTAAAACGAAGTAATGATACTAAATCGTCTAGTTGTTAACTAATTTGATGGAAATAATGAAACAACTAGAAGTTTTCTTTAACCGAGGACTTGTGTTTGTTGTACGTACGGTTTTGAATGCGAGAGTGATGGGATTGCACCTTTTAATGCTAAACAAAGGTGAACGAAGTAACATGACACTAAATCATCTATTTGTTTACCAATTTGAAAGAAATAATGAAACAACTAGAAATTTTCTTTAATCGAGGACTTGAGTGAGTTGTACGTACTGTTTTGAATGGGAGAGTAATAGGATTCCACCTTCTGATGCTAAACAAATATGAACAAAGTAATATGACACTAAATCATCTATTTGTTTACCAATTTCAAGGAAATAATAAAACAACTAGAAGTTTTCTTTAATCGAGGATTTGTGTTAGTTGTACGTACAGTTTTGAATGCGAGAGTAATAGGATTCCACCTTCTGATGCTAAACAAAGGTGAACGAAGTAATATGACACTAAATCATCTATTTGTTTACCAATTTCAAGGAAATAATAAAACAACTAGAAGTTTTCTTTAATCGAGGACTTGTGTTAGTTGTACGTACAGTTTTGAATGCGAGAGTGATAGGATTGCACCTTTTGATGCTAAACAAAGGTGAATGAAGTAATATGACACTAAATCATCTATTTGTTTACCAATTTGAAGGAAATAATGAAACAACTAGAAGTTTTCTTTATCCGAGGAGTTGTGTTAGTTGTACGTACTGTTTTGAATGCGAGATTGATAAGATTGCACGTTTTGATGCTAAACAAAGGTGAACGAAGTAATATGACACTAAATCATCGATTTCTTTACCAATTTGAAGGAAATAATGAAACAACTAGAAGTTTTCTTTAACCGAGGACTTGTATAGTTGTACATACGGTTTTGAATGCAAGAGTGATAGGATTGCACGTTTTGATGCAAAACAAAGGAGAACGAAGTAATATGACGCTAAATCATCTTTTTGTTTACTAATTTGAAGGAATTAATGAGAGAACTTGAAGTTTTCTTTAATCGAGGACTTGTGTTAGTTGTACGTACGGTTTTGAATGCGAGACTGATAGGATTCCACGTTTTGATGTTGAACAAAGTTGAACAAAGTAATATGACGTTAAAACATCTATTTGTTTACCAATTTGAAGGAAATAATGAAACAACTAGAAGTTTTCTTTAATCGAGGACTTGTGTTAGTTGTACGTACAGTTTTGAACGCGAGAGTGATAGGATTGCACCTTTTGATACTAAACAAAGTTGAACGAAGTAGTATGACACTAAATCATCTATTTGTTTACCAATTTGAAGGAAATAATGAAACAACTAGAAGTTTCTTTAATCGAGGACTTGCGTTAGTTGTACGTACGATTTTGAATGCGAGAGTGATAGGATTGCACCTTTTGATGCTAAACAAAGGTGAACGAAGTAATATGACACTAAATCATCTATTTGTTTTCCAATTTGAAGGAATAATGAAACAACTAGAAGTTTTCTTTAACGAAAGACTGGTGTTGGTTGTACGTACGGTTTTGAATGCGTGAGTGATAGGATTCCACCTTTTGATGCTGAACAAAGTTGAACAAAGTAATATGACATTAAAACATCTATTTGTTTACCAATTTGAAGTAAATAATGAAACAACTAGAAGTTTTTCTTAACCGAGGACTTGTGTTAGTTGTACGTACGGTTTTTAATGTGGGATTGATAGAATTCCACCTTTTGATGCTAAACAAAGTAAAACGAAGTAATGTGATACTAAATCGTCTATTTGTTAACCAATTTGATGGAAATAATGAAACAACTAGAAGTTTTCTTTAACCGAGGAGTTGTGTTAGTTGTACGTACGATTTTTAATGTGAGAGTGACAGGATTCCACCTTTTGATGCTAAACAAAGTAAAACGAAGTAATGATACTAAATCGTCTAGTTGTTAACTAATTTGATGGAAATAATGAAACAACTAGAAGTTTTCTTTAACCGAGGACTTGTGTTTGTTGTACATACGGTTTTGAATGCGAGAGTGATGGGATTGCACCTTTTAATGCTAAACAAAGGTGAACGAAGTAACATGACACTAAATCATCTATTTTTTTACCAATTTGAAAGAAATAATGAAACAACTAGAAATTTTCTTTAATCGAGGACTTGAGTTAGTTGTACGTACTGTTTTGAATGGGAGAGTAATAGGATTCCACCTTCTGATGCTAAACAAAGATGAACGAAGTAATATGACACTAAATCATCTATTTGTTTACCAATTTCAAGGAAATAATAAAACAACTAGAAGTTTTCTTTAATCGAGGATTTGTGTTAGTTGTACGTACAGTTTTGAATGCGAGAGTAATAGGATTCCACCTTCTGATGCTAAACAAAGGTGAACGAAGTAATATGACACTAAATCATCTATTTGTTTACCAATTTCATGGAAATAATAAAACAACTAGAAGTTTTCTTTAATCGAGGACTTGTGTTAGTTGTACGTACAGTTTTGAATGCGAGAGTGATAGGATTGCACCTTTTGATACTAAACAAAGTTGAACGAAGTAATATGACACTAAATCATCTATTTGTTTACCAATTTGAAGGACATAATGAAACAACTAGAAGTTTTCTTTAACCGATGACTTGCGTTAGTTGTACGTACGATTTTGAATGTGAGAGTGATAGGATTGCACCTTTTGATGCTAAACAAAGGTGAACGAAGTAATATGACACTAAATCATCTATTTGTTTTCCAATTTGAAGGAAATAATGAAACACCTAGAAGTTTTCTTTAACGAAAGACTGGTGTTGGTTGTACGTACGGTTTTGAATGCGTGAGTGATAGGATTCCACCTTTTGATTTTGAACAAAGTTGAACAAAGTAATATGACATTAAAACATGTATTTGTTTACCAATTTGAAGGAAATAATGAAACAACTAGAAGTTATTTTTAACCGAGGACTTGTGTTAGTTGTACGTACGGTTTTTAATGTGAGAGTGATAGGATTCCACCTTTTGATGCTAAACAAAGTAAAACGAAGTAATATGATACTAAACCATCTATTTGTTAACCAATTTGATGGAAATAATGAAACAACTAGAAGTTTTCTTTAACCGAGGACTTGTGTTAGTTGTACGTACGGTTTTTAATGTGAGAGTGACAGGATTCCACCTTTTGATGCTAAACAAATTAAACGAAGTAATATGATACTAAATCGTCTATTTGTTAACCAATTTGATGGAAATAATGAAACAACTAGAAGTTTTCTTTAACCGAGGACTTGTGTTAGTTGTACGTACGATTTTTAATGTGAGAGTGACAGGATTCCACCTTTTGATGCTAAACAAAGTAAAACGAAGTAATATGATACTAAATCGTCTATTTGTTAACCATTTTGATGGAAACAATGAAACAACTAGAAGTTTTCTTTAACCGAGGACTTGTGTTAGTTGTACGTACGGTTTTGAATGCGAGAGTGATTGGATTGCACCTTTTGATGCTAAACAAAGTTAAAAGAAGTAATATGACACTAAATCATCTATTTGTTTACCAATTTGAAGGAAATAATGAAACAACTAGAAGTTTCTTTAACCGATGACTTGCGTTAGTTGTACGTACAATTTTGAATGTGAGAGTGATAGGATTGCACCTTTTGATGCTAAACAAAGGTGAACGAAGTAATATGACACTAAATCATCTATTTGTTTTCCAATTTGAAGGAAATAATGAAACAACTAGAAGTTTTCTTTAACGAAAGACTGGTGTTGGTTGTACATACGGTTTTGAATGCGTGAGTGATAGGATTCCACCTTTTGATGCTGAACAAAGTTGAACAAAGTAATATGACATTAAAACATGTATTTGTTTACCAATATGAAGGAAATAATGAAACAACTAGATGTTTTTTTTAACCGAGGACTTGTGTTAGTTGTACGTACGGTTTTTAATGTGAGAGTGATAGGATTCCACCTTTTGATGCTAAACAAAGTAAAACGAAGTAATATGATACTAAACCATCTATTTGTTAACCAATTTGATGGAAATAATGAAACAACTAGAAGTTTTCTTTAACCGAGGACTTGTGTTAGTTGTACGTACGGTTTTTAATGTGAGAGTGACAGGATTCCACCTTTTGATGCTAAACAAATTAAACGAAGTAACATGATACTAAATCGTCTATTTGTTAACCAATTTGATGGAAATAATGAAACAACTAGAAGTTTTCTTTAACCGAGGACTTGTGTTAGTTGTACGTACGATTTTTAATGTGAGAGTGACAGGATTCCACCTTTTGATGCTAAACAAAGTAAAACGAAGTAATATGATACTAAATCGTCTATTTGTTAACCATTTTGATGGAAACAATGAAACAACTAGATGTTTTCTTTAACCGAGGACTTGTGTTAGTTGTACGTACGGTTTTGAATGCGAGAGTGATTGGATTACACCTTTTGATGCTAAACAAAGTTAAAAGAAGTAATATGACACTAAATCATCTATTTGTTTACCAATTTGAAGGAAATAATGAAACAACTAGAAGTTTCTTTAACCGAGGACTTGCGTTAGTGTTACGTACGATTTTGAATGTGAGAGTGATAGGATTGCACCTTTTGATGCTAAACAAAGGTGAACGAAGTAATATGACACTAAATCATCTATTTGTTTACCAATTTGAAGGAAATAATGAAACAACTAGAAGTTTTCTTTAACCGAGGACTTGTGTTAGTTGTACGTACCGTTTTGAATGCGAGAGTGATAGGATTGCACCTTTTGATGGTAAACAAAGTTGAACGAAGTAATATGACACAAAATCATCTATTTGTTTACCAATTTGAAGGAAATAATGAAACAACTAGAAGTTTCTTTAACCGAGGACTTGCGTTAGTGTTACGTACGATTTTGAATGTGAGAGTGATAGGATTGCACCTTTTGATGCTAAACAAAGGTGAACGAAGTAATATGACACTAAATCATCTATTTGTTTACCAATTTGAAGGAAATAATGAAACAACTAGAAGTTTTCTTTAACCGAGGACTTGTGTTAGTTGTACGTACGGTTTTGAATGCGAGATTGATAGGATTGCACGTTTTGATGCTAAACAAAGGTGAACGAAGTAATATAACACTAAATCATCGATTTCTTTACCAATTTGAAGGAAATAATGAAACAACTAGAAGTTTTCTTTAACCGAGGACTTGTATAGTTGTACGTACGGTTTTGAATGCAACAGTGATAGGATTGCACGTTTTGATGCAAAACAAAGGAGAATGAAGTAATATGACGCTAAATCATCTATTTCTTTACCAATTTGAAGGAAATAATGAGACAACTAGATGTTTTCTTTAATCGAGGACTTGTGTTAGTTGTACGTACGATTTTGAATGCGAGAGTGATAGGATTCCACGTTTTGATGTTGAACAAAGTTGATCAAAGTAATATGACATTAAAACATCTATTTGTTTACCAATTTAAAGGAAATAATGAAACAACTATAAGTTTTCTTTAACCGAGGACTTGAGTTAGTTGTACGTACGGTTTTGAATGCGAGAGTGATAGGATTGCACGTTTTGATGCTAAACAAAGGTGAACGAAGTAATATGACACTAAATCATCTATTTGTTTTCCAATTTGAAGGAAATAATGAAACAACTAGAAGTTTTCTTTAACGAAAGACTGGTGTTGGTTGTACGTACGGTTTTGAATGCGTGAGTGATAGGATTCCACCTTTTGATGCTGAACAAAGTTGAACAAAGTAATATGACATTAAAACATGTATTTGTTTACCAATTTGAAGGAAATCATGAAACAACTAGAAGTTTTTTTTAACCGAGGACTTGTGTTAGTTGTACGTACGGTTTTTAATGTGAGAGTGATAGGATTCCACCTTTTGATGCTAAACAAAGTAAAACGAAGTAATATGATACTAAACCATCTATTTGTTAACCAATTTGATGGAAATAATGAAACAACTAGAAGTTTTCTTTAACCGAGGACTTGTGTTAGTTGTACGTACGGTTTTTAATGTGAGAGTGACAGGATTCCACCTTTTGATGCTAAACAAATTAAACGAAGTAATATGATACTAAATCGTCTATTTGTTAACCAATTTGATGGAAATAATGAAACAACTAGAAGTTTTCTTTAACCGAGGACTTGTGTTAGTTGTACGTACGATTTTTAATGTGAGAGTGACAGGATTCCACCTTTTGATGCTAAACAAAGTAAAACGAAGTAATATAATACTAAATCGTCTATTTGTTAACCATTTTGATGGAAACAATGAAACAACTAGAAGTTTTCTTTAACCGAGGACTTGTGTTAGTTGTACGTACGATTTTGAATGCGAGAGTGATTGGATTGCACCTTTTCATGCTAAACAAAGTTGAAAGAAGTAATATGACACTAAATCATCTATTTGTTTACCAATTTGAAGGAAATAATGAAACAACTAGAAGTTTCTTTAACCGAGGACTTGCGTTAGTGTTACGTACGATTTTGAATGTGAGAGTGATAGGATTGCACCTTTTGATGCTAAACAAAGGTGAACGAAGTAATATGACACTAAATCATCTATTTGTTTACCAATTTGAAGGAAATAATGAAACAACTAGAAGTTTTCTTTAACCGAGGACTTGTGTTAGTTGTACGTACGGTTTTGAATGCGAGAGTGATAGGATTGCACCTTTTGATACTAAACAAAGTTGAACGAAGTAATATGACACTAAATCATCTATTTGTTTACCAATTTGAAGGAAATAATGAAACAACTAGAAGTTTCTTTAACCGAGGACTTGCGTTAGTGTTACGTACGATTTTGAATGTGAGAGTGATAGGATTGTACCTTTTGATGCTAAACAAAGGTGAACGAAGTAATATGACACTAAATCATCTATTTGTTTACCAATTTGAAGGAAATAATGAAACAACTAGAAGTTTTCTTTAACCGAGGACTTGTGTTAGTTGTACGTACGGTTTTGAATGCGAGATTGATAGGATTGCACGTTTTGATGCTCAACAAAGGTGAACGAAGTAATATGACACTAAATCATCGATTTCTTTACCAATTTGAAGGAAATAATGAAACAACTAGAAGTTTTCTTTAACCGAGGACTTGTATAGTTGTACGTACGGTTTTGAATGCAAGAGTGATAGGATTGCACGTTTTGATGCAAAACAAAGGAGAATGAAGTAATATGACGCTAAATCATCTATTTGTTTACCAATTTGAAGGAAATAATGAGATAACTAGATGTTTTCTTTAATCGAGGACTTGTGTTAGTTGTACGTACGGTTTTGAATGCGAGAGTGATAGGATTCCACGTTTTGATGTTGAACAAAGTTGAACAAAGTAATATGACATTAAAACATCTATTTGTTTACCAATTTAAAGGAAATAATGAAACAACTAGAAGTTTTCTTTAACCGAGGACTTGAGTTAGTTGTACGTACGGTTTTGAATGCGAGAGTGATAGGATTGCACCTTTTGATGCTAAACAATGTTGAAAGAAGTAATATGACACTAAATCATCTATTTGTTTACCAATTTGAAGGAAATAATGAAACAACTAGAAGTTTCCTTAACCGAGGACTTGCGTTAGTGTTACGTACGATTTTGAATGTGAGAGTGATAGGATTGCACCTTTTGATGCTAAACAAAGGTGAACGAAGTAATATGACACTAAATCATCTATTTATTTACCAATTTCAGCCTTCCTTGAGCTTCCTAAATCAAACACTCAACAATCACTTTGTTATTTTCCTTTTTTCTCAATATTTTTGCTTCTTTGCTCTCTGTTTTCTCTCTCTACAAATGGACGGGAAGGATAAATAATGGCTGGTATAAGAAATATACTATCCCAAGCTTTAGACAAAACTCTGATACATGGACTATATAGCCCCCCCTATGCCTGACTTGTTCCCTTCTTTTGCCAACAAACTGCTGCTTTCTTGAGCCAAGAGCTCTTGCGCATGCTCTGCTCCTGAAACTTTGTCCCAAAATAGGTGTCACTCCTAATTTTCTACCGGGTTATGTTTTGCTTCTTGGGCTGGGCTGCTACTTGCTTAGTTAATTGAACAATTGGTTTGTGGCCCAATTGGATGGTTAACTAGCAACTAAACTTCGGGTTGATGCAATTTAAATACTTGGGCCAATTTAAAATACTCATCACCATTAATTAATAATTTTATTAATTAATTTATATATAATCCAATTAGACTTGCTATATTCAATTTAATTGGATATTTAATTAATCTAAGATCTAATCAATTTATTGATATTAATATTCTTAGATTAGTCCACTAATTTAATTATCCCATTAGTTGGACTCCCTTTAATTTAATCTAAATATATTACTAATTTACTAATTTAATCGCATCAAGATTTAAATTAGTTCATGGAATATTCATTACATTAATAAATAAATTCATAATTTATTTAAAATGAAATTTAAAATTTTGCGGACATTACAATCTCCCCCCCCAATTTAAAGAAAATAATGAAACAACTAGAAATTTTCTTTAATCGAGGACTTATGTTGGTTGTACGTACGGTTTTGAATGCGAGAGTGATGGGATTGCACCTTTGAAAGTAGTATGCCCTCAAGCCAATCACATTTGATGTGATAAGCATATACTTTGTAATCTTGTTCATTTATTAATAAAAGTATCAAGGCATTTCTTTATTCATGATTAATTACTTGAATTAATCAAATGGATAAACCCATAGTTTTCGAGCAATGCTTTTAGAACCATGATGAGGATCATGCTAATGAGATCTAAATTCAAGATAGCTCAAAACTAAAATTGTTCCTAATCGTTGGATCACTAAAAAGGGGATTAGTAAATCCGGATAGATTGGTACATACTATGCTTGCTCTTATGAAGATGATGATTGATCTCATAATCATTTGTGTAGAGACACTAAAGCAAGTACGTAGGTGCTTATTAGAGAATAAGTTCACTGAACGTGACTCGCTCAAGGAACACCTAATGGAGTTTTACTCGTCTGTCAATAGGAGTTCCTTATGTGATAGTCGTACAAGTGATCCTTAGACTTGAGATCATCTTAGTATCTTGTGTGTACTAAGTTATACTTTGACATATTTCTTAAGACCTATTGGTATATCAAATGATGTGCTTGGGTATAATAAGGTACACATGGAGATAGATGAATGGTCAACAAAGGATCTACCACTTCCAATAAAGGGAGAGAATGTCCTATGCGATTCAATAAGTGACAACTCAGAAATCCCTGGCCAGGGTTGAATGGAATTAGAAAGGAGTTTCTAATTTACATTAACTAGAGTTGTGTATTTGTGAATTGAAATGCATATAATCAAATAAATAAGACTTGACAGAAATTCCGTGTCTTATATTTGATTGGGACATTGTGTGGTAGAAGGATTGAATTGTACTGTAACTATTTGCTGAAAGGTTCTTTTACGATTAAATGTTGAAATCTATATTATCTGGAAAGTCGACTAATCGCTAAGGGGGCTTACCCTTATTGTGAAATAATTATTTATTCTGAATTAAAGAGTTAATTCGTAATAAATGAATTAGAATTGTTCTAATTTATTTATTATACAACCGGTTTAATATGGAGAACTTAAAGGGTCACACCGCAAAAGAGTAATATTTATTTTAGAAGTGGATGACATAATTATAATAATAAATTAAGTATATTTAATTTATACTATGATGATAGAATAAATTAAATAGCTTAATATTTATAATTTAGTATTTTAGAAATACTAATTATAAATTAATAAGAGGAGTCTTATTATTATTATTATTATTATTACAATTATTATTATTACTATTATTATTATTATTTAGTTCCTAAATGGTTTATGAATTGATTAATAAGTAGTAATATTATTATTAAATAATTAAGTTCCTAAATAGTTTAGGAATTATAATTATAATAATTAATTAAATTACTAAATGGTTTAGTAATTAATTAATAAGAAGTACTCTCATTATTAAATAATTAAGTTCCTAAATGCTTTAGGAATTGTAATTAATTAATTTAGTTCCTAATTAAATAGGGAATTAAATTAAAACCCTAATCCTGAATAGTTTAGGAGGATTGACTAGATCTATAAATAAGAGGAGTCTTATCATAGATCAAGGTTACACACTCTTTCATTAGATTAGTGAGTGTACTCCATAATTCTCTAGATCTAAGAGTTAGAGAGAGAGAGAGAATTAGGGCTAGCCACCCATGGTTTGGAGAAACTAAGATCCACTTCTTTAATTCATAGATCTCTTGGTGGATCACCTCTAGAGGCTTCACACTTGGGGAGCTAACATTGATCCATGGAATCTAATCGGTGAATTTGAAGAAGAACATGAAAAGATTAAAGGGAGATGAACTTGTACCCGTGGAAGCTTGGTTCTACAAAGGTATAAATTCTTTTATCCTTCCTCAATTAATAATAGTCGCACAAGAAAGATCCGGGTTATTGGTGTTGTTTTGTAATATTCATAGACGCAATCAAATTGCATAAAATTAGCGGAAGCATGGTAAAATTAAATTTAAAAATTTACAAACCATAATCCAGGTTCGACCTTTATGCGCAACTATTAATTAATAAAGAAGAAGTTAGAGATATACCCTTGTAGAACTCAAAGTTTCAACGGGTACAAGTTCACCTCCAAATCCTTCGCGTTCTCCTTGAATTTCACCGATTGGATTCTAATGATCCACGTTAGCCACCCAAGTGTTTGACCTCTAGAGGTGATCCACCAAGGAATAACAATAATTCAAGAAGTGGGTGATGGCAAACCCTAGTTTTCTCTCTCCAAAGAATATATGAGTACTCTTCCAAAAACTTATGGAAGTGTATGTGTGTAACCCTAATCCATAATAAGACTTCTCTTATTTATAGACTTAGTAAACCCTCCTAACACCTTTAGGAATAGGGTTTTTAATTAAACTCCTAATCTAATTAGGATCTTAATTAATTTAATATAATAATTATAATTCCTAAACTATTTAGGAACTTAATTATCAATTAGGAGAGTACTCTTATTAATTAATTCCTAAACCATTTAGGAACTAAATAATAATAATAATAGTAATAATAATAATAAGACTCCTCTTATTAATTTATAGTTAGTATTTCCAAAATACTAAATAATAAATATTAAGCTATTTAATTTATTCTATCAACATAGTATAAATTAAATATACTTAATTCATTATTACAATTATGCCATTTACTTCTTAAATAATTATTTTCCTTTTGCGGTGTGACCCTTTAGGTTCTCCATATTAAACCGGTTATAGAATAAATTAATTAGAACTATTCTAATCTTATTTATTAAATAAATTAAACTATTTAATTCATTTAAATAAATAATATTTATTCCATAATAAGGGTAAGCCCCCTTAGCGATCAACGACTTTCCAGATAATATAGATTTCAACATTTAATCACAAAAGAACCTATTCAGCGAATAGTTACCGTACAATTCAATCCTTCTACCTCACAACGTCCCAATCAAATATAAGACATGGTATAACTGTCAAGTCTTATTTTATTTGATTATATGCATTTCGATCCTTAAATGAATAACTCTAATTAATGTAAATTAGAAACTACTTTCTAATTTTCATTCTGCCTTGGCCAAGGACTACTGAGTTGTCATATATCGAATCGCATAGGACATTCCCTTCTTTTACTAGAAGTGGTAGATTCTTTGTTGATCATTCACCTATCTCCATGTATGACTTATTATATCCAATCATACCTTTTGATACACCCTAAAGGTTTTAAGGTGTGACGACCCCAAATCCGGGTTCCTTGAACCTCGGATCCGGTTCAACACGAGTACAACCTTTTCCTTATTGTTCATGAATTACAACAATATTATAATTGATAAATAACCATTTATTTATAATTTTACAACATCTCTTTCTATTCCAGAATCGAAATCTTTATACATTCCTAGTATGTCTTAATTTCATACATGATACGACATTCTATTACAATCAACTTGTGTATTTACCATTCATATAACATACCAACTAAAGTCTTAGGCTACACAATCATTTACCTGTCCAATTTGGACTGATATCTACCATAGATATTTAGATCTTCAGTGAAAGTATTATGCTTTCCTGTTCCTTGATCTTTATCGACAACTTAACCTGACTTGCACTATCTGAAAATGTTGGTTTTAAACAAGAGTGAGCACGACGGCCCAACAAGTTTAACAGTTTCACATAACACATTGCATGCTTCATATTTTAAACATACTATGCATTTTATACTTACATCATGCTTCTCAGGCATTTCATACAATAACCAACTAGCATTTAGCAAATCCTGTTTCATTCTTGTACATATTTTTCATGTAATCATACTTCATGCGTGTCACATATCACAAGATCATCATTAGATTATTTTATCAACAATTAAATATCACATGGCAGCATGTTAATCCACATAGGAGCAAGTCCTGAAAAACTTGCCTGGCAGCTTCTACCATTTACGCTTATTTGCGTCTCTTGTTCAACCTACAATTTATATATAGAATTGACATAATCATTAGATATCAGGACTATTAATTAGTCTTAACTTAAGACCTTAACTTCAAATTATTAACTCTTTAGTTGTCCGACAATTGAACATTTACGTTCTGGACAAAAACCCTAGCCCAAACCTAGGTGGACATATCGGGTACGCTTAACCAACTTTACGCATTCACTGTACGTTCATCGTACGACCCACTTTTATTAAGTTGTCTAAATTAGTCACAAGCGGACTATTTACATCGGTTTAATTTAATTAAACATTCTTCTTTTATATAACTAAATGATTTTGACATTTAATAATGTACCAAATACCCCAAGATATTATCTACCTTTGATAATATTTAACTACATTCAAATATTATTACTTATTTAATAATATTTTACTCACTTATTAATATTATTAACCATTTAATAATATTTTAATCACTTATTAATATTATTAATTATTTAATAATATTTTAATTCCATATTAATATTATTAACCATTTAATAATATTTTAATTCCCTTATTAATATTATTAACCATTTAATAATATTTTAATCCCTTATTAATATTATTAATCATTTAATAATATTTTATTCTCTTATTAATATTATTAATCATTTAATAATATTTTAATCTCTTACTAATATTATTAGTCATTTAATAATATTTTAATCACTTATTAATATTATTAATCATTTAATAATATTTTAATCATTTATTAATATTATTAACTATTTAATAATATTTTAATCTCTTATTAATATTATTAACCATTTAATAATATTTTAATCACTTATTAATATTATTAGCCATTTAATAATATTTTAATCTCTCATTAATATTATTAACCATTTAATAATATTTTAATTACTTATTAATATTATTAAACATTTAATAACATTTTATTTATTATCAAATATTATTAATCATTTAATAATATTTTACTACCTTATTAATATTATTAAGCATTTAATAATATTTTACTCACTTACTAATATTATTAATCATTTAATAATATTTTCATAATATTTTCATGATTTTCTAATATTATTATATTAATAATAATATTAAACGTTTGATAATATTTATCCTCTTTTAATTATTAAATCAATTATTTATCATTAAAAATACATTTATTGATTTAAAAATAATAAAAAAATAAAATAATAATTTTTTTATCAAGTCGGGCGTCTTGACGCCACTCCAAGGCATTTTTGGGGCGTCTAGACGCCCATGGACAGAAGCAAGGGCGTACACTAGGGCGTCTAGACGCCGGGCCATTTTTTTGGCTGCCGGAACCTCTCTTACTCATTTGGTCATAACTTTGTCATACGGAAATATTTTGAGATGATTTTTGAGTTTAAATTCATTAGAATTTCATGATCTACAATTTCTCTTTAGATCACAAATCCAAATTCCGAACGGAACTAGACTAAAAATGGCTCACAAGGATAAAGTGAAAACTAAAATCACAAATCCTTGGTTTTAAAGGTTCAAACTTGAATAAAATGAAATCTATTCATCCAAATGACACCAACTTAGTGTTGTTATCTTCCTAACCTCTTGTCTTACAACATTTCATGGTTCGATCGCATTTTTGAAAACGTTTGATAAGAAATTTTAAGATCGAACCACTTAGGGTTTTACCGGAAATCACAATATGAAATTTTCTTTCATTTATTTGCATACCACTCATACCAATACATGATTTAAACCTATCAAACCATGAATCTACCTATATATCACAGATTTAGACTTCTAGAGCATCAAAATAACTTTTGATCGGTTAAAAATAAATTTTTGACCGTTTAAAACTTATATAAATTATAAAAATGAACTAAGGAAGAGATAGAGCACTTTTGAACCTCTTGGACATGGATGCTCTTCTTCTTCTTGATATGATCTTGCTAAGGACTCCTCCTTGACTATTCTCTAGCACTTTTTCTTGGTGGATCTTCAATCTTACTAAGTTTACTTCATTTTCTCTCAAAGAACTCTCTATTTTCTCTCTAGTATTTCTAGACAAATGACTAACCAACACAAACCATTGGTGCACCACTCTATATATAGCACTCCCTTAATCCTCATCAACATCCCCTAATCAACTAACATAGGTGAATTAAAGGGTTAATCCATGCTTACTATTTTAGTGAATGACTACTTGATGGACTTGGTGATTGACCACCATGAATGACAAGTTTGATTGACTAGGGTGGTTGGGTAGTTGGTGAGCAATTCACCCAACACTTAACCCACATGTGGTTAACTCTCATAAGACCTATGGTTAAAGTACTACACTTAACCTTGGTCACTTAAAACTCAACCTTAGTTAGGGCTCATCTTATTTATATATCTCACAACAACTAACCACAATGTGGTTAATTCTCTACATTAAAATGACCTAGGTTGGTTCACTCACCCAACCATGGTCTAAACTCATCAATTAAACATACACACATCTTCCACCAAATAACCCAAGTAGGGTTAATTCTCTACAATCAATTATACATATATATTCAATATATTTATATAATTACTAACACTTAACTCTAGCATTGGTTAAGGTTTTATTTTTATTACCACTTAGGGTTAACAAGTAACCCAACAATGGTTAGTTCTCTACAACATAAATTCATAAGAATTGATCATCTTCATTGACTAGGGTTAGTGAATCACCCCTTGGTTAATTCATTTAACCAACATTGGTTAACTCTCTACCAATTCATATACTTACAACATATATATCTCTACATATTCACCAATAACATTTTATTTAAATTACATCATAGCTTGAATTGACCAATTTAAATTGAATACAAGCAACATGCATCTTTACTCAACAAGTGGGACCCCATGTTTGGTCAACACTCCACCATTTTTCCTTTATATATATATATATATATATATATATATATATATATATATATATATATATATATATATATTACTTGCAATTTCTACTAACCATTAACCAATGTATGGTTAATTCTCTACAACATGTAACCCATGGTTACCTACCAATTCTACCTTGGTGAATTATATACATATATAATTGTATCTATAATATTCTTCCTACAACTAACCCATGCATAGTTAAATCTTTAATTTATTTACTACCTAGGGTTACTCAATTAACTCAACCATAGTTAATTCTCATCATCACATTCATTCACCTAACAATTAACCAATGTTTGGTTAATACTCTTTTTTTGTCTACCAACTAGGGTTATTCAATTAACCCTACATTAGTTAATTCTCTACACTTAACAATATTTCTCAACACTTTGACCAACATTGGACTTTTAAGTATTTGGGCTACTAGTTTATTTTACATTGGCTCCCTTATTTAATTATTTGGGCTACCCAACACAACTCACACATCTTTATAACTTGGGCTAGGTAATTAATTTAATTGGACTACCACCACATTATATACAATACTTGCCAATATTATTTAATTGGTCTTATATTAACTACCTCTTGGACTATTAATTAACATAACACTTGGGCTTAATATTTAATTACCCACCTTCACGCAATATTCTCATATTGGGCTAACACATACAACAACTTATTAATTAAGTTAATTACTTAATTAATTAACTTCTTAATATTGTCATTCTAGACAAACTTTCTAGTTTTTATATAACTTTAACTCATAACTAATATAATTAACATAATTAATTATATTTCACGACTTTCATTCTTACTTCATATTTAAACTAATTAATTTATTAGTTTTATTGAGTATTAATTTACTCATCTTCTTGTTTGGCTAACAAACACAACTCTAGGAATATATAACTATGTATATATATCCTTATAACCGTCTTCACTTCTCAAATGAATTTATTTCCTTAATAAATTCTCTATATACATCATGAAATATTTCCACATTTAATATCTAACAAATACATTATGTTAAAAAAAAATATTTACCCATTTTCTACACATCTTATTTCTCACATTCTAGGTTTTAAACCTTAACCTTCAATAAAATCAATTAAGATATTATTTAAAATCTTGAAAATATTTGGGATATTACATAAGGAATATGTCAAAACATAATTCATCATACACAAGATACTATGATGATCTCAAGTCCAAGGATCACTTATACTACTATCACAAAAGGAACTCCTATTGACAGGTAAGTAAGACTCCGTTAGGTGTTCCTTGAGCGAGTCACGTTCAGTGAACTTATTCTTTAATAAGCACCTACATACTTGCTTTAGTGTCTCTACACAAATGGTTATGAGATCAATCGTCCTCTTCAGAAGAGCAAGCATAGTATGTACCAATCTATCCGGATCTACTAATCCCCTTTTAGTGATCCAACGATTAGGAACAATTTTAGTTTTGAGCTATCTTGGATTTAGATCTCATTAGCATGATCCTCATCATGGTTCTAAAAGCATTGCTCAAAAACTATGGGTTTATCCATTTGATTAATTCAAGTAATTAATCATGAATAAAGAAATGCCTTGATTCTTTTATTAATAAACAAACAAGATTACAAAGTATATGCTTATCACATCAAATGTGATTGGCTTGAGGGCATACTACTTTCAATCTCCCACTTGCACTAAAGCCAATCGCCCTTTGGTATCCCTATACCATTCTTCTCTAAGTGGCGTACAAATTGCTTAGTAAATGCTTTAGTTATTGGATATGTAATGTTGTTCTAAGAGCTTGCCATCTTTATGGTGTCGTCTCCTTTTCAATGATTCATCTAATCATATGAAAGTGCTGCAACATATGTTTGGATTTCAGATGAGACCTAGGTTCTTTGGCAAATTAAACTCCTTTAATACTAAGAACCATTATAAGTTATGTAATGAACTTGTTGAACAAAACAATCACCTTTGCAGCTTCATTTATAGTTATTTACTATGTCTTTGTCACTAAATCAACAACTCCTTACTGTTTGGAACTTTTTCAACTCACTGCAGCACCGTTCAAGGTAATCATATTACCTAAAACGAATATGTTGTTATCTTGCTTAGTCTGAACAAACTTGAGTTTGTTAAGCCCTCTAGTTTTATATCAGACTCATCATTAGAAACTCTTTTCTAATATTCTTCTCCAGAAATGAACTGATATCTGCTTATCATGCATAAGCAATATCAAGTTAAGTACATATCATCCTGTACATGATAGATCCTATTGCTGAGGCATAAGGAGTCTTACTCATACGGTCTCTCTCTTGGAACATACTTCTTCGAGAGATATATTCCAGAACTCATCGACATGAGCCCTTTCTTGGAATCTTTCATGCTAAACTTCTTTAGCATAGAATCAATGTACGTTCCTTGGGACAAGCCAATCATCCTTTTAGACCTATCTCTATAGATCTTTATCCCCAAAATATAGGATGTTTCTCCCAAGTGCTTCACGGAGAAATGTTTAGACAACCACATCTTTACTGATTGTAGCATCGGTATGTCATTCTTTATCAGTATTATATCACCATATAATACTAGGAATGTCACAGTGCTCCCACTAACCTTTGTACACACTTGGTTCATCATCGTTTTTGATAAAATCAAACTCCTTTGATTGTCTCATCAAAACGAATGTTCCATTTTCGAGAAACTTGTTTCAATCCATAATTGAATCGTTGTAACTTACATACTTGATTTATTCCATCTATATGGAGATAAATCATCTTGGTTGTATCATACATACATCATTTTGTATAGTAAGCTACAATTGCAAATAAAATCCGAATTGATATATGCATTTTCACTAGTGAAAAGTTTCATTATAGTCAACTCATTGACCTTATTTAAAATCTTTTACCACTAGTCAGGTCTTACAGGTCTACACCTAGCCATCTGCTTTAGTCTTTCTGCAAAGACTCATTTCGGATTTTATGATCATCAGTCATTTCTCTTGAGTATCTAATACTCATACCTCATCGTATGTAACTGGATCATCATCTACTATGATGCGTACCTCATCATCATCATCTATGATGAATCCATACCTTTAGGTATCTTTAGTACTAAACCAGATTTACGACTTGGTTGTGGTACAATAGGTTTATCTACTTGTACAGATTCCTTCACTTGATCTATAGTGTTTTGTGGTTCTTGAACTTCTTCAAGATCTATTTTACTCCCACTAACCCTTTAAGGAAAAACTTCTTTTCTTATAAGGCAGCGTGTTTCATCAAACACCTTTTAGTTAGTCGAATTATAGAAGTGATACCCTAAACTTTCTTTAGGATATCTCACAAGTTTACACTTATCAGATCTTGTCCCAAGCTTATCACTGTCAAACTTTTTGACATAAGCTGGACAATCCAAATCTTAACATACTTAAGACTTGGTTTCCTCCCTATCCATGACTCATATGAAGTCTTGAGGAGTAAATAAGAAGGTATCTGATTTAGTAGATATGCGATCGTTTCTAAGGTATAACCCTAGAAGGATACTGGAAGATTGGTATAACTTATCATGGATCATCACCATGTCCATTGTGAGATAATACCATTTCGCTTAAGATGATCTAGAAACTTATTGCTTAAGTATTCCCTTCTCGATCTAATCGAAGAACTTTAATACTTTTGGCCTTTAGTTTCTATACTTCACTTTTGAATTCTTTGAACGTTTCAAACGATTCGGATTTGTATTTCATCAAATACATATATCAAAATCTAGAATCATCAGTGAAAGTAATGAATGAATACCCTCCTCGTGCATTTGTTGTCATAGGTCCCACACACGACTGTGTGTACCATCTCTAACAACTCCGTAACTCGCTCTCCATGTCCACGAAATGAAGATTTAGTCATATTTTCCATGATACAAGATTCACAAGTTGTATTTGATTCATAATCAAAAGGCTCTAAAAAACCTATCTTTATACAACTTGTTTAGTCTTGTTTCATTAACATGATCGAGTTAACAGTATTGCATGAAGGTATGATCCATATCATCTCTTTGCCTTTAGTTTGTTCAATTTTGAAATATTTTCATGTAAGTCAAGGTTACAAAATCCATCAAGTAATCAACATAGTAACATCTTACTAACTAAATGGATTTGCCTGTAGGCTATGCTAAACTGTAAGTTCCTGTGATTAATGCAGCAACCTTTTTCTCCATTCCCCACGCACAGGATTACTTATCTTTAGTTCAGCCTTCTACTTCTGCTTAGTCTCTGCAACGGTTTGCATATTCAAGACCACCAGCCAGTATCTAATACCTAAGTAGAAACTTGACTTATAGAAAGTTCTACTTCATTATGAACAAATCTATATCTGTAGTTGAAGCTTCACTAAGCTTCTACTGCTTAACTACTACAAGATACCCCTTGCAGTTCCTCTTCCAGTGTCCCAGCTTATCGCAATGAAAGCAAACTCCTTTGCCCTCGGGATCACTTTTATTTATGTCCTTTGTTCAGCCTTTCTTTTGCCTTCTATCTTTTCTGACTCCTCAGAAACACCTTTGGCCATCTTCTTCAACTTAGAAAATTCATCTACTAGTAAGACTTGGTCTTTCTTGAAGGAAAGTGACTCTCAACTTATTCAACATATTTAAGCAAATCAGGTAAACTGACTTCAAGCTTATTAATGTTAAAGTTCACAACAATTTGTGAAAGGGAGTCAGCGAGTGACTGCAAGATCGAATCTTGACTCAACTCTCCATCTTTGACAAAACCTAGGTGTCCTAATTGATCAATCGGATTGATCATCTTTAGGACACATGTATTTACTGTAGTGCCATTGGTTATTATAGATTGGAAGAGCTCATTAGATATCTTATATCTAGTTGACATACTTTGCTCACCAAACAACTATTGAATGCGCAACAATATAGTAGGTGCATCCATTTTCTCGTGTTGACGCTGTAACTAAATACTTATGGATGCGAGCATGATGCATTGAGCCACCTTTGCATCATTTTGCTATTTCTTAAAATAACAATATCTTCCTCATAGGCTTAGTCTGCAACGTTTGTAGGAATAGGCAAATTAAGGACATTTGCTAGCTTTTCAGCATTGAGAACTTTTCTCAAATTTGTTTAATCAATCCGAACAATTCGATTCGATTAATTGTTAGCATCTAATATGCTATGCAGTGTTAGTGAATTAAACATAACAATATTCTTTAAGTGAATTAATAACAACATTAACATGCATTCATTTTATTAATCACCAAGTTAATTAGGTCTTTATTTAAAATGGTGTCTCCCACTATTTTCATCAAACTATATTACCCTCTTCTTATATAATTCGGCAAATCTAATTAAAAACTTGCTAGTGAGAATAAGGATCCTATTTCAAATGTATATAGTCTTGTGTGTGCACAACAAACTATATATAAATAAATAGGTAGACAACTTTTGTCAATTACATCAACATGTAACTCCTTATATTTTGCCTCTTAAATTATTATGATCGTGTGTGTGCATATCCAAATCAAAATTATCTAAGTTAAGTCAGACCTAGCACTTCCATATAAGTGAAGACAAAAATACTGCCCTTGTGTGTGCACAACAAAACAGTAATGTTCAATTTCTTATAAGCATCAAATGTGATAAAAACAACATCTCAAATGATCGATATAAGTCTTGTGTGTGCACAACAAACGTATATTGATTATTTGATACTCTATCGTTTTATCATGCTAGAAGGCAACGTTAGATATTCCAAATATCTTTGAACGTTACAACTTAATATTTTAGTAGTAGAATAAATAAATTAGAACAATTCTAATTTTATTTAATTGAATTAAACTCCTTTTAATTCATGAATTAAACATTTTAATTCATTTTTAAATAATATTTGTTCTACATCATGAGGGGTTTATTAATATTAATTGTCTTATCTTGTTTAACGCGCACGTATATATATATATATAAAATACGCGTCATATTATTTAACATGCGAAGCATGTTTGGATAATATAATATATATATATAATTAACATTCACATATAGAATACTATATTCTACTTGGATTGATTATAGACTTTTATTTTAGTTTGGTTCACTAGAGCCACCAAGTGAACCAAAAGGTCAAACCTAGGGTGCAAGAATAAATTAAATTAAATATAACTATTACATTTAAATTTGGGCTCTCCATTACAAACGGGTCTTCATGCGCTCCTTGCTCCTTGGCTCCAATTCTTCAAAATAATTCTAACTAATCCTATTACAAATTATTTACAATAAATAGAAACCTTGATCAACAGTCAAGGGGAAGTACATAGGAAGAAGATAGAATTATACATAAAAAAAATTAGAAAGACGAAGTACGCAGACCCCATTTATAAAACCCAATCATTCATGCATCCATTTAAAATTAAATCCAATCACATTGGTCAATAGTTCATAATCAATCCCATTTATTATCATATATATCAACATATATATTAATAAATAATATTCATCACATGAATTAAATAAATCATTCCATATATGTATTGGTATCATTTAATGGGCAATTAAAGTTGCATGAAATTCAATTTCATGTTTAAAATAAACCTTTTATTTTAATTATAAAATTATAAACTCTTTTATTTTGAAATTTTAAAATCTATACAAAATTATCAAACTGTTTGGATAATTAATATATATTATAAATATAACATATATATTAATAATATATATTAATCGGTAGTGTATATATATATATATATATATATAATACCGAAAGGCTGCAGTATGTATATATATATGTAGTACACGACCGAAGCATGCAGCAATGTGTATATATATATATATATACCCCAAAACTGTGGATAGCTTTTCCCCAATGACAACCTTTTTGGGACAAGTTATATATATATATCCAATAAATCCGAAAGTAGCTGTCAGTTTTCTTTTCACCAAAAACTATGGCCTTATATAAATATATATATAAACTTAATCTTGCTTACTTTATATATATAATCTATATCAATACCGAAAACCGTGGCTGCTCCAATTACCGAAAACCGTGGCTGCTTTAATCCGAAAACAGTGGCTGACTTGTTGCCTTTTCATGCTTTACCGAAATAGTGGTCCCTTTTTCAATTTGGTGATTATATATATATATATATATATATATATATATATATATATATATATATTATATCACCGAATCAATGATGAACAAAAATTAATTCCAGCGCTGCTAATTATTCGGTAATCATCTTTCGGTAATAATATAATATATATTAATATATAATCTGAAACCTTTTAAAATAATAATTTTATATAACAAATTATGCCCAATAAATTGTTCAACACACATACCCATACAAATATGAAATTAAAATAATTAATACTTCGCATAAAGTTTGGCTCTTGATGCCACTGTTGGTTTGTAATATTCATAGACGCAATCAAATTGCATAAAATTAGCGGAAGCATGGTAAAATTAAATTTAAAAATTTACAAACCATAATCCAGGATCGACCTTTATGCGCAACTATTAATTAATAAAGAATAAGTTAGAGATATACCCTTGTAGAACTCAAAGCTTCAACGGGTACAAGTTCACCTCCAAATCTTTCGCGTTCTCCTTGAATTTCACCGATTGGATTCCAATGATCAACGTTAGCCACCCAAGTGTTTGGCTTCTAGAGGTGATCCACCAAGGAATAACAATAATTCAAGAAGTGGGTGATGGCAAACCCTAGTTTTCTCTCTCCAGAGAATATATGAGTACTCTCCCAAAAACTTATGGAAGTGTATGTGTGTAACCCTAATCTATAATAAGGCTTCTCTTATTTATAAACTTAGTAAACCCTCCTAACACCTTTAGGAATAGGGTTTTTAATTAAACTCCTAATCTAATTAGGATCTTAATTTATTTAATATAATAATTATAATTCCTAAACTATTTAGGAACTTAATTATCAATTATGAGAGTACTCTTATTAATTAATTTCTAAACCATTTAGGAACTAAATAATAATAATAATAGTAATAATAATAATAAGACTCCTCTTATTAATTTGTAATTAGTATTTCTAAAATACTAAATAATAAATATTAAGCTATTTAATTTATTATATCAACATAGTATAAATTAAATATACTTAATTCATTATTACAATTATGCCATTTACTTCTTAAATAATTATTTTCCTTTTGCGGTGTGACCCTTTAGGTTCTCCATATTAAACCGGTTATAGAATAAATTAATTAGAACTATTCTAATCTTATTTATTAAATAAATTAAACTATTTAATTCATTTAAATAAATAATATTTATTCCATAATAAGGGTAAGCCCCCTTAGCAATCAACGACTTTCCAGATAATATAGATTTCAACATTTAATCACAAAAGAACCTATTCAGCGAATAGTTACCGTACAATTCAATCCTTCTACCTCACAACGTCCCAATCAAATATAAGACATGGTATAACTGTCAAGTTTTATTTTATTTGATTATATGCATTTCGATCCTTAAATGAATAAATCTAATTAATGTAAATTAGAAACTACTTTCTAATTTTCATTCGGCCTTGGCCAATGACTACTGAGTTGTCATTTATCGAATCGCATAGGACATTCTCTTCTTTTACTAGAAGTGGTAGATTCTTTGTTGATCATTCACCTATCTCCATGTATGACTTATTATATCCAATCATACCCTTTGATACACCCTAAAGATTTTAAGGAATATGTCAAAACATAATTCATCATACACAAGATACTATGATGATCTCAAGTCCAAGGATCACTTGTACTATTATCACAAAAGGAACTCCTATTGACAGGTAAGTAAGACTCCATTAGGTGTTCATTGAGCGAGTTACGTTCAGTGAACTTATTCTCTAATAAACACCTACATACTTGCTTTAGTGTCTCTACACAAATGGTTATGAGATCAATCATCCTCTTTATAAGAGCAAACATAGTATGTACCAATCTATCCGGATCTACTAATCCCCTTTTAGTGATCCAACGATTAGGAACAATTTTAGTTTTGAGCTATCTTGAATTTAGATCTCATTAGCATGATCCTCATCATGGTTCTAAAAGCATTGCTAAAAAACTATGGGTTTATCCATTTGATTAATTCAAGTAATTAATCATGAATAAAGAAATTTCTTGATTCTTTTATTAATAAACGAACAAGATTACAAAGTATATGCTTATCACATCAAATGTGATTGGCTTGAGGGCATACTACTTTCAATTGGTTTGTACAAAAATTTTAAAATCTGATTTTCTTGCTTCCGTTGCGCTTATATAATTTGATTATATGTATGCCATATTTTTGCAAACCAACATTGCACATCTGACTCTCTTTGATGATCATAGAGTTATCCTGGTAAGGAGTCGTAGAGTTCACTCTACGATCTGATCTATACAGAAACGTTGAGTCTTCTTTGAAAGGAATCGTAGTGTCCGTTCTACGATCGTATAGACTGATCAAATCAAACAGAAGATCAACCTAACAGATTTGATCTTTTCTAACTAAGTCCTTTCTTATATTGTTACATCATTTATTGAAAGGACTTTACAGACTCTGATATACAAAAAATAAAGCAAAGATACATTCTTAAGCTACTCTGTTTATTTCATACAACTTTTTATGCAGAGTGACTCTTACAGAAAGATCAACCTAACATTTCTGATCTTTAAAATCTAAGTCCTTTGTACACAGATATCTTTTAAAAGGACTTTACAACATTTGAATCTCCAACCTTCATTTTCTTTTATGAGACAAGATAGTTTTCAGCAAAATCATATTTATGCTAAACAAGTATGTAGATTTACAGTATTTAGACATAGGTAACTTATACCATACATACATGATCATGTAGACACATAATTTGATTAACATATAATTACTTTGTCAATTAAACACATAATCAATTAAGCACATGAGCACTTTCAGAGTATCTAAGCACATAATCAATTAAACACATAAGCACATTAACACATATGCACTTTGTCAGATACACATTGACAATCAACCATGATAATCAACCATGTAAGCACATAAGCACTTTCAGAGTATCTAAGCACATAATCAATTAAGCACATAAGCACATTAACACATATGCACTTTGTCAGATACACATTGACAATCAACCAAGTAAACACATTTACCGCAATCCTTTTTGCACAACAGTTATCATCATCAAATCAAACAACCTTCAACATGATATATTGATATCCTTGTCCCAGAATTGAGTCACTTCAACACTACTAAATCAAGGCCCTGTTTCGGATTATATAATGTATATGATATGTTTTCGGTTTTGTAATATATATATATATACTGCCGTGTACTAATTATATATATATATATATATATATATGTATACTAACCGACTATTTATATATATTATTAATATATATGATATATTTATAATATATATTAATTTGCCAAACAGTTTGATAATTTTGTGTAGATTTTAAAATTTCAAAATAAAAGAGTTTATTTTGGATAATTTTAAAATAATAAAAATAAATAGTTTATTTTTTATTTTTATTATTTTAAAATTATCCAAAATGTTTATTTTAAACATGAAATTGGATTTCATGCAACTTTAATTGCCCATTAAATGATATCAATACATATATTGAATGATTTATTTAATTCATGAGATGAATATTATTTATTAATATATATGTTGATATATATGATAATAAATGGGATTGATTATGGACTATTGACCAATGTGATTGGATTTAATTTTAATTAAATGCATGAATGAATGGGTTTTAATAAATGTGGTCTGCGTACCTCGTCTTTCTAATTTTTCTTATATATAATTTTATCTCCCTCCTATGTACTTCCCCTTGACTGTTGATCAAGGTTTCTATTTATTGTAAATAATTTGTAATAGGATTAGTTAGAATTATTTTGAAGAATTGGAGCAAAGAAGCAAGGAGCGCATGAAGACCCGTTTGTAATGGAGCCCGAATTTAAATGTAATAGTTGCATTTAATTTAATTTGTTCTTACACCCTAGGTTTGACCAATTGGTTTATTTGGTGGCTCGAATAAACCAAACTAGAATAAAAGTCTATAATCAATCCAAGTAGAATATAGTATTCTATATGTGCATGCTTATTTATACATATTATATATTATCAAACATGCTTCGCATGTTAATTAATATGACGCGTATTTTATATATATATGTGCATGTGCGCTAAACAAGATGAGACAATTAATATTAATAAACCCCTCATGATGTAGAATAAATATTATTTATAAAATGAATTAAAATGTTTAATTCATGAATTAAAGGACTTTAATTCAATTAAATAAAATTAGAATGGTTATAATTTATTTATTCTACTACTCATAATATTAAGTTGTAACGTTCAAAGATATTTATTAAAAATATTGAACGACGCCTTCTAGCATGGTAAAACGATAGAGTATCAAATAATCATTATAAGTTTGTTGTGTCGCACAAGGCTTATATTAATTTTTTGAGATGTTTTATCACATTTGATGTTTATAAAAAGAATTGAACATTACTGTTTTGTTGTGTCACACAAGGACGGTCTTTTTCTTTTCTAATATAAGAAAATGCTAGGTTGGACTTAACTTGGATAATTTTGATTTGGATGTGTCACACATGATCATAATAATCTAAGAGGCATAATAAAAGGAGTTACATGTTAATGTAATTGACAAGAGTTATCTACCTATTTATTTATATATCGTTTGTTGTGTCACACAAGACTATATACATTTGAAATAGGATCCTTATTCTCACTAGCAAATCTTTAACTAGATTTGCCGAACTATATAAGGAGGGTAATATAGTTTGATGAAAATAGTGGGAGACACCATTTTAAATAAAGACCTAATTTATTTTGGTAATTAATAAAATGAATGCATGTTAATGTTGTTATTAATTCACTTAAAGAATATTGCTATGTTTAATTCACTAACACTGCATAGCATAATGTATGCTAATAATTAATCGAATCGAATTGTTCGGATTGATTAAACAAATTTGAGAATAGTTCTCAATGCTGAAAAGCTAACAAATGTCCTTAATTTGTGTATTCCTGCAAACGTTGTAGACTAAGCCTCTGAGGAAGAGATTGCTATTTTAAATGGCAAGATGATGCAAAGGTGGCTCAATGCATCATACTCGCATCCATAAGTATCGAGTTACAGCGTCAACGAGAGAAAAATGGATGCACCTACTATATTATTGCACATTCAATAGTTGTATGGTGAGCAAAGTAGGTCAACTAGATATAAGATATCTAATGAGCTCTTCCGATCTATAATAACCAATGACACTACAGTAAAAGACACATGTCCTAAAGATGATCAATTAGATTGATCAATTAGGACAACAGGTTTTGTCAAGGATGGAGAGTTGAGTCAAGATTCGATCTTGTAGTCACTCACTGACTCTTATTCACAAGATGTTGTGAACTTCAAACATTAATAAGCTAGAAGTCAGTTTAACTGATTTACTTACTATGTTGAAGACTGTTGAGAGTCATTTTCCTTCCTAGAAAAACCAAGTTTTAATTGTAGATGAATCTTCTAAGCGGAGGAAGATGACTAAAGGTATTTCTGAGGAGTCAGAAAGAGTAGAAGGCAAAAGAAAGGCTAAACAAATGACATAAATAAAAGTGATCCCGAGGGCAAATGAGTTTGCTTTCATTGCGATAAGCTGAAACACTGGAAGAACAACTGTAAGAGAGTTGCAGTAGTTAAGTAGAAGAAGTTTAATGAAGTTTCAGCTACATATATAGATTTGTTCATAATAAAATAGAATTTTCTACAAGTCAAGTTTCTACTTAGGTATTAGATACCAGATGGTGGTCTCACATATGCAAGTCGTTGCAGAGACTAAGCAGAAGTAGAAAGCTAAACAAATTATAAATAATTTTATGTTGGGGAATGAAGCAAAGGTTGCTGCATTAGCCATGGGAACTTATAGTTTAGCACTGCCTACGGGCAAGACTATTAAGTTAGTAAGTTGTTACTATGTTCCAGTTCTTAGAAACATTATTTCAGTTCCATGTGATGACAAGGAAGGGTTTTTGATATTATAATAATGAACAATCGTTGTTCTGTTTATAATGATAATGTTCTATTTAGAACTGGTTGATTACTTAATGGACTTTATATACTTAACTTACATGAAAAATATTTCAATTTGAACAAACTAAAGGCAAAGAGATGTTATGAATCATACCTTCATGCAATATTGTTAACTCGGTCATGCTAATGAAACAGGACTAAAGAAGTTGTATAAAGATAGGCTTTTAGAGCTTTTGATTATGAATCAAATACAACTTGTGAATCTTGTATCATGGACAATATGACTAAATCTCTATTTAGTGGACATGGAAAACGAGTTACGGAGTTGTTAGAGATGGTACACACAGTCGTGTGTGGGACCTATGACAACAAATACAAGAGGAGGGTATTCATTCATTACTTTCATTAATGATTCTAGATTTTGATATATGTATTTGATGAAATACAAATCCAAATCGTTTGAAATGTTCAAAGAATTCAAAAGTGAAGTGTAGAAACTAAAGGCCAAAAGTATTAAAGTTCTTCGATTAGATCGAGAAGGGAATACTTAAGCAGTAAGTTTCTAGATCATATCAAGCGAAATGGTATTCTCACAGAATGGACATGGTGATGATCCATAATGAGTATTACTGATCTTCCAGTATCCTTCTAGGGTTATGCTCTAGAAACGATCGCATATCTACTAAATAAGATACCTTCAAATTCTGTCCCTAAGACTTTATATGAGTCATGGATAGGGAGGAAACCAAGTCTTAAGCATGTTAAGATTTGAATTGTTCAGCTTATGTCAAAAGGTTTGACAAAGATAAGCTAGGGACATGATCTAATAAGTGTAAACTTGTGGGATATTCTAAAGAAAGTTTAGGGTATCACTTCTATAATTCGACTAACTAAAAGGTGTTTGTTTGAAACACGCTGCCTTATAGAAAAATGTGTTTTTCCTTAAAGGGTTAGTGGGAGTAAAATAGATCTTAAAGAAGTTCAAGAACCACAAAACACTACAGATAAAATGAAGGAATCTGTACAAGTAGATAAACCTATTGTACCACAACCAAGTCGTAAATCTGGTTTAGTACCGAAGATACCTGAATGGTATGGATTCATCATAGATGATGATGATAAGGTACGCATCATAGTGGATGATGATCTAGATATATACGATGAGGTATGAGTGTTAGATACTCAAGAGAAATGACTGATGACCATAAAATCCGAAATGGGTCTTTGGAGAAAGACTAAAGCAGATGGCTAGGTGGAGACCTATAAGACCTAACTAGTGGTAAAAAGATTTCAAACAAGGTCAATGAGTTGACTAAGATGAAATTTTTCACTAGTGAAAATGCATATATCCATTCGGATTTTACTTGCAGTAACAGCTTACTATACAAAATGATGTATGTATGACACAACCAAAAGAATTTGTCTCCGTATAGATGGAGCAAATCAAGTATGTAAGTTACAACGATCCAATTATGAATTGAAGCAAGTTTCTCGAAGATAGAACATCTGTTTTGATGAGACAATCAAAAGAGTTTGATTTTATCAAAGACAAGGATGAACCAAGTATGTACAAAGGTTAGTGGGAGCACTGTGACATTCCTAGTATTATATGTTGATATAATATCAATAAGGAATGACATACCGATGTTACAATCAGTAAAGATGTGGTTGTCTAAAACTTCTCCATTAAGGACTTGGGAGAAGCGTCCTAACATTCTATTTAGGATAAAGGTCTATAGAGATAGATCATAAAGGATGCTCGGCTTAACCCAAGGGACGTACATTGATTCGTTGAAATGTACTAGACTTGATATTGCTTATGTATAATAAGCAGATATCAGTTCAATTTTGGAGAAGAATATTAGAAAAGAGTTTCTAATGATGGGTCTGATATAAAACTAGAGGGTTTAACAAACTCAAGTTTGTTCAGACTAACCAAGATAACAACATATCCGTTTCAGGTAATATGATTACCATGAACGGTGTTGCAGTGAGTTGGAAAAGTTCCAAACAGCAAGGAGTTGCTGATTTAGTGACAAAAACATAGTAAATAACTATAAGAGAAGCTGTAAAGGTGATTGTTTGGTTAAACAAGTTCATTACAGAACTTGTAATGGTTCTTATAATTAAAGGAGTTTAATTCGCCAAGGAACCTAGGTCTCATCTGAAATCCAAACATGTGTTGCGACACTTTTATATGATTAGATGAATCATTGAAAAGGAGACGACACCATAAAGATGGTAGACTCTTAGAACAGCATTACAGATCCATTAACTAAAGCATTTACTAAGCAATTTGTACGCCACTTAGAGAAGAATGGTATAGGGATACCAAAGGGCGATTGGCTTTAGTGCAAGTGGGAGATTGAAAGTAGTATGCCCTCAAGCCAATCACATTTGATGTGATAAGCATATACTTTGTAATCTTGTTCATTTATTAATAAAAGTATCAAGGCATTTCTTTATTCATGATTAATTACTTGAATTAATCAAATGGATAAACCCATAGTTTTCGAGCAATGTTTTTAGAACCATGATGAGGATCATGCTAATGAGATCTAAGTTCAAGATAGCTTAAAACTAAAATTGTTCCTAATCGTTGGATCACTAAAAAGGGGATTAGTAGATCCGGATAGATTGGTACATACTATGCTTGCTCTTATGACGAGGATGATTGATCTCATAATCATTTGTGTAGAGACACTAAAGCAAGTATGTAGGTGCTTATTAGAGAATAAGTTCACTGAACGTGACTCGCTCAAGGAACACCTAATGGAGTTTTACTTGTCTGTCAATAGGAGTTCCTTATGTGATAGTCGTACAAGTGATCCTTAGACTTGAGATCATCTTAGTATCTTGTGTGTATCAAAGGATATGATTGGGTATAATAAGGTACACATGGAATTAGAAAGGAGTTTCTAATTTACATTAACTAGAGTTGTGTATTTGTGAATTGAAATGCATATAATCAAATAAATAAGACTTGACAGAAATTCCGTGTCTTATGTTTGATTGGGACATTGTATGGTAGAAGGATTGAATTGTACGGTAACTATTTGCTGAAAGGTTCTTTTACGATTAAATGTTGAAATCTGTATTATCTGAAAAGTCGACTAATCGCTAAGGGGACTTACCCTTATTGTGGAATAATTATTTATTCTGAATTAAAGAGTTAATTCGTAATAAATGAATTAAAATTGTTCTAATTTATTTATTATACAACCGGTTTAATATGGAGAACCTAAAGGGTCACACCGCAAAAGAGTAATATTTATTTTAGAAGTGGATGGCATAATTGTAATAATAAATTAAGTATATTTAATTTATACTATGATGATAGAATAAATTAAATAGCTTAATATTTATAATTTAGTATTTTAGAAATACTAATTATAAATTAATAAGAGGAGTCTTATTATTATTATTATTACTATTATTTTTATTATTATTATTACTGCTAGTATTATTATTTAGTTCCTAAATGGTTTAGGAATTAATTAATAAGTAGTAATATTATTATTAAATAATTAAGTTCCTAAATAGTTTAGGAATTATAATTATAATAATTAATTAAATTACTAAATGGTTTAGTAATTAATTAATAAGAAGTACTCTCATTATTAAATAATTAAGTTCCTAAATGGTTTAGGAATTGTAATTAATTAATTTAGTTCCTAATTAAATTGGGAATTAAATTAAAACCCTAATCCTAAATAGTTTAGGAGGGTTGACTAGATCTATAAATAAGAGGAGTCTTATCATAGATCAAGGTTACACACTCTTTCATTAGATTAGAGAGAGTACTCCATAATTCTCTAGATCTAAGAGTTAGAGAGAGAGAGAGAGGGAGAATTAGGGCTAGCCACCCATGGTTTAGAGAAACCAAGATCCACTTCTTTAATTCATAGATCTCTTGGTGGATCACCTCTAGAGGCTCAACACTTGGGGAGCTAACATTGATCCGTGGAATCTAATCGGTGAATTTGAAGAAGAACATGAAGGATTAAAGGGAGATGAACTTGAACCCGTGGAAGCTTGGTTCTACAAAGGTATAAATTCTTTTATCCTTCCTCAATTAATAATAGTCACATAAGAAAGATCCGGGTTATTGGTTTGTACAAAAAATTTTAAAATCTGATTTTTATCGCTTCCGTTGTGCTTATATAATTTGATTATATGTATGCCATTTTTCGCAAACCAACAAAATCATCTATTTGTTAACCAATTTGAAGGAAATAATGAAACAACTAGAAGTTTTCTTTAACCGAGGACTTGTGTTAGTTGTACGTACGGTTTTGAATGCGAGAGTGATAGGATTCCACCTTTTGATGCTAAACAAAGTAAAACGAAGTAATATGATACTAAATCATCTATTTGTTAACCAATTTGAAGGAAATAATGAAACAACTAGAGGTTTTCTTTAACCGAGGACTTGTGTTAGTTGTGCGTACGGTTTTGAATGCGGGAGTGATAGGATTCCACCTTTTGATGCTAAACAAAGGTGAACGAAGTAATATGACACTAAATCATCTATTTGTTTACCAATTTGAAGGAAATAATGAAACAACTAGAAGTTTTCTTTAACGGAGTACTTGTGTTAGTTGTACGTACGGTTTTGAACGCGAGAGTGATAGGATTCCACCTTTTGCCCCTAAACAGAGGTGAACGAAGTAATATGACACTAAATCATCTATTTGTTTACCAATTTCAAGGAAATAATGAAACAACTAGAAGTTTTCTTTAACCGATGACTTGTACGTACGGTTTTGAATGCGAGAGTGATAGGATTCCACCTTTTGATGCTAAATAAAGTAAAACGAAGTAATCTGACACTAAATCATCTATTTGTTAACCAATTTGAAGGAAATAATGAAGCAACTAGAAGTTTCCTTTAACCGAGGACTTGTGTTAGTTGTACGTACGGTTTTGAATGCAAGAGTGATAGGATTCCACCTTTTGATGCTAAACAGAGGTGAATGAAGTATTATGACACTAAATCATCTATTTGTTTACCAATTTGAAGAAATAATGAAACAACTAAAAGTTTCTTTAACCGATGACTTGCGTTAGTTGTACGTACGATTTTGAATGCGAGAGTTATAGGATTGCACCTTTTGATGCTAAACAAAGTTGAACGAAGTAATATGACAATAAATTATCTATTTTTTTAAGATTTTGAAGGAAATAATGAAACAACTAGAAGTTTTCTTTAACCGAGGACTTTGGTTGGTTGTATGTACGGTTTTGAATGCGAGAGTGATATGATTTCACCTTTTGATGCTAAACAAAGTTGAATGAAGTAATATGACACTAAATCATGTATTTGTTTACCAATTTGAAGGAAATAATGAAACAACTAGAAGTTTTCTTTAACCGAGGACTTGCGTCAGTTATACGTACGATTTTGAATGCGAGAGTGATAGGATTGCACCTTTTGATGCTAAACAAAGGTGAACGAAGTGATATGACACTAAATCATCTATTTCGTTGCCAATTTGAAGGAAATAATGAAACAACTAGAAGTTTTCTTTAACTGAGGACTTGTGTTGGTTGTACGTAAGGTTTTGAATGCGAGAGTGACAGGATTGCACCTTTTTATGGTAAACAAAGTTGAACGAAGTAATATGCCACTAAATCATATATTTGTTAACCAATTTTAAGGATATAAGTAAACAAATAGAAGTTTTCTTTCACCGAGGACTTGTGTTAGTTGTACGTACGATTTTGAATGCGAGAGTGATAGGATTCCACCTTTTGATGCTAAATAAAGTAAAACGAAGTAATCTGACACTAAATCATCTATTTGTTAACCAATTTGAAGGAAATAATGAAGCAACTAGAAGTTTCCTTTAACCGAGGACTTGTGTTAGTTGTACGTACGGTTTTGAATGCGAGAGTGATAGGATTCCACCTTTTGATGCTAAACAGAGGTGAATGAAGTAATATGACACTAAATCATCTATTTGTTTACCAATTTGAAGAAATAATGAAACAACTAAAAGTTTCTTTAACCGATGACTTGCGTTAGTTGTACGTACGATTTTGAATGCGAGAGTTATTGGACTGCACCTTTTGATGCTAAACAAAGTTGAACGAAGTAATATGACAATAAATTATCTATTTTTTTAAGATTTTGAAGGAAATAATGAAACAACTAGAAGTTTTCTTTAACCGAGGACTTTGGTTGGTTGTATGTACGGTTTTGAATGCGAGAGTGATATGATTTCACCTTTTGATGCTAAACAAAGTTGAATGAAGTAATATGACACTAAATCATGTATTTGTTTACCAATTGGAAGAAAATAATGAAACAACTAGAAGTTTTCTTTAACCGAGGACTTGCGTCAGTTATACGTACAATTTTGAATGCGAGAGTGATTGGATTGCACCTTTTGATGCTAAACAAAGGTGAACGAAGTGATATGACACTAAATCATCTATTTCGTTGCCAATTTGAACGAAATAATGAAACAACTAGAAGTTTTTGTTTAACTGAGGACTTGTGTTGGTTGTACGTAAGGTTTTGAATGCGAGAGTGACAGGATTGCACCTTTTTATGGTAAACGAAGTTGAACGAAGTAATATGCCACTAAATCATATATTTGTTAACCAATTTTAAGGAAATAAGTAAACAAATAGAAGTTTTCTTTAACCGAGGACTTGTGTTAGTTGTACGTACGGTTTTGAATGCGAGAGTGATAGGATTCCACCTTTTGATGCTAAATAAAGTAAAACGAAGTAATCTGACACTAAATCATCTATTTGTTAACCAATTTGAAGGAAATAATGAAGCAACTAGAAGTTTCCTTTAACCGAGGACTTGTGTTAGTTGTACGTACGGTTTTGAATGCGAGAGTGATAGGATTCCACCTTTTGATGCTAAACAGAGGTGAATGAAGTAATATGACACTAAATCATCTATTTGTTTACCAATTTGAAGAAATAATGAAACAACTAAAAGTTTCTTTAACCGATGACTTGCGTTAGTTGTACGTACGATTTTGAATGCGAGAGTTATAGGATTGCACCTTTTGATGCTAAACAAAGTTGAACGAAGTAATATGACAATAAATTATCTATTTTTTTAAGATTTTGAAGGAAATAAAGAAACAACTAGAAGTTTTCTTTAACCGAGGACTTTGGTTGGTTGTATGTACGGTTTTGAATGCGAGAGTGATATGATTTCACCTTTTGATGCTAAACAAAGTTGAATGAAGTAATATAACACTAAATCATGTATTTGTTTACCAATTTGAAGGAAATAATGAAACAACTAGAAGTTTTCTTTAACCGAGGACTTGCGTCAGTTATACGTACGATTTTGAATGCGAGAGTGATAGGATTGCACCTTTTGATGCTAAACAAAGGTGAACGAAGTGATATGACACTAAATCATCTATTTCGTTGCCAATTTGAAGGAAATAATGAAACAACTAGAAGTTTTTGTTTAACTGAGGACTTGTGTTGGTTGTACGTAAGGTTTTGAATGCGAGAGTGACAGGATTACACCTTTTTATGGTAAACGAAGTTGAACGAAGTAATATGCCACTAAATCATATATTTGTTAACCAATTTTAAGGAAATAAGTAAACAAATAGAAGTTTTCTTTAACCGAGGACTTGTGTTAGTTGTACGTATGATTTTGAATGCGAGAGTGATAGGATTCCACCTTTTGATGCTAAATAAAGTAAAACGAAGTAATCTGACACTAAATCATCTATTTATTAACCAATTTGAAGGAAATAATGAAACAACTAGAAGTTTTCTTTAACGGAGGACTTGTTTTAGTTGTACGTATGGTTTTGAATGCGAGAGTGATAGGATTGCACCTTTTCACACTAAACAAAGTTGAACGAAGTAATATGACACGAAATCATCTATTTGTTTACCAATTTGAAGGAAATAATGGAACAACTAGAAGTTTCTTTAACCTAGGACTTGCGTTAGTTGTACGTACGATTTTGAATGCGAGAGTTATAGGATTGCACCTTTTGAAGCTAAACAAATGTGAGCGACATAATATGACACTAAATCATCTATTTGTTTACCAATTTGAAGGAAATAATGAAACAACCAGATGTTTTCTTTAACCGAGGACTTGTGTTAGTTGTACGTACGGTTTTGAATGCGAGAGTAATAGCATTTCACCTGTTGATGCTAAACAAAGTAATATGACACTAAATCATCTATTTGTTAATCAATTTCAAGGAACTAATGAAACAACTAGAAGATTTCTTTAACTGAGTACTTGTGTTAGTTGTACGTACGGTTTTGAATGCGAGAGTGATAGGATTGCACCTTTTGATGCTAAATAACGGTGCACGAAGTAATATGACACTAAATCATCTAATGGTTTACCAATTTGAAGGAAATAATGAAACAAGGAGAAGTTATCTTTAACCGAGGACTTGTGTTGGTTGTACGTACTGTTTTGAATGCGAGAGTGACAAGATTGCACCTTTTGACGCTACACAAAGTTGAACGAAGTAATATGAGACTAAATAATCTATTTATTTACCAATTTGAAGGAAATAATGAAACAACTAGAAGTTTTTTTAACCGAGGACTTGTGTTAGTTGTACATACGGTTTTGAATGCGAGAGTGATACGATTGCACCTTTTGATGCTAAACAAAGTTAAACGAAGTAATATGACACCAAATCATCTATTTGTTTATCAATTTGAAAGAAATAATGAAACAACTAGAAGTTTTGTTTAACCGAGGACTTGCGTTAGTTGTACATACGATTTCGAACGCGAGAGTTATAGGATTGCACCTTTTGAAGCTAAACAAAGGTGAACGACGTAATATTACACTAAATCATCGATTTGTTTACCAATTTGAAGGAAATAATGAAACACCTAGAAGTTTCGTCAACCGAGGACTTGCGTTAGTTGTATGTACGATTTTGAATGCGAGAGTGATAGGATTCCACCTTTTGATGCTAAACAAAGGTGAACAAAGTAATATGACACGAAATCATCTATTTGTTTACCAATTTGAAAGAAATAATGAAACAACTAGAAGTTTTCTTTAACCGAGGACTTGTGTTAGTTGTACGTACGGTTTTGAATGCGAGAGTGATAGGATTGCACCTTTTGATGCTAAACAAAGTTAAACGAAGTAATATCACACTAAATCATCTATATATCTACCAATTTGAAGGAAATAATGAAACAACTAGAAGTTTCTTTAACCGAGGACTTGCGTTAGATGTACGTACGATTTTGAATGCGAGAGTTATAGTATTGCACCTTTTGAAGCTAAACAAAGGTGAACGAAGTAATATGACACTAAATAATCTATTTGTTTACATATTTGAAGGAAATAATGAAACAACTAGATGTTTCTTTAACCAAGGACTTGCTTTTGTTGTATGTACGATTTTGAATGTGAGAGTTATAGGATTGCACCTTTTGATGCTAAATAAAGTTGAACTAAGTAATACGACACTAAATCATCTATTTGTTTACCAATTTAAAGGAAATAATGAAACAACTAGAAGTTTTCTTTAACCGAGGACTTGTGTTAGTTGTACGTACGGTTTTGAATGCGAGAGTGATAGAATTCCACCTTTTGATCCTAAACAGAGGTGAACGAAGTAGTATGACACTAAATCATCCATTTTTTTTTATTAATTTCAAGGAAATAATGAAACTACTAGAAGTTTTTTTTAACCGAGCACTTGTGTTAGTTGTACGTACGGTTTTGAATGCGAGAGATATAGGATTTCACCTTTTGATGCTAAATAAAGTAAAACGAAGTAATCTGACACTAAATCATCTATTTGTTAACCAATTTGAAGGAAATAATGAAGCAACTAGAAGTTTCCTTTAACCGAGGACTTGTGTTAGTTGTACGTACGGTTTTGAATGCGAGAGTGATAGGATTCCACCTTTTGATGCTAAACAGAGGTGAATGAAGTAATATGACACTAAATCATCTATTTATTTACCAATTTCTAGGAAACAATGAAACAACTAGAAGTTTTTTTTAACCGAGGACTTGTGTTACTTGTACGTACGGTTTTGAATGCGAGAGTGATAGGATTCCACCTTCTTATGCTAAACAGAGGTGAACGAAGTAATATGACATTAAATCATCTATTTGTTAACCAATTTGAAGGAAATAATGAAACAACTAGAAGTTTTCTTTAACCGAGTACTTGTTTTAGTTGTACGTATGGTTTTGAATGCGAGAGTGATAGGATTGCACCTTTTCACGCTAAAGAAAGTTGAACGAAGTAATATGACACTCAATCATCTATTTGTTTACCAATTTGAAGGAAATAATGAAACAACTAGAAGTTTCTTTAACCGAGGACTTGCGTTAGTTGTACGTACTGTTTTGAATACGAGAGTTATAGGATTGCACCTTTTGAAGCTAAACAAATGTGAGCGACGTAATATGACACTAAATCATCTATTTGTTTACCAATTTGAAGGAAATAATGAAACAAACAGATGTTTTCTTTAACCGAGGACTTGTGTTAGTTGTACGTACGGTTTTGAATGCGAGAGTGATAGCATTTCACCTGTTGATGCTAAACAAAGTAAAACAAAGTAATATGACACTAAATCATCTATTTGTTAATCAATTTCAAGGAACTAATGAAACAACTAGAAGTTTTCTTTAACTGAGGACTTGTGTTAGTTGTACGTACGGTTTTTAATGCGAGAGTGATAGGATTGCCCATTTTGATGCTAAATAACGGTGCACGAAGTAATATGACACTAAATCATCTATTGGTTTACCAATTTGAAGGAAATAATGAATAAAGTAGAAGTTATCTTTAATCGAGGACTTGTGTTGGTTGTACGTACTGTTTTGAATGCGAGAGTGACATGATTGCACATTTTGACGCTAAACAAAGTTGAACGAAGTAATATGAGACTAAATAATCTATTTATTTACCAATTTGAAGGAAATAATGAAACAACTAGAAGCTTTTTTAACCGAGGAATTGTGTTAGTTGTACGTACGGTTTTGAATGCGAGAGTGATAGGATTCCACCTTTTGATGCTAAATAAAGTTGAACGAAGTAATATAACACTAAATCATCTATTTGTTAAGGAATTTGAAGGAAATAATGAAACAACTAGAATTTTTCTTTAACCGAGGACTTATGTTAGTTGTACGTACGGTTTTGAATGCGAGAGTGAGTGGATTGCACCTTTTGATGCTAAACAAAGTTGAAAGAAGTAATATGACACTAAATCATCCATTTGTTTACCAATTTCAAGGAAATAATGAAACAACTAGAAGTTTTCTTTAACCGAGAACTTGTGTTAGTTGTACGTACGGTTTTGAATGCGAGAGTGATAGGATTTCACCTTTTGAGGATAAATAAGGTAAAACGAAGTAATATGACACTAAATCATCTATTTGTTAACCAATTTAAAGGAAATAATGAAGCAACAAGAAGTTTTCTTTAACCGAGAACTTGTGTTAGTTGTACATACGATTTTGAATGCGAGAGTGTTAGGATTGCACCTTTTGATGCTAAACAAAGTTGAACGAAGTAATATGACACCAAATCATCTATTTGTTTACCAATTTGAAAGAAATAATGAAAGAACTAGAAGTTTTCTTTAACCGAGGACTTGCGTTAGTTGTACATACGATTTCGAATGCGAGAGTTATAAGATTGCACCTTTTGAAGCTAAACAAATGTGAACGAAGTAATATTACTCTAAATCATCTATTTGTGTACCAATTTGAAGGAAATAACGAAACAACTAGAAGTTTCGTTAACCGAGGACTTGCGTTAGTTGTACGTACGATTTTGAATGCGAGAGTGATAGCATTCCACCTTTTCTTGCTAAACAAAGGTGAACGAAGTAATATGACACTAAATCATCTATTTGTTTACCAATTTGAAGGAAATAATAAAACAACTAGAAGTTTTCTTTAATAGAGGACTTGCGTTAGTTATACGTACGATTTTGAATGCGGGTGATAGGATTGCACCTTTTGATGCTAAACAAAGGTGAACGAATTAATATGACACTACATCATCTATGTCGTTGCCAATTTGAAGGAAATAATGAAACAACTAGAAGTTTTCTTTAACTGAGGACTTGTGTTGGTTGTACGTACGGTTTTAAATGCGAGAGTGACAGGATTTCACCTTTTAATGCAAAACAAAGTTGAACGAAGTAATACGACACTAAATCATCTATTTGTTTACCAATTTGAAGGAAATAATGAAACAACTAGAGGTTTCTTTAACCGAGGACTTGTGTTAGTTGTACGTACGGTTTTGAATGCGAGAGTGATAGGATTCTACCTTTTGATGCTAAACAGAGGTGAACGAAGTATTATGACACTAAATCATCCATTTGTTTATCAATTTCAAGTAAATAATGAAACAACTAGAAGTTTTCTTTAACCGAGGACTTGTGTTAGTTGTACGTACGGTTTTGAATGCGAGAGTGATAGGATTGCACCTTTTGATGCTAAACAAAGTTGAACGAAGTAATATGACACCAAATCATCTATTTGTTTACCAATTTGAAGGAAATAATGAAACAACTAGAAGTTTCTTTAACCGAGGACTTGCGTTAGTTGTACGTACGGTTTTGAATGCGAGAGTTATAGGATTGCACCTTTTGAAGCTAAACAAATGTGAGCGACGTAATATGACACTAAATCATCTATTTGTTTACCAATTTGAAGGAAATAATGAAACAAGCAGATGTTTTCTTTAACCGAGGACTTGTGTTAGTTGTACGTACGGTTTTCAATGCGAGAGTGATAGCATTTCACCTGTTGATGCTAAACAAAGTAAAACAAAGTAATATGACACTAAATCATATATTTGTTAATCAATTTCAAGGAACTAATGAAACAACTAGAAGTTTTCTTTAACTGAGTACTTGTGTTAGTTATACGTACTATTTTGAATGCGAGAGTGATAGGATTGCACCTTTTGATGCTAAATAACGGTGCACGAAGTAATATGACACTAAATCACCTATTGGTTTACCAATTTGAAGGAAATAATGAATAAAGTAGAAGTTATCTTTAATCGAGGACTTGTGTTGGTTGTACGTACTGTTTTGAATGCGAGAGTGACAGGATTGCACATTTTGATGCTAAACAAAGTTGAACGAAGTAATATGAGACTAAATAATCTATTTATTTACCAATTTGAAGGAAATAATGAAAACAACTACAAGTTTTTTTAACCGAGGACTTGTGTTAGTTGTACGTACGGTTTTGAATGCGAGAGTGATAGGATTCCACCTTTTGATGCTAAACAAAGTTGAACGAAGTAATATAACACTAAATCATCTATTTGTTAACCAATTTGAAAGAAATAATGAAACAACTAGAAATTTTCTTTAACCGAGGACTTATGTTAATTGTACGTACGGTTTTGAATGCGAGAGTGATTGGATTGAACCTTTTGATGCTAAACAAAGTTGAAAGAAGTAATATGATACTAAATCATCTATTTGTTTACCAATTTCAAGGAAATAATGAAACAACTAGAAGTTTTCTTTAACCGAGGAATTGTGTTAGTTGTACGTACGGTTTTGAATGCGAGAGTGATAGGATTCCACCTTTTGAGGCTAAATAAGGTAAAACGAAGTAATATGACACTAAATCATCTATTTGTTAACCAATTTAAAGGAAATAATGAAGCAACTAGAAGTTTCCTTTAACCGAGAACTTGTGTTAGTTGTACGTACGGTTTTGAATGCGAGAGTGATAGGATTGCACCTTTTGATGCTAAACAAAGTTGAACCAAGTAATATGACACCAAATCATCTATTTGTTTACCAATTTGAAAGAAATAATGAAACAACTAGAAGTTTTGTTTAATCGAGGACTTGCGTTAGTTGTACATACGATTTCGAATGCGAGAGTTATAGGATTGCACCTTTGGAAGCTAAACAAATGTGAACGAAGTAATATTACACTAAATCATCTATTTGTTTACCAATTTGAAGGAAATAACGAAACAACTAGAAGTTTCGTTAACCGAGGACTTGCGTTAGTTGTACGTACGATTTTGAATGCGAGAGTGATAGGATTCCACCTTTTCATGCTAAACAAAGGTGAACGAAGTAATATGACACTAAATCATCTATTTGTTTACCAATTTGAAGGAAATAATGAAACAACTAGAAGTTTTCTTTAACAGAGGACTTGCGTTAGTTATACGTACGATTTTGAATGCGAGTGATAGGATTTCACCTTTTGATGCTAAACAAAGGTGAAGGAATTAATATGACACTACATCATCTATTTCGTTGCCAATTTGAAGAAAATAATGAGACAACTAGAAGTTTTCTTTAACTGAGGACTTGTGTTGGTTGTACGTACGGTTTTGAATGCGAGAGTGACAGGATTGCACCTTTTAATGCAAAACAAAGTTGAACGAAGTAATACGACGCTAAATCATCTATTTGTTTACCAATTTGAAGGAAATAATGAAACAACTAGAGGTTTCTTTAACCGAGGACTTGTGTTAGTTGTACGTACGGTTTTGAATGCGAGAGTGATAGGATTCCACCTTTTGAGGCTAAACAAAGTAAAACGAAGTAATATGACACTAAATAATCTATTTGTTAACCAATTTAAAGGAAATATTGAAAAAACTAGAAATCTTCTTTAACCGAGAACTTGTGTTAGTTGTACATACGGTTTTGAATGCGAGAGTGATAGGATTGCACCTTTTGATGCTAAACAAAGTTGAACGAAGTAATATGACACCAAATCATCTATTTGTTAACTAATTTGAAAGAAATAATGAAACAACTAGAGGTTTTGTTTAAACGAGGACTTGCGTTAGTTGTGCATACGATTTCGAATGCGAGAGTTATAGGATTGCACCTTTTGAAGGTAAACAAAGGTGAACGACGTAATATTACACTAAATCATCTCTTTTTTTTACCAATTTGAAGGAAATAATGAAGCAACTAGAAGTTTCGTTAACCGAGGACTTGCGTTAGTTGTACGTACAATTTTGAATGCGAGAGTGATAGGATTCCACCTTTTGATGCTAAACAAAGGTGAACGAAGTGATATGACACTAAATCATCTATTTCGTTGCCAATTTGAAGGAAATAATGAAACAACTAGAAGTTTTCTTTAACTGAGGACTTGTGTTGGTTGTACGTAAGGTTTTGAATGCGAGAGTGACAGGATTGCACCTTTTTATGGTAAACAAAGTTGAACGAAGTAATATGCCTCTAAATCATATATTTGTTAACCAATTTTAAGGATATAAGTAAACAAATAGAAGTTTTCTTTAACCGAGGACTTGTGTTAGTTGTACGTACGATTTTGAATGCGAGAGTGATAGGATTCCACCTTTTGATGCTAAATAAAGTAAAACGAAGTAATCTGACACTAAATCATCTATTTGTTAACCAATTTGAAGGAAATAATGAAGCAACTAGAAGTTTCCTTTAACCGAGGACTTGTGTTAGTTGTACGTACGATTTTGAATGCGAGGGTTATAGGATTCCACCTTTTGATGCTAAACAGAGGTGAATGAAGTAATATGAGACTAAATCATCTATTTGTTTACCAATTTGAAGAAATAATGAAACAACTAAAAGTTTCTTTAACCGATGACTTGCGTTAGTTGTACGTACGATTTTGAATGCGAGAGTTATAGGATTGCACCTTTTAATGCTAAACAAAGTTGAACGAAGTAATATGACAATAAATTATCTATTTTTTTAAGATTTTGAAGGAAATAATGAAACAACTAGAAGTTTTCTTTAACCGAGGACTTTGGTTGGTTGTATGTACGGTTTTGAATGCGAGAGTGATATGATTTCACCTTTTGATGCTAAACAAAGTTGAATGAAGTAATATGACACTAAATCATGTATTTGTTTACCAATTTGAAGGAAATAATGAAACAACTAGAAGTTTTCTTTAACCGAGGACTTGCGTCAGTTATACGTACGATTTTGAATGCGAGAGTGATAGGATTGCACCTTTTGATGCTAAACAAAGGTGAACGAAGTGATATGACACTAAATCATCTATTTCGTTGCCAATTTGAAGGAAATAATGAAACAACTAGAAGTTTTTGTTTAACTGAGGACTTGTGTTGGTTGTACGTAAGGTTTTGAATGCGAGAGTGACAGGATTGCACCTTTTTATGGTAAACGAAGTTGAACGAAGTAATATGCCACTAAATCATATATTTGTTAACCAATTTTAAGGAAATAAGTAAACAAATAGAAGTTTTCTTTAACCGAGGACTTGTGTTAGTTGTACGTACGATTTTGAATGCGAGAGTGATAGGATTCCACCTTTTGATGCTAAATAAAGTAAAACGAAGTAATCTGACACTAAATCATCTATTTATTAACCAATTTGAAGGAAATAATGAAACAACTAGAAGTTTTCTTTAACGGAGGACTTGTTTTAGTTGTACGTATGGTTTTGAATGCGAGAGTGATAGGATTGCACCTTTTCACACTAAACAAAGTTGAACGAAGTAATATGACACGAAATCATCTATTTGTTTACCAATTTGAAGGAAATAATGAAACAACTAGAAGTTTCTTTAATCGAGCACTTGCGTTAGTTGTACGTACGATTTTGAATGCGAGAGTTATAGGATTGCACCTTTTGAAGCTAAACAAATGTGAGCGACATAATATGACACTAAATCATCTATTTGTTTACCAATTTGAAGGAAATAATGAATTAACCAGATGTTTTCTTTAACCGAGGACTTGTGTTAGTTGTACGTACGGTTTTGAATGCGAGAGTAATAGCATTTCACCTGTTGATGCTAAACAAAGTAATATGACACTAAATCATCTATTTGTTAATCAATTTCAAGGAACTAATGAAACAACTAGAAGATTTCTTTAACTGAGTACTTGTGTTAGTTGTACGTACGGTTTTGAATGCGAGAGTGATAGGATTGCACCTTTTGATGCTAAATAACGGTGCACGAAGTAATATGACACTAAATCATCTAATGGTTTACCAATTTGAAGGAAATAATGAAACAAGGAGAAGTTATCTTTAACCGAGGACTTGTGTTGGTTGTACGTACTGTTTTGAATGCGAGAGTGACAAGATTGCACCTTGTGACGCTACACAAAGTTGAACGAAGTAATATGAGACTAAATAATCTATTTATTTACCAATTTGAAGGAAATAATGAAACAACTAGAAGTTTTTTTAACCGAGGACTTGTGTTAGTTGTACATACGGTTTTGAATGCGAGAGTGATACGATTGCACCTTTTGATGCTAAACAAAGTTGAACGAAGTAATATGACACCAAATCATCTATTTGTTTACCAATTTGAAAGAAATAATGAAACAACTAGAAGTTTTGTTTAACCGAGGACTTGCGTTAGTTGTACATACGATTTCGAACGCGAGAGTTATAGGATTGCACCTTTTGAAGCTAAACAAAGGTGAACGACGTAATATTACACTAAATCATCTATTTGTTTACCAATTTGAAGGAAATAATGAAACACCTAGAAGTTTCGTCAACCGAGGACTTGCGTTAGTTGTATGTACGATTTTGAATGCGAGAGTGATAGGATTCCACCTTTTGATGCTAAACAAAGGTGAACAAAGTAATATGACACGAAATCATCTATTTGTTTACCAATTTGAAAGAAATAATGAAACAACTAGAAGTTTTCTTTAACCGAGGACTTGTGTTAGTTGTACGTACGGTTTTGAATGCGAGAGTGATAGGATTGCACCTTTTGATGCTAAACAAAGTTAAACGAAGTAAAATCACACTAAATCATCTATATATCTACCAATTTGAAGGAAATAATGAAACAACTAGAAGTTTCTTTAACCGAGGACTTGCGTTAGATGTACGTACGATTTTGAATGCGAGAGTTATAGTATTGCACCTTTTGAAGCTAAATAAAGTTGAACTAAGTAATACGACACTAAATCATCTATTTGTTTACCAATTTAAAGGAAATAATGAAACAACTAGAAGTTTTCTTTAACCGAGGACTTGTGTTAGTTGTACGTACGGTTTTGAATGCGAGAGTGATAGGATTCCACCTTTTGATCCTAAACAGAGGTGAACGAAGTAGTATGACACTAAATCATCCATTTTTTTTTATTAATTTCAAGGAAATAATGAAACTACTAGAAGTTTTCTTTAACCGAGCACTTGTGTTAGTTGTACGTACGGTTTTGAATGCGAGAGATATAGGATTTCACCTTTTGATGCTAAATAAAGTAAAACGAAGTAATCTGACACTAAATCATCTATTTGTTAACCAATTTGAAGGAAATAATGAAGCAACTAGAAGTTTCCTTTAACCGAGGACTTGTGTTAGTTGTACGTACAGTTTTGAATGCGAGAGTGATAGGATTCCACCTTTTGATGCTAAACAGAGGTGAATGAAGTAATATGACACTAAATCATCTATTTATTTACCAATTTCTAGGAAACAATGAAACAACTAGAAGTTTTTTTTAACCGAGGACTTGTGTTACTTGTACGTACGGTTTTGAATGCGAGAGTGATAGGATTCCACCTTCTTATGCTAAACAGAGGTGAACGAAGTAATATGACACTAAATCATCTATTTGTTAACCAATTTGAAGGAAATAATGAAACAACTAGAAGTTTTCTTTAACCGAGTACTTGTGTTAGTTGGACGTATGGTTTTGAATGCGAGAGTGATAGGATTGCACCTTTTCACGCTAAAGAAAGTTGAACGAAGTAATATGACACTCAATCATCTATTTGTTTACCAATTTGAAGGAAATAATGAAACAACTAGAAGTTTCTTTAACCGAGGACTTGCATTAGTTGTACGTACTGTTTTGAATGCGAGAGTTATAGGATTGCACCTTTTGAAGCTAAACAAATGTGAGCGACGTAATATGACACTAAATCATCTATTTGTTTACCAATTTGAAGGAAATAATGAAACAAGCAGATGTTTTCTTTAACCGAGGACTTGTGTTAGTTGTACGTACGGTTTTGAATGCGAGAGTGATAGCATTTCACCTGTTGATGCTAAACAAAGTAAAACAAAGTAATATGACACTAAATCATCTATTTGTTAATCAATTTCAAGGAACTAATGAAACAACTAGAAGTTTTCTTTAACTGAGTACTTGTGTTAGTTATACGTACTATTTTGAATGCGAGAGTGATAGGATTGCACCTTTTGATGCTAAATAACGGTGCACGAAGTAATATGACACTAAATCACGTATTGGTTTACCAATTTGAAGGAAATAATGAATAAAGTAGAAGTTATCTTTAATCGAGGACTTGTGTTGGTTGTACGTACTGTTTTGAATGCGAGAGTGACAGGATTGCACATTTTGATGCTAAACAAAGTTGAACGAAGTAATATGAGACTAAATAATCTATTTATTTACCAATTTGAAGGAAATAATGAAAACAACTACAAGTTTTTTTAACCGAGGACTTGTGTTAGTTGTACGTACGGTTTTGAATGCGAGAGTGATAGGATTCCACCTTTTGATGCTAAACAAAGTTGAACGAAGTAATATAACACTAAATCATCTATTTGTTAACCAATTTGAAAGAAATAATGAAACAACTAGAAGTTTTCTTTAACCGAGGACTTATGTTAATTGTACGTACGGTTTTGAATGCGAGAGTGATTGGATTGAACCTTTTGATGCTAAACAAAGTTGAAAGAAGTAATATGATACTAAATCATCTATTTGTTTACCAATTTCAAGGAAATAATGAAACAACTAGAAGTTTTCTTTAACCGAGGACTTGTGTTAGTTGTACGTACGGTTTTGAATGCGAGAGTGATAGGATTCCACCTTTTGAGGCTAAATAAGGTAAAACGAAGTAATATGACACTAAATCATCTATTTGTTAACCAATTTAAAGGAAATAATGAAGCAACTAGAAGTTTCCTTTAACCGAGAACTTGTGTTAGTTGTACGTACGGTTTTGAATGCGAGAGTGATAGGATTGCACCTTTTGATGCTAAACAAAGTTGAACCAAGTAATATGACACCAAATCATCTATTTGTTTACCAATTTGAAAGAAATAATGAAACAACTAGAAGTTTTGTTTAATCGAGGACTTGCGATAGTTGTACATACGATTTCGAATGCGAGAGTTATAGGATTGCACCTTTGGAAGCTAAACAAATGTGAACGAAGTAATATTACACTAAATCATCTATTTGTTTACCAATTTGAAGGAAATAACGAAACAACTAGAAGTTTCGTTAACCGAGGACTTGCGTTAGTTGTACGTACGATTTTGAATGCGAGAGTGATAGGATTTCACTTTTTGATGCTAAACAAAGGTGAACGAAGTAATATGACACTAAATCATCTATTTGTTTACCAATTTGAAGGAAATAATGAAACGACTAGAAGTTTTCTTTAACAGAGGACTTGCGTTAGTTATACGTACGATTTTGAATGCGAGTGATAGGATTTCACCTTTTGATGCTAAACAAAGGTGAAGGAATTAATATGACACTACATCATCTATTTCGTTGCCAATTTGAAGAAAATAATGAGACAACTAGAAGTTTTCTTTAACTGAGGACTTGTGTTGGTTGTACGTACGGTTTTGAATGCGAGAGTGACAGGATTGCACCTTTTAATGCAAAACAAAGTTGAACGAAGTAATACGACGCTAAATCATCTATTTGTTTACCAATTTGAAGGAAATAATGAAACAACTAGAGGTTTCTTTAACCGAGGACTTGTGTTAGTTGTACGTACGGTTTTGAATGCGAGAGTGATAGGATTCCACCTTTTGAGGCTAAACAAAGTAAAACGAAGTAATATGACACTAAATCATCTATTTTTTAACCAATTTAAAGGAAATATTGAAAAAACTAGAAGTCTTCTTTAACCGAGAACTTGTGTTAGTTGTACATACGGTTTTGAATGCGAGAGTGATAGGATTGCACCTTTTGATGCTAAACAAAGTTGAACGAAGTAATATGACACCAAATCATCTATTTGTTAACCAATTTGAAAGAAATAATGAAACAACTAGAGGTTTTGTTTAAACGAGGACTTGCGTTAGTTGTGCATACGATTTCGAATGCGAGAGTTATAGGATTGCACCTTTTGAAGCTAAACAAAGGTGAACGACGTAATATTACACTAAATCATCTCTTTTTTTTACCAATTTGAAGGAAATAATGAAGCAACTAGAAGTTTCGTTAACCGAGGACTTTCGTTAGTTGTACGTACAATTTTGAATGCGAGAGTGATAGGATTCCACCTTTTGATGTTAAACAAAGGTGAACGAAGTAATATGACACTAAATCATCTATTTGTTTACCAATTTAAAAGAAATAATGAAATAACTAGAAGTTTTCTTTAACCGAGGACTTGCGTTAGTTATACGTACGATTTTGAATGCGAGAGTGATAGGATTGCACCTTTTGATGCTAAACAAAGGTGAACGAATTAATATGACACTAAATAATCTATTTCGTTGCCAATTTGAAGGAAATAATGAAACAACTAGAAGTTTTCTTTAACCGAGGACTTGTGTTGGTTGTACGTACGGTTTTGAATGCGAGAGTGATAGGATTGCACCTTTTGATGCTAAACAAAGTTGAACGAAGTAATACGACACTAAATCATCTATTTGTTTACCAATTTGAAGGAAATAATGAAACAACTAGAGGTTTCTTTAACCGAGGACTTGTGTTAGTTGTACGTACGGTTTTGAATGCGAGAGTGATATGATTGCACCTTTTGATGCTAAACAAAGGTGAACGAAGTGATATGACACTAAATCATCTATTTCGTTGCCAATTTGAAGGAAATAATGAAACAACTAGAAGTTTTCTTTAACTGAGGACTTGTGTTGGTTGTACGTAAGGTTTTGAATGCGAGAGTGACAGGATTGCACCTTTTTATGATAAACAAAGTTGAACGAAGTAATATGCCACTAAATCATATATTTGTTAACCAATTTTAAGGAAATAAGTAAACAAATAGAAGTTTTCTTTAACCGAGGACTTGTGTTAGTTGACCGTACGATTTTGAATGCGAGAGTGATAGGATTCCACCTTTTGATGCTAAATAAAGTAAAACGAAGTAATCTGACACTAAATCATCTATTTGTTAACCATTTTGAAGGAAATAATGAAGCAACTAGAAGTTTCCTTTAACCGAGGACTTGTGTTAGTTGTACGTACGGTTTTGAATGCAAGAGTGATAGGATTCCACCTTTTGATACTAAACAGAGGTGAACGAAGTAATACGACACTAAATCATCTATTTGTTTACCAATTTCAAGGAAATAATGAAACAACTAGAAGTTTTCTTTAACTGAGGACTTATGTTAGTTGTACGTACGGTTTTGAATGCGAGAGTGATAGGATTCCACCTTTTGATGCTAAATAAAGTAAAACGAAGTAATATGACACTAAATCATCTATTTGTTAACCAATTTGAAGGAAATATTGAAACAACTAGAATTTTTCTTTTAACCTTGGACTTGTGTTAGTTGTACGTACGGTTTTGAATGCGAGAGTGATAGGATTGCACCTTTTGATGCTAAACGAAGTTGAACGCAGTAATATGACACCAAATCATCTATTTGTTTACCAATTTGAAGGAAATAATGAAACAACTAGAAGTTTTGTTTAACCGGGTACTTGCGTTAGTTGAACGTACGATTTTGAATGCGAGAGTTATAGGATTGCACCATTTGAAGCTATACAAAGGTGAACAAAGTAATATTACACTAAATCATCTATTTGTTTACCAATTTCAAGGAAATAATGAAACAGCTAGAAGTTTTCTTTAACCGAGGACTTGTGTTAGTTGTACGTACGGTTTTTAATGCGAGAGTGATAGGATTGCACCTTTTGATGCTAAACAAAGTGGAACGAAGTAATATGACACTAAATCATCTATTTGTTTACCAATTTGAAGGAAATAATGAAACAACTATAATTTTTCTTTAACCGAGAACTTGTTTAGTTGTACGTACGGTTTTGAATTCGAGACTGATAGGATTGCACCTTTTGATGCTAAACAAGGGTGAACGAAGTAACATGACACTAAATCGTATACTTCGTTGCCAATTTGAAGGAAATAATAAAACACCTAGAAGTTTTCTTTAACCGAGGACTTGTGTCGGTTGTACGTATGGTTTTGAATGCCAGAGTGATAGGATTGCACCTTTTGATGCTAAACAAAGTTGAACGAAGTAATATGACACTAAATCATCTATTTGTTAACCAATTTGAAGGAAATATTGAAACAACTAGAAGTTTTCTTTAACCGAGGACTTGTGTTAGTTGTACGTACGATTTTGAATGCGAGAGTGATAGGATTTCCCCTTTTGATGCTAAACAACGGTGCACGAAGTAATATGACTCTAAATCATCTATTTGTTTACAAATTTGAAGGAAATAATGAAACAACTAGAAGTTTTCCTTAACCGAGGACTTGTGTTAGTTGACCGTACGGTTTTGAATGCAAGAGTGATAGGATTCCACCTTTTGATGCTAAACAAAGTAAAACGAAGTAATATGACACTAAATTATCTATTTGTTTACAAACTTGAAGGAAATAATGAAACAACTAGAAGTTTTCTTTATCCGAGGACTTGTGTTAGTTGTATGTACGGTTTTGAATGCGAGAGTGATAGGATTCCACCTTTTGATACTAAACAGAGGTGAACGAAGTAATATGACACTAAATCATCTATTTGTTTACCAATTTCAAGGAAATAATGAAACAACTAGAAGTTTTCTTTAACCGAGGACTTGTGTTAGTTGACCGTGCGGTTTTGAATGCGAGAGTGATAGGATTCCACCATTTGATACTAAACAAAGTAAAACGAAGTAATATGACAGTAAATTATCTATTTGTTTACAAACTTGAAGGAAATAATGAAACAACTAGAAGTTTTCTTTATCCGAGGACTTGTGTTATTTGTACGTACGGTTTTGAATGCGAGAGTGATAGGATTCCACCTTTTGATACTAAACAGAGGTGAACGAAGTAATATGACACTAAATCATCTATTTGTTTACCAATTTCAAGGAAATAATGAAACAACTAGAAGTTTTCTTTAACTTAGGACTTGTGTTAGTTGTACGTACGGTTTTGAATGCGAGAGTGATAGGATTCCACCTTTTGATGCTAAACATAGTAAAACGAAGTAATATGACACTAAATCATCTATTTCTTAACCAATTTGAAGGAAATAATGAAACAACCAGATGTTTTCTTTAACCGAGGACTTGTGTTAGTTGTACGTACGGTTTTGAATGCGAGAGTGATAGCATTCCACTTGTTGATGCTAAAAAAGTAAAACAAAGTAATATGACACTAAATCATCTATTTGTTAATCAATTTCAAGGAAATAATGAAACAACTATGTGACACCCCCAAATTCAGGTACCAATACCTCGGATTTGGTGCTCACGATCAAATATACATACATCACCTCTTAAACAACATATATTACTAAATGCGGAATAAATAAACATAAGTTGTTCATTACAAAAGGCTTACTACGGTCCCAAGGTCTCAACCTTAATAAAATTTCATCATGATGATCCTATTAATATAAACAGGGTTCCATGATTTACAAAACAGGAATAGAAATATTTAAACTATTCTTAAAGCTTGCCCTTACCTTTGTCCTTCTTGGAATGCTCAGGCCTAACTGCAATTAGTTCATGATATATATAGCAAGAGTGAGCAACTAATATGCTCAGCAAATTTAAAATAATACAGACATATCATGAATAACTGCGAATAAAGTGAAAGCTCAACAATTTATAGAAGTTAATGAAATGACTGATAAGATAATAAAAATCCAAACGAAGGAATGAAAGATGATTATTTACTGCTGAGTGGTCCAACCGACCCTGAACGTTTCCAAGGAAACAACCTTCCGATTATCCTTTTATAAATCAGACTGTACTCGAGGGGATCAGCCTCTTGTACAACATGTATATGCATAACATTAAACTCTGACCATGTCGAACTATGACACTTATAATTCCCCATTTAGGGTTTGTTCTCTCAGTACAAGACTTCCACACCACTCAACTGGTTTGGAATAGCTTTTAAAAATATTTACTTTATATGTCCAGCCGAAACAAATGGCGTAGACCCATTTGTTGAACAGTTCATGAAATAAAGAACTTTAAATAATTTACTTGTTCAATGATAGAACATATTTTTCAAATGCATCAACGTGCGAATATCAATACTGGCATTTACATGGAATAATTAACGATAAATTAAACCATTTGACATGCTCAAAAATAATAGTTCGAGTTTGAGTTAGGAAACTTGCCTCAGTTGTTGACTACAGCTCACACAACTTAAATTACAGCATTTGATATACCTAGTATTAAATAGGTTTATCTTTCAATTAGTATAGCACATAGAGATTCATATATTACTATCATACATACTGCTACTAAAGTACATAATCCTCTATTTAACAACACGTAACTTTCACGACAATATTATCACACTTGGATAACATTTTAGTTACCTAATAATATTATTAATATAATATTATTAATATCAAGTTCATCTACAAATGTTATTAATAACTCAATAACATCTTAATTGAATACCTACTATTATTATTAATCATTTAATAATAATTTAGCGGGTTACTGTTATTATTAATTATTTAATAATAATTTAATTACTTAACATTATTATTAATCGTTTAATAATAATTTAATGAGTTACTATTATTATTAATAATTTAATGAGGTACTATTATTGTTAATCATTTAATAATAATTTAATTACATACTATTATTATTACTCATTTAAATAATAATTTAATCATTTACTATTATTATTAATCATTTAATAATAATTTAATCATTTAATATTATTATTAATCTTTAATAATAATTTAATCTTTTATTATTATTATTAATCATTTAATAATAACTTAATCATTTACAATTATTTTAACTAATATTATTATTTAATAATATTTTAAATTACTTAGTAATATTAACAACTTAAACAATTTAAAGGTAAATTATTTAATTATTTTATTAATTTCTTTACTCCTTTCCTTTATTTATTATTTAGTCATTTAAATAATAAATAGCTAATTTAATTCATTTTTATTTAATTTATTTATTATTTAATACTATTTAAATAGCAAATAATTACCTTTATGTATTATTTAATAAAATTAACTCATACATCCTTAATTATGCTATTATCTTTATTTCTCTTAAATCAAGTGTATTTATCAAAAATACCTACTTGACTTATTATTTTTATATCTCTTGGATATCTGTAGTATATTTTATTTTATACACAAAATAATTTTCTTTTAATTTTTCAACCTTATTTACTATTTTAAATGGTCCGTTTCTGTCCAAAATGGCATCATTTATTAAAACTTTAATTTGCATCATAAAATTCTGAGCTTTATACAGTAGCTTCCTGATATCAGAGAACACTTCTAGTAAAAATTTCATAATTGTCAGAGTTTTACTTTGCAAGATATTTCCGTATTATGCTTTTAAAACTTGGAAAATCGTTGGGTCATAACTCCCTCATACGACGTCGGATGGAGCTCATTTTTGGACAGTGGCTGCTATATACCATATAACATCATCTGTAAAATGGAAGGAATTTTTAGAGCAAGAAAATTTGCCAAAACAGCCCTCACAAGATCCTGGCAGTAGGCTTTTTCAGATTTTTCCGGCAGGAACTGTTTTGCTAGGAAAATCACCATAAATAGCTCGTTTAATATTTTTCAGTCGTACCACTTGGAAAATCTTCCTATCTTATAGTACTATCACCCAAAGTTGACGGATCATGAATACGACTTACGGAACATGAACAGTAAATCCGGCAACGCGCTGCTCAGTTTAGGGTTTTTCCGGCGAAAATCGCTTTCATGTTTTGTTAAACTTTTCCACATAAATGAATACCAAAACTCATGTTAAACCCATTAAACTCTAGATATATTAGTCTAGCATGGTTTTAAGCATCAAGATCTTTAAAAATAGTTTCCTACCATCAAAACACATTTTTGACCAATAAAATCACTTAAAACATACATAGAACATATATTAAAATGGAAAGCTAGGTTTGAAAACTTTTAAACCTCTTGGTAGCTCTTTTTCTTCTTGCTAGGAATGGGATGAGACTTGGATGATCTATCTTGGTATGGTTGATGATCTTGCTTCTTGCTTGATCTTGATTTTTCTAGGGTTTCTCTTCCTTTTTTCTTACTTTCTCTCTATTTTGCTCTTAACCTTTCTCTATTTGCTCTCTATTTTCTCTCCAAGACTTAGAACAAATAAAATGGATGATAAAATGAGAGAGATAGAGTGTTTAATGTGTTAGTTGATATGTATACTTACAACTCTTGTAAGTATACACATCAACTACACAAATCAAAGCTCATAGGCCTACTAGCTTGCCTTGTTCCTCTCAATATTTTAAGCTTCCAAGGGAAGCTATAATAGCTCCCCATTTCTCTCCTAAAGTTGCCGGCAATGAGGGTGCACAAGGCCCCAAAATTGCTTTATTTTACTTTTTATTTTAATAGCTACAAGTTGGTAATATATGTATATATTGACACACATATATATATATATATATATATACACCAATACAAATATGATTGGCTAGGTTTTTGGGCTCTAGAAATTTAATTCATTGGGCTCCCAATTAATTCCACTTGGATCTTCAATAATTAAATCAATAGGCTAAGCAATTAATTCCATGGGCTAGATAATTAATTCCATGAGCTAAGCATTTAGTTGATACCCATTTAATCACATAATGCTAATTAGTAACATGAATTAATTTTATCACTTTAAAGTTAACATTTAATAAATTCATGGACTACTATTATTAAATGATACACTTGAATTAATTATATTAATTAACACAATTAGACTTGTCTTTAATAAATTAATTTAATCTATCAAGTAATTAGTTTAATTATAAACTCAACCACATTCTGTTAAGTCATCGATTAGGGTTTCTAACTTATCGTTTCTTGAGATTAATATTTATAGGTTAGTTCATTTGGTTTAAATAAGATCATCGTGCGAACTTCCCTTTTTAATTAAATCCTCATACACATAGATATGATTATTCATGAATGCACAACAAAATAAAAATTAAATTCATTTCATTGATAAATATTAATCAAATATATTTGAAATGCGTAGTAATATTTGCGGTCATTACATTCTCCCCCCCTTATAAGAATTCCGTCCCCGGAATTACAAACATAAGGTTACTAAAAAAGATTAGGATAACTGCTCCTCATCCTTTCTTCTAGCTCCCACGTAGCCTCCTCGGCGTTGTGGTTCCGCCATAACACTTTGACAGAATGAATGATCTTATTTCTTAAGGTCTGCTCCTTCCTATCTAATATCTGAATGGGAATTTCTTCATATGATAAGTCCTTCTCAACTTGAATCGGCTCGTATGAGATGACATGATTGTAGTCCGGTTTATATGGCCGCAACACTGACACGTGAAACACATTATGAATATGCCCCAGTTCAGGAGGTAAAGCTACCTCGTACGCCACCTCACCAACTCGCTTCAAAATTTCAAATGGTCCGATAAATCTAGGGCTCAATTTTCCCTTCTTTCCGAACCTGATTTTCCCTTTCCATGGAGATACCTTCAGAAAAATAAAACTTCCAACCTCAAAGTCTCTCTTCTGACGATGTAAATCCGCATACTTCTTTTGCCGATCCTGAGCCGCAACTAGACGAGCTCTTATCACCTTGATCACATCTACGGTTTGTTGTACCAGTTCAGGTCCCAACAGTCTCCGTTCACCAACTTCATCCCAGCACAGGGGCGTTCTACACTTTCTCCCATACAGTGCGTCATAAGGCGGCATGCCTGTGACGACCCCAAATCCGGGTTCCTTAAACCCTAGACTTGGTACGTCACGATACATCATCTTCATACATGTTCTATAACTAATGCGGAATATATAAACATAAATTGTTTATTCTACAACATTTCCCAAGGTTTCTAACCTTAACTTACATATATACCTTTAGATTCATAAAAAAGTTTACAAAATTACTTACATCATATAACAATTTAGTTATAATGAATAACACTATAATCTTGTCTTTTGCTTCTGTCTCCGTCTCTCCTCGGACATTCGTATTATTCTGAAATTTGTTATCATGATATAGCAAGAGTGAGCAACGACTTTGCTCAGCAAGTTTAAATATGATAACGATATATCATGATTGAAAGAAAGAACAAGCTTTCGGATTTTCAACAATATAATAATTGCGAAAGAGTACGAATCATAATTTCAATAATTGAATGACTGAATCAAGTAATGTTGAGTGTCAATAATGACCATGAACAATTTTAACTGAACCTTATGGTAATGAAGGTGATCAGCCTTTCATACCTGATGAACACATGTAACAAGCACTATGTGCGAATTAACAATTTAAAGATGTGGAATAATTATACATAATTAAACCATAGCATGCTTGAAACGTAATAACTTGAATTTGAGTTAGGGACTTGAACAATAAAATAATATATCCTGCTCGAATATAAATTGAGTAGGGTTTAGGAAACTTGCCTGTCTGCTCAGCTACAATAAATGTCTAGCTTTAACTAACTGGCTTTGAAAGACCTAACATCAATAAAGTTGGTCTAATAATTAATACGGCGTATTTGCACAACTATACGCTTACTAAGGAACTTATCTATCACATAAGTACTAACACATAATTTACATCAGTCAAAACAATATTATTAACCTTATAGACCCTCAATCATATTAGGTTAATAATTTAATAAGTTAGAAAATATTTTTCTTTAAGTGTTGCACACTTATTAAACTATTAAACAATTTATTATAATTGTTTAAACAAAAGAGTTAAAAGACACTTTCTTTATTCCATTAAATCTAATTTCATTTAATTACTATTTATCATTAATTAAATAGTAAGTAATTAACTACCTTTAGTTATTATTTAATAATAAATAATAACTTACAAGATTTATTTATTATTTAAAATTAATCAAATAATAAATAATTATATTATATTAAAAATAATCAAATATCTTTAGTTATTATTTAATAATAAATAATAACTAATTAACTAGATTCATTTATTATTTAAAGTTAATTAAATAATAAATAATAAAATTATATAGTAAATACTCAAATATCATTAGTTATTATTTAATAATAAATAATAACTAACTAAATTTATTTATTATTTAAAGTTAATCAAATAATAAATAATTAAATAATCAATCTTAGTTGTCTTTAATTATTATTTAATAGTAATTAAATAATAATTAATTAATTTATCATCCTTGTTTATTATTTAATATTAATTAAATAATAATTAGTTTAATCATAAATTCAGAAGATATAATATTAACTAGATTAATATTTACAACATTTAAATATTAATCCTAAATACTTATTATATTTAAAAAAATATAATATTAAACTAACTATCGTATAAACAGGAGCAACACGGTAAGAAGAAAAGCGATGGGCCTAATAAGGAAGGCAGTAGCGGAGGAAATAACCCCAACAAGCGGAAATGGAATAGTAATAATAGTACAGCTATGGTTAAGCAAGGGGAAACCAAGAAGAAGATTGAAATGTGTCCTAACTGCGGAAAGGGGCACTCAGGTGTTTGTCCGAAGGGGAAGAATGTGTGCTTCAGGTGCGACAAAGAAGGGCATATTGCAACAAACTGTCCAGTACCGAAGACCGCCAAGGGTTGTTTTTACTGCGGAGAAATAGGGCATCAGATTAAGGATTGTCCTAAGAAGAAGATGGAAGGAGGAAGTGGGAGTAAAGGTAGCACCGGTGGGAAGCTGACCATAGGAGGGCCGGTACAACCGGGGAGACCGACGGCATGCACATTTAATATGACGGTGCAGGATGCGGTGGCATCGAAGGATGTGGTTTCAGGTATCATTCCTGTTAATAATGTAAATGCATACATACTGTTTGATTCGGGTGCTACATGTTCTTTTATTTCTGATGAATTTGCTAAGAAGCTGAACTTGCCACAAGTAAAGTTAGAAAATGCGTTGAATATAGAAGTAGCAAATAAGGAAGTGATCCGGGTAGAAAATATTTGTCGAGGGTGTTGTTTAACGATAAGGGGACATAAACTGTTAGTAGATTTAATTCCGATTCGGTTAGGAGAATTCGACGTAATATTGGGGATGGATTGGTTGTATAGCTGTGGGGCAGTGATCGACTGCCAGAGTAAATGTGTAAACCTTCAGACTCCTACCAAGTCTAAGGTAGTATTCTATGGTAGCAAATCGCCTGGACAATCTTGTTGTCTGACGATGTTGCAGGCCGGAAAGCTATTGAGGAAGGGGTGTATAGGGTATTTAGCTCATGTGATTGATACACGTATAGAAGGATTAGAATTGGGTCAGATACCCGTTGTAAAAGAGTATGCAGATGTATTTCCGGATGATTTACTGGGTCTTCCACCAGATAGGGAGATCGAATTTGTTATTGATCTTGTACCAGGAACGACGCCAATTTCAAAGGCCCCGTACAGAATGGCCCCAGTGGAATTAAAAGAGTTGATGATTCAGTTGCAAGAATTACTGGATAAAAAATATATTCAGCCAAGTGTGTCGCCGTGGGGAGCGCCAGTTTTATTTGTCAAGAAGAAAGATGGCTCGTTAAGACTCTGTATTGATTATAGAGAATTGAATAAGGTGACGATAAAGAACAAGTATCCGCTACCAAGGATTGATGATTTGTTTGATCAACTAAGGGGAGCCAAATATTTTTCAAAAATTGATTTGAGGAGTGGTTATCACCAACTGAAAGTGAGACCTGAGATGTACCCAAAACAACGTTTAGAACCCGTTATGGTCACTACGAGTTTTTAGTAATGTCATTTGGATTGACAAATGCACCAGCCGCGTTCATGGATTTGATGAATCGTGTGTTTAAACCATATTTGGATAAGTTTGTAGTGGTGTTTATTGATGATATATTGATTTATTCAAAGACTGAAGAAGAACATGCGGAACATCTAAGGATCGTGTTGGAGAAGCTAAGAGAAGCTAAGTTATACGCCAAGTTTTCTAAATGCGAATTCTGGCTGCAAAGGGTGCAATTTCTAGGGCATGTGATCGATCAGGACGGAATATCAGTGGATCCAGCGAAAGTTGAAGTGGTAATTAATTGGGAACAACCGAAGACACCAACGGAAGTTCGTAGTTTTCTTGGTTTGGCTGGATACTACAGAAGGTTTATCAAAGATTTCTCAAAGTTGTCGGGACCTCTGACCAATTTGACAAGGAAGGCTGTAAAGTTTGTATGGACTGATAAATGTGAAGAAAGTTTTCTAGAACTCAAGAAGAGATTAAGTGAAGCACCAGTGTTGTCATTGCCAGACGATATGGGAGGATTTGTCGTTTATAGTGACGCATCGCACAAAGGATTGGGTTGTGTGTTAATGCAACATGGTAAAGTCATCGCTTATGCATCCAGGCAGTTGAAAGATTTTGAGAAGAGGTATCCAACCCATGATTTGGAATTAGCAGCTGTGGTATTTGCCTTGAAGATAAGGAGGCATTACCTGTACGGAGAGAAGTGTGAAATATACACAGACCACAAAAGTCTGAAGTATATTTTCACCCAGAAGGATTTGAATATGAGACAGAGGAGATGGTTAGAGCTAATTAAGGATTATGATTGTGAGATTTTGTACCACCCAGGAAAAGCAAATGTGGTAGCTGATTCCTTGAGTAGAAAATGTCGAGAAAGATTGGAAATTTTAACTGCTCAGGAAGAACTGATTAAAGACATGGAGAGATTGGAACTAGAAGTAACACATCCGATGGGGTCGGAAGAAAGATTATATATGGTTGAGGCTCATCCAACGTTATTGGATAGAGTGAAGGAAGCACAGATGCAGGATCAAGATTATAGTCAAATCAAAGAACGTATATCTGATGGACAAGAGACAAGATTTCAATTAGACAACAGCGGAATGCTGAGATTGGAAGGGAGAGTATGGGTGCCGTTAGTGTCGGAGTTAAAAGATGAGATTTTGCAAGAAGCACACAATTCACGATTTTCAGTTCATCCAGGAAGTACGAAGATGTACCAAGATCTTCGTCAGCATTTTTGGTGGCCCAACATGAAGAGAGATGTAGCGGAATGTGTAAGTAAATGTTTGACATGTCAAAGAATTAAAGCGGAGCATCAGAGACCTAGTGGGTTGTTGCAACCGTTAGAAATTCCAGAATGGAAGTGGGAGCATGTTACCATGGATTTTGTGGTAGGACTCCCAACTACACAGAAAGGCTATGATGCAATATGGGTAATAGTGGATCGACTGACAAAGTCTGCCCACTTTTTGCCAATCAAGGTTAAGTTTAACCTGGACCAGCTAGCAAAGTTATATGTGAAAGAAATAGTGTCAAGACATGGAGTTCCAGTATCAATTGTTTCGGATAGAGATCCACGATTCACTTCGAATTTTTGGAGAAGTTTTCAGGAACGTATGGGCACACAGTTGAGGTTGAGCACGACGTATCATCCTCAAACAGATGGCCAGAGTGAAAGAACGATTCAAACGTTGGAAGATATGTTAAGAGCGAGTGTAATGGACTTCAAGGGCAATTGGGATGACCATCTGCCATTAGTGGAATTTGCCTACAATAATAGTTATCATGCAAGTATTGGGATGCCACCATATGAAGCATTGTATGGAAGGAAATGCAGAACGCCTCTATGTTGGGACGAGGTTGGTGAACGAAAGTTATTGGGACCAGAAATTGTGCAGCAAACTACTGAAGTTGTTAAAGTCATAAGATCGAGACTCCTAGCAGCACAGGATAGGCAGAAGAAATATGCTGACCAGCATCGACAGAAGAGAGAATTTGAGGTAGGATCCCATGTGTTTCTAAAAGTTTCACCCTAGAAAGGAAAGATAAGGTTTGGTAAGAAAAGAAAGCTGAGTCCGCGATTTATCGGACCATTTGAGGTGTTGAGAAGGATAGGAGAGGTAGCCTATGCAGTGGCATTACCTCCAGAGTTAGAACACATACACAACGTATTTCACGTGTCAGTACTAAGACCGTACAAGCCGGACTATAAGCATGTAATTGAATTCGAACCGATCCAGATTGAAAAGGATTTGACATATAAAGAAACACGTGTTCAAATAGTAGACAGAAAAGTGCAAATTTTGAGGAACAAAGCAATACCTTCTGTAAAGGTAGTGTGGAGGCACCACAATGTGGAAGAAGCGACATGGGAGTTAGAAGAAAAAATGAAGAAAGAATACCCCAGTTTGTTTATGTAATTTTGTAATAGTGATTCCGGGGACGGAATCCTTGCAAGGAGGGAAGAATGTCAGGATTTGCATTTTTGCGATATTGTAAATTATAAGTTATTAATGGAAATTAAGTATTTTGAAAGTGTGACAATCATTTTGGGACAAGCCATGTGTATTATATTGGATGATGGAATTAGTTGCAAGACTAAAGAAATAAGTTGGTTTAAAATGAAATTGAATTGGATTGATTTGAATAACTTATGAACCTATGGGGGTAAATTTGAATAATTATAAACTAAGGGGGGAATGAAATTTCCTAGGAATGATGGATAATGACCATGCTACCCTCATCATTTTGGAAAATGACATTCATGTCCTATTGGTGAGAAATAACAATTATATCCTTATAAAGTCAAGGGAAATGACTTATTAACCCTAACCAAGCTTGAGTTGAGTTAACCATATGATGGTTAGTTGCTAGAAGCTTTAGTTAAGCATACTTAAGTGAATTTTCAGCATTTTACACTTCTCATTATCAAGTTCATACGTGAGAGAGCTCAAAAGAGAGAAAAGAGAATAGAAAACTTAGGGTTTTGCAAGAAAGCTCAAGAATTCAAGGAAAGATTGTACAAGCAAGGTGAACTCAACAATAAAAGTGGATCATCCATCACTTACAAGGTTTCTAGCTAGAAGAAGGATAGCAAAAAGAAGGTATACCTTTTGTTCAAGTTATGAAACTTGTTGATTTATGTGATTACATGCAAGAAAAGAAGAAACCATGCATGTATCTTTGGTTTTACATGATGATTATGTGATGTTTGTAAGTCTAAGTGCTATTTGACTAGTTGATCATGCAACCCTAGACTATATGTGTTGAAATCAAAGGTGGTGCACTATTCATATGATTATTCAAGCTAAAAGTTATGATTAAAAGCATGATTGTGTGTTATATGTTATCAAACATGATAGAAACTAGTTTGAGAAGATGAAGGTGTGTAATATATGCATGATCATATGCTAGAGAATACCAAAGAAGCCTAGAGGGTGTAAAATCATGTTTTAGGAAAGAGAATTGAATACTAGGCTATATTTTGTGTCTAAACGAAATTATTATCTGTAAAGTGTTTTGGAAGGTACGTGTAGAAGTTACACATGCATATAAAGTGGCTAATTGGATATGTGTTAACATATATGTGCATGGTGTGTAAAGAATCAAAGTTAGTTTATAAAGAAAATTATGTAAATTGGGTAAAATGCATACAATAGATGATTATTGGCCATTTTGGTGGATGGAGTGTAAAACAAGGCCAAACATGTCAACAATATGTAAATACACGTGTTAGAATCGATTTGGGAGTTAAATGGTGCATAAGGCGTTAAATGACGAATTCGAACGTTTTAAAACGTAAACCGACGACCTAAACGAACCATTTGGAATTATAGGACCAAATGATGATTTTTAAAAGTTTCGAAGGCCTACGCAAGTTAATTATATGTTATATGTGCTATGTGAAATGTTGGAATTGAAAGATTCACATTAGGGCCAAAGATAGCATCATTTTTGGAAAGAAAATTTTTCTAATTCTGCAGCATGGCGCCGGGGCGCGGGTTTTTGTACTAGAGACTGCGTCGGGGCGCAGTGTGGCTGCAAGGTTTCCGCTGGGGGCGAGACTAGAGCTCGCCGGGGCGCCATCAGCCGAGGCAATCTCGCGGCCAGCGCAATGTTTCCGCCGGGGCGCGGTTGACCAAATTTTGAAAAAATAATTTATTTTAATTCTAAAATGAAATGTTTTAATATTAAATGATAGGAACACATATGTAAACCATAATTTGATAAAAATAATCAATATGGTAGACGTTAAGATATATTTGAGCAATATGTTATGTGATTAGGGTTATGTATAGTTAATGGGTAGCTTGTTTAGCAAGTTATGGCATGCATGTGTATGTAACTAATGCATGAACCAATATCGTGGTCATGTAGGTTATAGACGGTATAATATTATACCGATTGTGATAGACGAGGACGAAGGCAAGTTTCCTTACTGAACTTCTATTGCAGTTCTTTGATCAGATATTCATGTTATTCATTTATATTGCTATGCAAAGTTTATTCATTATTGAATTAAATGGAAAAGGTCGATGCCAATTTTGAATCTGGCTAGACACATATAAAATGATTTATGTTGAGATCGAATGTTCATTGTTATATGCTCCAATCCACATTGGTTGTGGTGCGGCTTCTATGTTATGCTGTAATAGAACAACCCTAAAAAGGGGATATAATTATAATTTTATGACGTGGTTGCGTCGCTAGATGTTTATGTTGTGCACAATATAAAGGTACAATGGGCTGATCACCCAGAGTACGCATCTATTTCAAATAGCAGTCTTTTGACTAACTTGGGCAATATCATTCTATACGATTGGTATTGTTCTAAACGTGTTCTTGGTCTCGTGACCGTACAGCAGAAGAATTTCATTATACCATTATTCATAAAAGCTAAATTTCAGTTCTTGATTCACTTATTGAATTAATATTGATCATTTCATCTTGATGATTCGATTATTGATATTCATTCAGTTATTATGCATAATTCAGATAAAATTGTCTATGACTCTCCTCTATTCTTTTGGAATTATTCGTGATATCATTTATTGTTATACTTGCTGAGCTATTTAGGCTCACTCTTGCTTTCATTCATAACATTTCAGTTAAGCCAGAGAAGGCCGAAGGGTCGGGAGTAGATAAAGGGAAAGGAAAGGTCGGCCAGCACTAGAAGCTAGCTAATGTTGTATTTATTATTTTATTTTGTATTATGTCAGATATGACAGTTGGATGTATAATGGTACGTAGAACCTGGGAATAGTGACGTATGAATGTAAATGAAGTTTATAATTATTATTTTATTCAGAATGGTTGAATGAGATGACAGGGTAGAATAGATTACGTGAGCACCAAACCCGTGGTTCAAGGGACCCGAATTTGGGGGCGTCACAGGTTGGTATCAGAGCTGATAGGTTATAAACCTTAGGTGGGGGAAAACCTTAGGAATATGACCTTAAGAAATATAGTAAAACTCATTTAGAGTTCTAAGCAGTGAAGGGTGGGAGTTGTTAAGGGTACAATTTCCATAATATGTATTATGTATTATGTGTTACGTGTTATGTGTTTTTAGAATAAGGAAAATTGCAGTGAACTGAAATAGTTGTTCTTGTGATTTTATAGTATGCCAGAGATTGGAGAATCCAGTCGGGCTGCAGGAGAAGAGGAACCTAGAGATATCCCGATAGATGTGATGACGACAGTATCAACGATGGCAATAGTACCAGCTGAAGGTAGTGAACAGGAGGAGGATCCAGATGAGTTAGAGGGACACTCGGATGGGGCAATACCAGAGAATGCTTCATCTGAGCAGAGAGAAGCAGATCAGGAATGGGTAACCGGTCTGATACAACAAAACAGTGAGTTCGTCGATAGGATTTTGGAACTAGAAACTCAGGCAGCTGAACGACAAACAACTGTGGATCTAAATGAGGCAACAACTCAAGAATTGACTAATGAAAATAGGGAGTTGAAGGATAAATTAGTGCAAGTCGAACGAAAGATACAGGAGCTGAGGAATGATAAGGAAGTTCTGGAGGCTAAGCTTAGGGATGCGAATGCTGAGATAGCCATAAATGAGCGTGCTGGGACTAATGCAGTAAGGAGAATAGATTTGTTGGAAGATGAGGTGAGATCTAAGAAAGCTAGAATGGATAATATGGGTGCAAAGATGGAGGACATGAGCTATGCATTTCGCACAGCATTTGGAATAGCGCAAGATAGGGTACACTATTACCCGGTGGAATATAATCAATCAAGGGACATCTTGAGCCGATGGAAAATGGTGGCTATCATGAATGAAGAATACGAGGATGCTGTTAGACGTGGGATGCTTCTGTAGGAAGTTATAATAGATATGTATAGTTATGAATGTATAATTATATGTGTATATTGTGTATAAATCCCTAACTTTTGTTATACAAAGGGATAGTTAGATATGTGTAATTCCTTTTTGTAAGGAGGGAAGGTCTAAGCTATTGTATAAAGTTATGTGAATCCCAATTCCGGTAGTTAGAGGGATAACAAGTTAATAGCAATGTGCTACATGAAAATGTAATGTGCTAGGCACGAAGTAAATTTGCGTATGAATATAAATCTAATTATGATATGTGTGTTGGCACGTGTATATGTTTAAAGTTCATAGAAATATGATATGCAAATATTGTAAAATAATTGTAATATAAACTGTGGTACAGAAAATGCCGCCCAGACGTAGGCAAAATGTTCAACCTCCTCCAGAGGAGTCAGTAAATGCTCCGGAGGTGCCAGTCAATCCTATGCAATAATTTGTAGATTTATTGATGGGAGCCTTACAGAACAGAAATGTGAACATAGGGGGTGATCAACCGGTAGCCGCAAGAGTTGCTACCTTCAAAGATTTCAAAGCAGTAGGACCCCCAGAATTTAAAGGAACAATGAATCCAGTGGAGGCTCAAAACTGGATAACTGAAATGGAAAAAGTATTTGATGTGGCTAATGTGGCGGAAGATCAGAAAACCGCCTTTGCCACATTCATGTTGAAAGGAGAGGCTAAGTATTGGTGGGTTACCAATAAGGGAAGGTATGGAACAGGAGCTGCGCCGTGGGAGAAATTTAAGGAGATATTTCTCGAAGCCTATTTTCCTCCAGTGACACAGGATATGATGGAGGTACAATTTTTAGAATTAAAGCAAGGAAACATGACGGTCGCCGAGTATGCGGCGAAATTTAATGAGTTGGCACGGTTTGCTCCACACTAGGTGGATACAGAGCAGAGAAAGGCGAGACGCTTTGAGCGTGGGTTGAAGCCATGGATCTACGGCAAGGTCTCGATGTTTCAAATTGGGACTTTTGCTGGGGTAATGGAGAAAGCTATTTTGGCAGAAGGAGGCAGTGAAGCCTTGAATAAGTATAAACAGGAGCAACACGGTAAGAAGAAAAGCGATGGGCCTAATAAGGAAGGCAGTAGCGGAGGAAATAACCCCAACAAGCGGAAATGGAATAGTAATAATAGTACAGCTATGGTTAAGCAAGGGGAAACCAAGAAGAAGATTGAAATGTGTCCTAACTGCGGAAAGGGGCACTCAGGTGTTTGTCCGAAGGGGAAGAATGTGTGCTTCAGGTGCGGCAAAGAAGGGCATATTGCAACAAACTGTCCAGTACCGAAGACCGCCAAGGGTTGTTTTTACTGCGGAGAAATAGGGCATCAGATTAAGGATTGTCCTAAGAAGAAGATGGAAGGAGGAAGTGGGAGTAAAGGTAGCACCGGTGGGAAGCTGACCATAGGAGGGCCGGTACAACCGGGGAGACCGACGGCACGCACATTTAATATGACGGTGCAGGATGCGGTGGCATCGAAGGTTGTGGTATCAGGTATCATTCCTGTTAATAATGTAAATGCATACATACTGTTTGATTCGGGTGCTACATGTTCTTTTATTTCTGATGAATTTGCTAAGAAGCTGAACTTGCCACAAGTAAAGTTAGAAAATGCGTTGAATATAGAAGTAGCAAATAAGGAAGTGATCCGGGTAGAAAATATTTGTCGAGGGTGTTGTTTAACGATAAGGGGACATAAACTGTTAGTAGATTTAATTCCGATTCGGTTAGGAGAATTCGACGTAATATTGGGGATGGATTGGTTGTATAGCTGTGGGGCAGTGATCGACTGCCAGAGTAAATGTGTAAACCTTCAGACTCCTACCAAGTCTAAGGTAGTATTCTATGGTAGCAAATCGCCTGGACAATCTTGTTGTCTGACGATGTTGCAGGCCAGAAAGCTATTGAGGAAGGGGTGTATAGGGTATTTAGCTCATGTGATTGATACACGTATAGAAGGATCAGAATTGGGTCAGATACCCGTTGTAAAAGAGTATGCAGATGTATTTCCGGATGATTTACCGGGTCTTCCACCAGATAGGGAGATCGAATTTGTTATTGATCTTGTACCAGGAACGACGCCAATTTCAAAGGCCCCGTACAGAATGGCCCCAGTGGAATTAAAAGAGTTGATGATTCAGTTGCAAGAATTACTGGATAAAAAATATATTCAGCCAAGTGTGTCGCCGTGGGGAGCGCCAGTTTTATTTGTCAAGAAGAAAGATGGCTCGTTAAGACTCTGTATTGATTATAGAGAATTGAATAAGGTGACGATAAAGAACAAGTATCCGCTACCAAGGATTGATGATTTGTTTGATCAACTAAGGGGAGCCAAATATTTTTCAAAAATTGATTTGAGGAGTGGTTATCACCAACTGAAAGTGAGACCTGAAGATGTACCCAAAACAGCGTTTAGAACCCGTTATGGTCACTACGAGTTTTTAGTAATGTCATTTGGATTGACAAATGCACCAGCCGCGTTCATGGATTTGATGAATCGTGTGTTTAAACCATATTTGGATAAGTTTGTAGTGGTGTTTATTGATGATATATTGATTTATTCAAAGACTGAAGAAGAACATGCGGAACATCTAAGGATCGTGTTGGAGAAGCTAAGAAAAGCTAAGTTATACGCCAAGTTTTCTAAATGCGAATTCTGGCTGCAAAGGGTGCAATTTCTAGGGCATGTGATCGATCAGGACGGAATATCAGTGGATCCAGCGAAAGTTGAAGCGGTAATTAATTGGGAACAACCGAAGACACCAACGGAAGTTCGTAGTTTTCTTGGTTTGGCTGGATACTACAGAAGGTTTATCAAAGATTTCTCAAAGTTGTCGGGACGTCTGACCAATTTGACAAGGAAGGCTGTAAAGTTTGTATGGACTGATAAATGTGAAGAAAGTTTTCTAGAACTCAAGAAGAGATTAAGTGAAGCACCAATGTTGTCATTGCCAGACGATACGGGAGGATTTGTCGTTTATAGTGACGCATCGCACAAAGGATTGGGTTGTGTGTTAATGCAACATGGTAAAGTCATCGCTTATGCATCCAGGCAGTTGAAAGATTTTGAGAAGAGGTATCCAACCCATGATTTGGAATTAGCAGCTGTGGTATTTGCCTTGAAGATACGGAGGCATTACCTGTACGGAGAGAAGTGTGAAATATACACAGACCACATAAGTCTGAAGTATATTTTCACCCAGAAGGATTTGAATATGAGACAGAGGAGATGGTTAGAGCTAATTAAGGATTATGATTGTGAGATTTTGTACCACCCAGGAAAAGCAAATGTGGTAGCTGATGCCTTGAGTAGAAAAGGTCGAGAAAGATTGGAAATTTTAACTGCTCAGGAAGAACTGATTAAAGACATGGAGAGATTGGAACTAGAAGTAACACATCCGATGGGGTCGGAAGAAAGATTATATATGGTTGAGGCTCATCCAACGTTATTGGATAGAGTGAAGGAAGCACAGATGCAGGATCAAGATTGTAGTCAAATCAAAGAACGTATATCTGATGGACAAGAGACAAGATTTCAATTAGACAACAGCGGAATGCTGAGATTGGAAAGGAGAGTATGGGTGCCGTTAGTGTCGGAGTTAAAAGATGAGATTTTGCAAGAAGCACACAATTCACGATTTTCAGTTCATCCAGGAAGTACGAAGATGTACCAAGATCTTCGTCAGCATTTTTGGTGGCCCAACATGAAGAGAGATGTAGCGGAATGTGTAAGTAAATGTTTGACATGTCAAAGAATTAAAGCGGAGCATCAGAGACCTAGTGGGTTGTTGCAACCGTTAGAAATTCCAGAATGGAAGTGGGAGCATGTTACCATGGATTTTGTGGTAGGACTCCCAACTACACAGAAAGGCTATGATGCAATATGGGTAATAGTGGATCGACTGACAAAGTCTGCCCACTTTTTGCCAATCAAGGTTAAGTTTAACCTGGACCAGCTAGCAAAGTTATATGTGAAAGAAATAGTGTCAAGACATGGAGTTCCAGTATCAATTGTTTCGGATAGAGATCCACGATTCACTTCGAATTTTTGGAGAAGTTTTCAGGAACGTATGGGCACACAGTTGAGGTTGAGCACGGCGTATCATCCTCAAACAGATGGTCAGAGTGAAAGAACGATTCAAACGTTGGAAGATATGTTAAGAGCGAGTGTAATGGACTTCAAGGGCAATTGGGATGACCATCTGCCATTAGTGGAATTTGCCTACAATAATAGTTATCATGCAAGTATTGGGATACCACCATATGAAGCATTGTATGGAAGGAAATGCAGAACGCCTCTATGTTGGGACGAGGTTGGTGAACGAAAGTTATTGGGACTAGAAATTGTGCAGCAAACTACTGAAATTGTTAAAGTCATAAGATCGAGACTCGTAGCAGCACAGGATAGGCAGAAGAAATATGCTGACCAGCATCGACAGAAGAGAGAATTTGAGGTAGGATCCCATGTGTTTCTAAAAGTTTCACCCTGGAAAGGAAAGATAAGGTTTGGTAAGAAAGGAAAGCTGAGTCCGCGATTTATCGGACCATTTGAGGTGTTGAGAAGGATAGGAGAGGTAGCCTATGCAGTGGCATTACCTCCAGAGTTAGAACACATACACAACGTATTTCACGTGTCAGTACTAAGACCGTACAAGCCGGACTATAAGCATGTAATTGAATTCGAACCGATCCAGATTGAAAAGGATTTGACATATAAAGAAACACGTGTTCAAATAGTAGACAGAAAAGTGAAAATTTTGAGGAACAAAGCAATACCTTCTGTAAAGGTAGTGTGGAGGCACCACAATGTGGAAGAAGCGACATGGGAGTTAGAAGAAAAAATGAAGAATGAATACCCCAGTTTGTTTATGTAATTTTGTAATAGCGATTCCGGGGACGGAATCCTTGTAAGGAGGGAAGAATGTCAGGATTTGCATTTTTGCGATATTGTAAATTATAAGTTATTAATGGAAATTAAGTATTTTGAAAGTGTGACAATCATTTTGGGACAAGCCATGTGTATTATATTGGATGATGGAATTAGTTGCAAGACTAAAGAAATAAGTTGGTTTAAAATGAAATTGAATTGGATTGATTTGAATAACTTATGAACCTATGGGGGTAAATTTGAATAATTATAAACTAAGGGGGGAATGAAATTTCCTAGGAATGATGGATAATGACCATGCTACCCTCATCATTTTGGAAAATGACATTCATGTCCTATTGGTGAGAAATAACAATTATATCCTTATAAAGTCAAGGGAAATGACTTATTAACCCTAACCAAGCTTGAGTTGAGTTAACCATATGATGGTTAGTTGCTAGAAGCTTTAGTTAAGCATACTTAAGTGAATTTTCAGCATTTTACACTTCTCATTATCAAGTTCATACGTGAGAGAGCTCAAAAGAGAGAAAAGAGAATAGAAAACTTAGGGTTTTGCAAGAAAGCTCAAGAATTCAAGGAAAGATTGTACAAGCAAGGTGAACTCAACAATAAAAGTGGATCATCCATCACTTACAAGGTTTCTAGCTAGAAGAAGGATAGCAAAAAGAAGGTATACCTTTTGTTCAAGTTATGAAACTTGTTGATTTATGTGATTACATGCAATAAAAGAAGAAACCATGCATGTATCTTTGGTTTTACATGATGATTATGTGATGTTTGTAAGTCTAAGTGCAATTTGACTAGTTGATCATGCAACCCTAGACTATATGTGTTGAAACCAAAGGTGGTGCACTATTCATATGATTATTCAAGCTAAAAGTTATGATTAAAAGCATGATTGTGTGTTATATGTTATCAAACATGATAGAAACTAGTTTGAGAAGATGAAGGTGTGTAATATATGCATGATCATATGCTAGAGAATACCAAAGAAGCCTAGAGGGTGTAAAATCATGTTTTAGGAAAGAGAATTGAATACTAGGCTATATTTTGTGTCTAAACGAAATTATTATCTGTAAAGTGTTTTGGAAGGTACGTGTAGAAGTTACACATGCATATAAAGTGGCTAATTGGATATGTGTTAACATATATGTGCATGGTGTGTAAAGAATCAAAGTTAGTTTATAAAGAAAATTATGTAAATTGGGTAAAATGCATACAATAGATGATTATTGGCCATTTTGGTGGATGGAGTGTAAAACAAGGCCAAACATGTCAACAATATGTAAATACACGTGTTAGAATCGATTTGGGAGTTAAATGGTGCATAAGGCGTTAAATGACGAATTCGAACGTTTTAAAACGTAAACCGACGACCTAAACGAACCATTTGGAATTATAGGACCAAATGATGATTTTTAAAAGTTTCGAAGGCCTACGCAAGTTAATTATATGTTATATGTGCTATGTGAAATGTTGGAATTGAAAGATTCACATTAGGGCCAAAGATAGCATCATTTTTGGAAAGAAAATTTTTCTAATTCTGCAGCATGGCGCCGGGGCGCGGGTTTTTGTACTAGAGACTGCGTCGGGGCGCAGTGTGGCTGCAAGGTTTCCGCTGGGGGCGAGACTAGAGCTCGACGGGGCGCCATCAGCCGAGGCAATCTCGCGGCCAGCGCAATGTTTCCGCCGGGGCGCGGTTGACCAAATTTTGAAAAAATAATTTATTTTAATTCTAAAATGAAATGTTTTAATATTAAATGATAGGAACACATATGTAAACCGTAATTTGATAAAAATAATCAATATGGTAGACGTTAAGATATATTTGAGCAATATGTTATGTGATTAGGGTTATGTATAGTTAATGGGTCGCTTGTTTAGCAAGTTATGGCATGCATGTGTATGTAACTAATGCATGAACCAATATTGTGGTCATGTAGGTTATAGACGGGATAATATTATACCGATTGTGATAGACGAGGACGAAGGCAAGTTTCCTTACTGAACTTCTATTGCAGTTCTTTGATCAGATATTCATGTTATTCATTTATATTGCTATGCAAAGTTTATTCATTATTGAATTAAATGGAAAAGGTCGATGCCAATTTTGAATCTGGCTAGACACATATAAAATGATTTATGTTGAGATCGAATGTTCATTGTTATATGCTCCAATCCACATTGGTTGTGGTGCGGCTTCTATGTTATGCTGTAATAGAACAACCCTAAAAAGGGGATATAATTATAATTTTATGACGTGGTTGCGTCGCTAGATGTTTATGTTGTGCACAATATAAAGGTACAATGGGCTGATCACCCAGAGTACGCATCTATTTGAAATAGCAGTCTTTTGACTAACTTGGGCAATATCATTCTATACGATTGGTATTGTTCTAAACGTGTTCTTGGTCTCGTGACCGTACAGCAGAAGAATTTCATTATACCATTATTCATAAAAGCTAAATTTCAGTTCTTGATTCACTTATTGAATTAATATTGATCATTTCATCTTGATGATTCGATTATTGATATTCATTCAGTTATTATGCATAATTCAGATAAAATTGTCTATGACTCTCCTCTATTCTTTTGGAATTATTCATGATATCATTTATTGTTATACTTGCTGAGCTATTTAGGCTCACTCTTGCTTTCATTCATAACATTTCAGTTAAGCCAGAGAAGGCCGAAGGGTCAGGAGTAGATAAAGGGAAAGGAATGGTCGGCCAGCACTAGAAGCTAGCTAATGTTGTATTTATTATTTTATTTTGTATTATGTCAGATATGACAGTTGGATGTATAATGGTACGTAGAACCTGGGAATAGTGATGTATGAATGTAAATGAAGTTTATAATTATTATTTTATTCAGAATGGTTGAATGAGATGACAGGGTAGAATAGATTACGTGAGCACCAAACCCGTGGTTCAAGGGACCCGAATTTGGGGGCGTCACAGGTTGGTATCAGAGCTGATAGGTTATAAACCTTAGGTGGGGGAAAACCTTAGGAATATGACCTTAAGAAATATAGTAAAACTCATTTAGAGTTCTAAGTAGTTAAGGGTGGGAGTTGTTAAGGGTACAATTTCCACAATATGTATTATGTATTATGTGTTACGTGTTTTTAGAAAAAGGAAAATTGCAGTGAACTGAAATAGTTGTTCTTGTGATTTTATAGTATGCCAGAGATTGGAGAATCCAGTCGGGCTGCAGGAGAAGAGGAACCTAGAGATATCCCGATAGATGTGATGACGACAGTATCAACGATGGCAATAGTACCAGCTGAAGGTAGTGAACAGGAGGAGGATCCAGATGAGTTAGAGGGAGACTCGGATGGGGCAATACCAGAGAATGCTTCATCTGAGCAGAGAGAAGCAGATCGGGAATGGGTAACCGGTCTGATACAACAAAACAGTGAGTTCGTCGATAGGATTTTGGAACTAGAAACTCAGGCAGCTGAACGACAAACAACTGTGGATCTAAATGAGGCAACAACTCAAGAATTGACTAATGAAAATAGGGAGTTGAAGGATAAATTAGTGCAAGCCGAACGAAAGATACAGGAGCTGAGGAATGATAAGGAAGTTCTGGAGGCTAAGCTTAGGGATGCGAATGCTGAGATAGCCATAAATGAGCGTGCTGGGACTAATGCAGTAAGGAGAATAGATTTGTTGGAAGATGAGGTGAGATCTAAGAAAGCTAGAATGGATAATATGGGTGCAAAGATGGAGGACATACAACTAACTCAGGTCCTCGATTAAAGAAAACTTCTAGCTGTTTCATTATTTCCTTCAAATTGGTCAACAAATAGATGATTTAGTGTCATATTACTTCGTTCACCTTTGTTTAGCATCAAAAGGTGCAATCCCATCACTCTCACATTCAAAATCGTACGTAAAACTAATGCAAGTCCTCGGTTAAAGAAACTTCTAGTTGTTTCATTATTTCCTTCAAATTGGTAAACAAATAGATAATTTAGTATCATATTACTTCGTTTTACTTTGTTTAGCATCAAAAGGTGGAATCCTATCACTCTCACATTAAAAATCGTACGTACAACTAACACAAGTCCTCGGTTAAAAAAAACTTCTAGTTGTTTCATTATTTCCATCAAATTGGTTAACAAATAGATGGTTTAGTATCATATTACTTCGTTTTACTTTGTTTAGCATCAAAAGGTGGAATCCTATCACTCTCACATTAAAAACCGTACGCACAACTAACACAAGTCCTCGGTTAAAAAAAACTTCTAGTTGTTTCATTATTTACTTCAAATTGGTAAACAAATAGATGTTTTAATGTCATATTACTTTGTTCAACTTTGTTAAGCATCAAAAGGTGGAATCCTATCACTCACGCATTCAAAACCGTACGTACAACCAACACCAGTCTTTCGTTCAAGAAAACTTATAGTTGTTTCATTATTTCCTTCAAATTGGAAAACAAATAGATGATTTAGTGTCATATTAGTTCGTTCACCTTTGTTTAGCATCAAAAGGTGCAATCCTATCACTCTCACATTCAAAATCGTACGTACAACTAACGCAAGTCCTCGGTTAAAGAAATTTCTAGTTGTTTCATTATTTCCTTCAAATTGTTAAACAAATAGATGATTTAGTGTCATATTACTTCTTTCAACTTTGTTTGGCATTAAAAGGTGCAATCCTATCACTCTCGCATTCAAAACCGTACGTACAACTAACACAAGTCCTCGGTTAAAGAAAACTTCTAGTTGTCTCATTTTTCCTTCAAATTGGAAAACAAGTAGATGATTTAGTGTCATATTACTTCGTTCAACTTTGTTTAGCATCAAAAGGTGCAATCCTATCACTCTCGCATTCAAAACCGTACGTACAACTAACACAAGTCCTCGGTTAAAAAAAAACTTCTAGTTGTTTCATTATTTCCATCAAATTGGTAAACAAATAGATGATTTAGTGTCATATTACTTCGTTCACCTTTGTTTAGCATCAAAAGGTGCAATCCTATCACTCTCACATTCAAAATCGTACGTAAAACTAACGCAAGTCCTCAGTTAAAGAAACTTCTTGTTGTTTCATTATTTCCTTCAAATTGGTAAACAAATAGATGCTTTAGTGTCATATTACTTCTTTCAACTTTGTTTAGCATTAAAAGGTGTAATCCTATCACTCTCGCATTCAAAACCGTACGTACAACTAACACAAGTCATCGGTTAAAGAAAACTTCTACTTGTTTCATTATTTCCATCAAATTGGTTAACAAATAGACGATTTAGTATCATATTACTTCGTTTTACTTTGTTTAGCATCAAAAGGTGGAATCCTATCACTCTCACATTAAAAACCGTACGTACAACTTAAACAAGTCATCGGTTAAAGAAAACTTCTAGTTGTTTCATTATTTCCATCAAATTGGTTAACAAATAGATGATTTAGTATCATATTTCTTCGTTTTACTTTGTTTAGCATCAAAAGGTGGAATCCTATCACTCTCACATTGAAAACCGTACGTACAACTAACACAAGTCATCGGTTAAAAAAAACTTCTAGTTGTTTCATTATTTCCTGCAAATTGGTAAACAAATAGATGTTTTAATGTCATATTACTTTGTTCAACTTTGTTCAGCATCAAAAGGTGGAATCCTATCACTCACGCATTCAAAACCGTACGTACAACCAACACCAGTCTTTGGTTAAAGAAAACTTCTAGTTGTTTCATTATTTCCTTCAAATTGGAAAACAAATAGATGATTTAGTGTCATATTACTTCGTTCATCTTTGTTTAGCATCAGAAGGTTGAATCCTATCACGCTCGCATTCAAAACCGTACATACAACTAACTCAAGTCCTCGGTTAAAGAAAACTTCTAGTTGTTACATTATTTCCTTCAAATTGGTAAAGAAATCGATGATTTAGTGTTATATTACTTCGTTCACCTTTGTCTAGCATCAAAACGTGCAATCCTATCAATCTCGCATTCAAAACCGTACGTACAACTAACACAAGTCCTCGGTTAAAGAAAACTTCTAGTTGTTTCATTATTTCCTTCAAATTGGTAAACAAATAGATGATTTAGTGTCATATTACTTCGTTCACCTTTGTTTAGCATCAAAAGGTGCAATCCTATCACTCTCACATTCAAAATCGTACGTAAAACTAACGCAAGTCCTCGGTTAAAGAAACTTCTAGTTGTTTCATTATTTCCTTCAAATTGGTAAACAAATAGATGATTTAGTGCCATATTACTTCTTTCAACTTTGTTTAGCATCAAAAGGTGCAATCCTATCACTCTCGCATTGAAAACCGTACGTACAACTAAAACAAGTTCTCGGTAAAAGAAAACTTCTAGTTGTTTCATTATTTCCATCAAATTAGTGAACAAATAGACGATTTAGTATCATATTACTTCGTTTTACTTTGTTTAGCATCAAAAGGTGGAATCCTATCACTCTCACATTAAAAACCGTACGTACAACTTAAACAAGTCCTCGGTTAAAGAAAACTTCTAGTTGTTTCATTATTTCCATCAAATTGGTAAACAAATAGATGATTTAGTGTCATATTACTTCGTTCAACTTTGTTTAGTATCAAAAGGTGCAATCCTATCACTCTCGCATTGAAAACCGTACGTACAACTAAAACAAGTTCTCGGTAAAAGAAAACTTCTAGTTATTTCATTATTTCCATCAAATTGGTTAACAAATAGATGGTTTAGTATCATATTACTTCGTTTTACTTTGTTTAGCATCAAAAGGTGGAATCCTATCACTCTCACATTAAAAACCGTACGTACAACTTAAACAAGTCCTCGGTTAAAGAAAACTTCTAGTTGTTTCATTATTTCCATCAAATTGGTAAACAAATAGATGATTTAGTGTCATATTACTTCGTTCAACTTTGTTTAGCATCAAAAGGTGCAATCCTATCACTCTCGCATTCAAAACTGTACGTACAACTAACACAAGTCCTCGATTAAAGAAAACTTCTAGTTGTTTTATTATTTCCTTGAAATTGGTAAACAAATAGATCATTTAGTGTCATATTATTTCGTTCATCTTTGTTTAACATCATAAGGTGGAATCCTATTACTCTCGCATTCAAAATCGTACGTACAACTAACTCAAGTCCTCGGTTAAAGAAAACTTCTAGTTGTTTCATTATTTCTTTAAAATTGGTAAACAAATAGATGATTTAGTGTCATATTACTTCGTTCACTTTTGTTTAGCATTAAAAGGTGCAATCCCATCACTCTCGCATTCAAAACCGTACGTACAACTAACACAAGTCCTCGGTTAAAGAAAACTTCTAGTTGTTTCATTGTTTCCATCAAAATGGTTAACAAATAGACGATTTAGTATCATATTACTTGGTTTAATTTGTTTAGCATCAAAAGGTGGAATCCTGTCACTCTCACATTAAAAACCGTACGTACAACTAACATAAGTCCTCGGTTAAAGAAAACTTCTAGTTGTTTCATTATTTCCATCAAATTGGTTAACAAATAGATGGTTTAGTATCATATTACTTCGTTTTACTTTGTTTAGCATCAAAAGGTGGAATCCTATCACTCTCACATTAAAAACCGTACGTACAACTAACACAAGTCCTCAGTTAAAAAAAACTTCTAGTTGTTTCATTATTTCCTTGAAATTGGTAAACAAATAGATGTTTTAATGTTATATTACTTTGTTCAACTTTGTTCAACATCAAAAGGTGGAATCCTATCACTCACGCATTCAAAACCGTACGTACAACCAACACCAGTCTTTCGTTAAAGAAAACTTCTAGTTGTTTCATTATTTCCTTCAAATTGGAAAACAAATAGATGATTTAGTGTCATATTACTTCGTTCACCTTTGTTTAGCATCAAAAGGTGCAATCCTATCACTCTCACATTCAAAATCGTACGTACAACTAACGCAAGTCCTCGGTTAAAGAAACTTCTAGTTGTTTCATTATTTCCTTCAAATTGGTAAACAAATAGATGATTTAGTGTCATATTACTTCGTTCAACTTTGTTTAGCATCAAAAGGTGCAATCCTATCACTCTCGCATTCAAAACTGTACGTACAACTAACACAAGTCCTCGATTAAAGAAAACTTCTAGTTGTTTCATTATTTCCTTGAAATTGGTAAACAAATAGATGATTTAGTGTCATATTACTTCGTTCATCTTTGTTTAGCATCAGAAGGTGGAATCCTATCACTCTCGCATTCAAAACCGTACATACAACTAACTCAAGTCCTCGGTTAAAGAAAACTTCTAGTTGTTTCATTATTTCCTTCAAATTGGTAAACAAATAGATGTTTTAATGTCATATTACTTTGTTCAACTTTGTTCAACATCAAAAGGTGGAATCCTGTCACTCTCGCATTCAAAACCGTACGTACAACTAGCACAAGTCATCGGTTAAAGAAAACTTCTAGTTAACTCATTATTTCCTTCAAATTGGTAAATAAATAGATGATTTAGTGTCATATTACTTCGTTCACCTTTGTTTAGCATCAAAACGTGCAATCCTATCAATCTCGCATTCAAAACCGTACGTACAACTAACTCAAGTCCTCGGTTAAAGAAAACTTCTAGTTGTTTCATTATTTCCTTCAAATTGGTAAACAGATAGATGTTTTAATGTCATATTACTTTGTTAAACTTTGTTCAACATCAAAACAAGGAATCCTATCACTCTCGCATTCAAAACCGTACGTACAACTAACACAAGTCCTCGATTAAAGAAAACTTCTAGTTGTCTCATTATTTCCTTCAAATTGGTAAACAAATAGATGATTTAGCGTCATATTACTTCGTTCTCCTTTGTTTTGCATCAAAACGTGCAATCCTATCACTCTTGCATTCAAAACCGTACGTACAACTATACAAGTCCTCGGTTAAACAAAACTTCTAGTTGTTTCATTATTTCCTTCAAATTGGTAAAGAAATCGATGATTTAGTGTTATATTACTTCGTTCACCTTTGTTTAGCATCAAAACGTGCAATCCTATCAATCTCGCATTCAAAACCGTACGTACAACTAACACAAGTCCTCGGTTAAAGAAAACTTCTAGTTGTTTCACTATTTACTTGAAATTGGTAAACAAATAGATGATTTAGTGTCATATTACTTCGTTCACCTTTTTTTAGCATCAAAAGGTGCAATCCTATTACTCTCACATTCAAAATCGTACGTAACACTAACGCAAGTCCTCGGTTAAGGAAACTTCTAGTTGTTTCATTATTTCCTTCAAATTGGTAAACAAATAGATGATTTAGTGTCATATTACTTCTTTCAACTTTGTTTAGCATCAAAAGGTGCAATCCAATCACTCTCGCATTCAAAACCGTACGCACAACTAACACAAGTCCTCGATTAAAGAAAACTTCTAGTTGTTTCATTATTTCCTTGAAATTGGTAAACAAATAGATGATTTAGTGTCATATTACTTCGTTCATCTTTGTTTAGCATCAGAAGGTGGAATCCTATCACGCTCGCATTCAAAACCGTACATACAACTAACTCAAGTCCTCGGTTAAAGAAAACTTCTAGTTGTTTCATTATTTCCTTCAAATTGGTAAACAAATAGATGATTTAGTGTCATATTACTTCGTTCACCTTTGTTTAGCATCAAAAGGTGCAATCCTATCACTCTCACATTCAAAATCGTACGTAAAACTAACGCAAGTCCTCAGTTAAAGAAACTTCTTGTTGTTTCATTATTTCCTTCAAATTGGTAAACAAATAGATGATTTAGTGTCATATTACTTCTTTCAACTTTGTTTAGCATCAAAAGGTGTAATCCTATCACTCTCGCATTCAAAACCGTACGTACAACTAACACTAGTCATCGGTTAAAGAAAACTTCTACTTGTTTCATTATTTCCATCAAATTGGTTAACAAATAGACGATTTAGTATCATATTACTTCGTTTTACTTTGTTTAGCATCAAAAGGTGGAATCCTATCACTCTCACATTAAAAACCGTACGTACAACTTAAACAAGTCATCGGTTAAAGAAAACTTCTAGTTGTTTCATTATTTCCATCAAATTGGTTAACAAATAGATGATTTAGTATCATATTTCTTCGTTTTACTTTGTTTAGCATCAAAAGGTGGAATCCTATCACTCTCACATTGAAAACCGTACGTACAACTAACACAAGTCATCGGTTAAAAAAAACTTCTAGTTGTTTCATTATTTCCTGCAAATTGGTAAACAAATAGATGTTTTAATGTCATATTACTTTGTTCAACTTTGTTCAGCATCAAAAGGTGGAATCCTATCACTCACGCATTCAAAACCGTACGTACAACCAACACCAGTCTTTGGTTAAAGAAAACTTCTAGTTGTTTCATTATTTCCTTCAAATTGGAAAACAAATAGATGATTTAGTGTCATATTACTTCGTTCATCTTTGTTTAGCATCAGAAGGTTGAATCCTATCACGCTCGCATTCAAAACCGTACATACAACTAACTCAAGTCCTCGGTTAAAGAAAACTTCTAGTTGTTGCATTATTTCCTTCAAATTGGTAAAGAAATCGATGATTTAGTGTTATATTACTTCGTTCACCTTTGTCTAGCATCAAAACGTGCAATCCTATCAATCTCGCATTCAAAACCGTACGTACAACTAACAGAAGTCCTCGGTTAAAGAAAACTTCTAGTTGTTTCATTATTTCCTTCAAATTGGTAAACAAATAGATGATTTAGTGTCATATTACTTCGTTCATCTTTGTTTAGCATCAAAAGGTGCAATCCTATCACTCTCACATTCAAAATCGTACGTAAAACTAACGCAAGTCCTCGGTTAAAGAAACTTCTAGTTGTTTCATTATTTCCTTCAAATTGGTAAACAAATAGATGATTTAGTGCCATATTACTTCTTTCAACTTTGTTTAGCATCAAAAGGTGCAATCCTATCACTCTCGCATTGAAAACCGTACGTACAACTAAAACAAGTTCTCGGTAAAAGAAAACTTCTAGTTATTTCATTATTTCCATCAAATTAGTGAACAAATAGACGATTTAGTATCATATTACTTCGTTTTACTTTGTTTAGCATCAAAAGGTGGAATCCTATCACTCTCACATTAAAAACCGTACGTACAACTTAAACAAGTCCTCGGTTAAAGAAAACTTCTAGTTGTTTCATTATTTCCATCAAATTGGTAAACAAATAGATGATTTAGTGTCATATTACTTCGTTCAACTTTGTTTAGTATCAAAAGGTGCAATCCTATCACTCTCGCATTCAAAACTGTACGTACAACTAACACAAGTCCTCGATTAAAGAAAACTTCTAGTTGTTTTATTATTTCCTTGAAATTGGTAAACAAATAGATCATTTAGTGTCATATTATTTCGTTCATCTTTGTTTAACATCATAAGGTGGAATCCTATTACTCTCGCATTCAAAATCGTACGTACAACTAACTCAAGTCCTCGGTTAAAGAAAACTTCTAGTTGTTTCATTATTTCTTTAAAATTGGTAAACAAATAGATGATTTAGTGTCATATTACTTCGTTCACTTTTGTTTAGCATTAAAAGGTGCAATCCCATCACTCTCGCATTCAAAACCGTACGTACAACTAACACAAGTCCTCGGTTAAAGAAAACTTCTAGTTGTTTCATTGTTTCCATCAAAATGGTTAACAAATAGACGATTTAGTATCATATTACTTGGTTTAATTTGTTTAGCATCAAAAGGTGGAATCCTGTCACTCTCACATTAAAAACCGTACGTACAACTAACATAAGTCCTCGGTTAAAGAAAACTTCTAGTTGTTTCATTATTTCCATCAAATTGGTTAACAAATAGATGGTTTAGTATCATATTACTTCGTTTTACTTTGTTTAGCATCAAAAGGTGGAATCCTATCACTCTCACATTAAAAACCGTACGTACAACTAACACAAGTCCTCAGTTAAAAAAAACTTCTAGTTGTTTCATTATTTCCTTGAAATTGGTAAACAAATAGATGTTTTAATGTTATATTACTTTGTTCAACTTTGTTCAACATCAAAAGGTGGAATCCTATCACTCACGCATTCAAAACCGTACGTACAACCAACACCAGTCTTTCGTTAAAGAAAAATTCTAGTTGTTTCATTATTTCCTTCAAATTGGAAAACAAATAGATGATTTAGTGTCATATTACTTCGTTCACCTTTGTTTAGCATCAAAAGGTGCAATCCTATCACTCTCACATTCAAAATCGTACGTACAACTAACGCAAGTCCTCGGTTAAAGAAACTTCTAGTTGTTTCATTATTTCCTTCAAATTGGTAAACAAATAGATGATTTAGTGTCATATTACTTCGTTCAACTTTGTTTAGCATCAAAAGGTGCAATCCTATCACTCTCGCATTCAAAACTGTACGTACAACTAACACAAGTCCTCGATTAAAGAAAACTTCTAGTTGTTTCATTATTTCCTTGAAATTGGTAAACAAATAGATGATTTAGTGTCATATTACTTCGTTCATCTTTGTTTAGCATCAGAAGGTGGAATCCTATCACTCTCGCATTCAAAACCGTACGTACAACTAACACAAGTCCTCGGTTAAAGAAAACTTCTAGTTGTTTCATTATTTCCTTCAAATTGGTAAACAAATAGATGTTTTAATGTCATATTACTTTGTTCAACTTTGTTCAACATCAAAAGGTGGAATCCTGTCACTCTCGCATTCAAAACCGTACGTACAACTAGCACAAGTCATCGGTTAAAGAAAACTTCTAGTTAACTCATTATTTCCTTCAAATTGGTAAACAAATAGATGATTTAGTGTCATATTACTTCGTTCACCTTTGTTTAGCATCAAAACGTGCAATCCTATCAATCTCGCATTCAAAACCGTACGTACAACTAACTCAAGTCCTCGGTTAAAGAAAACTTCTAGTTGTTTCATTATTTCCTTCAAATTGGTAAACAGATAGATGTTTTAATGTCATATTACTTTGTTCAACATCAAAACAAGGAATCCTATCACTCTCGCATTCAAAACCGTACGTACAACTAACACAAGTCCTCGATTAAAGAAAACTTCTAGTTGTCTCATTATTTCCTTCAAATTGGTAAACAAATAGATGATTTAGCGTCATATTACTTCGTTCTCCTTTGTTTTGCATCAAAACGTGCAATCCTATCACTCTTGCATTCAAAACCGTACGTACAACTATACAAGTCCTCGGTTAAACAAAACTTCTAGTTGTTTCATTATTTCCTTCAAATTGGTAAAGAAATCGATGATTTAGTGTTATATTACTTCGTTCACCTTTGTTTAGCATCAAAACGTGCAATCCTATCAATCTCGCATTCAAAACCGTACGTACAACTAACACAAGTCCTCGGTTAAAGAAAACTTCTAGTTGTTTCACTATTTACTTGAAATTGGTAAACAAATAGATGATTTAGTGTCATATTACTTCGTTCACCTTTTTTTAGCATCAAAAGGTGCAATCCTATTACTCTCACATTCAAAATCGTACGTAACACTAACGCAAGTCCTCGGTTAAGGAAACTTCTAGTTGTTTCATTATTTCCTTCAAATTGGTAAACAAATAGATGATTTAGTGTCATATTACTTCTTTCAACTTTGTTTAGCATCAAAAGGTGCAATCCAATCACTCTCGCATTCAAAACCGTACGCAAAACTAACAAAAGTCCTCGATTAAAGAAAACTTCTAGCTGTTTCATTATTTCCTTGAAATTGGTAAACAAATAGATGATTTAGTGTCATATTACTTCGTTCATCTTTGTTTAGCATCAGAAGGTGGAATCCTATCACGTTCGCATTCAAAACCGTACATACAACTAACTCAAGTCCTCGGTTAAAGAAAACTTCTAGTTGTTTCATTATTTCCTTCAAATTGGTAAACAAATAGATGTTTTAATTTCATATTACTTTGTTCAACTTTGTTCAACATCAAAAGGTGGAATCCTGTCACTCTCGCATTCAAAATCGTACGTACAACTAACACAAGCCCTCGGTTAAAGAAAACTTCTAGTTAACTCATTATTTCCTTCAAATTGGTAAACAAATACATGATTTAGTGTCATATTACTTCGTTCACCTTTGTTTAGCATCAAAACGTGCAATCCTATCACTCTCGCATTCAAAACCGTACGTACAACTAACTCAAGTCCTCGGTTAAAGAAAACTTCTAGTTGTTTCATTATTTACTTCAAATTGGTAAACAAATAGATGTTTTAATGTCATATTACTTTGTTCAACTTTGGTCAACATCAAAACGTGGAATCCTATCACTCTCGCATTCAAAACCGTACGTACAACTAACACAAGTCCTCGATTAAAGAAAACTTCTAGTTGTCTCATTATTTCCTTCAAATTGGTAAACAAATAGATGATTTAGCGTCATATTACTTCGTTCTCCTTTGTTTTGCATCAAAACGTGCAATCCTATCACTCTTGCACTGAAAACCGTACGTACAACTATACAAGTCCTCGGTTAAAGAAAACTTCTAGTTGTTTCATTATTTCCTTCAAATTGGTAAAGAAATCGATGATTTAGTGTCATATTACTTCGTTCACCTTTGTTTAGCATCAAAACGTGCAATCCTATCAATCTCGCATTCAAAACCGTACGTACAACTAACACAAGTCCTAGGTTAAAGAAAACTTCTAGTTGTTTCATTATTTCCTTGAAATTGGTAAACAAATAGATGATTTAGTGTCATATTACTTCGTTCACCTTTGTTTAGCATCAAAAGGTGCAATCCTATCACTCTCACATTCAAAATCGTACGTAACACTAACGCAAGTCCTCAGTTAAGGAAACTTCTAGTTGTTTCATTATTTCCTTCAAATTGGTAAACAAATAGATGATTTAGTGTCATATTACTTCTTTCAACTTTGTTTAGCATCAAAAGGTGCAATCCAATCACTCTCGCATTCAAAACCGTACGTACAACTAACACAAGTCCTCGGTTAAAGAAAACTTCTAGTTGTTTCATTGTTTCCATCAAAATGGTTAACAAATAGACGATTTAGTATCATATTACTTCGTTTTACTTTGCTTAGCATCAAAAGGTGGAATCCTGTCACTCTCACATTAAAAATCGTACGTACAACTAACACAAGTCCTCGGTTAAAGAAAACTTCTAGTTGTTTCATTATTTCCATCAAATTGGTTAACAAATAGATGATTTAGTATCATATTTCTTCGTTTAATTTGTTTAGCATCAAAAGGTGGAATCTTGTCACTCTCACATTAAAAACCGTACGTACAACTAACACAAGTACTCGGTTAAAGAAAACTTCTAGTTGTTTCATTATTTCTATCAAATTGGTTAACAAATAGATGGTTTAGTATCATATTAATTCGTTTTACTTTGTTTAGCATCAAAAGGTGGAATCCTATCACTCTCACATTAAAAACCGTACGTACAACTAACACAAGTCCTCAGTTAAAAAAAACTTCTAGTTGTTTTATTATTTCCTTCAAATTGGTAAACAAATAGATGTTTTAATGTCATATTACTTTGTTCAACTTTGTTCAGCATCAAAAGGTGGAATCCTATCACTCACGCATTCAAAACCGTACGTACAACCAACACCAGTCTTTCGTTAAAGAAAACTTCTAGTTGTTTCATTATTTCCTTCAAATTGGAAAACAAATAGATGATTTAGTGTCATATTACTTCGTTCACCTTTGTTTAGCATCAAAAGGTGCAATCCTATCACTCTCATATTCAAAATCGTACGTACAACTAACGCAAGTCCTCGGTTAAAGAAACTTCTAGTTGTTTCATTATTTCCTTCAAATTGGTAAACAAATAGATGATTTAGTGTCATATTACTTCGTTCAACTTTGTTTAGTATCAAAAGGTGCAATCCTATCACTCTCGCATTCAAAACTGTACGTACAACTAACACAAGTCCTCGATTAAAGAAAACTTCTAGTTGTTTCATTATTTCCTTGAAATTGGTAAACAAATAGATGATTTAGTGTCATATTACTTCGTTCATCTTTGTTTAGCATCAGAAGGTGGAATCCTATCACGCTCGCATTCAAAACCGTACATACAACTAACTCAAGTCCTCGGTTAAAGAAAACTTCTAGTTGTTTCATTATTTCCTTCAAATTGGTAAACAAATAGATATTTTAATGTCATATTACTTTGTTCAACTTTGTTCAACATCAAAAGGTGGAATCCTGTCACTCTCGCATTCAAAACCCTACGTACAACTAACACAAGTCCTCGGTTAAAGAAAACTTCTAGTTAACTCATTATTTCCTTCAAATTGGAAAACAAATAGATGATTTAGTGTCATATTACATCGTTCACCTTTGTGTAGCATCAAAACGTGCAATCCTATCACTCTCGCATTCAAAACCGTACGTACAACTAACTCAAGTCCTCGGTTAAAGAAAACTTCCAGTTGTTTCATTATTTCCTTCAAATTGGTAAACAAATAGATGTTTTAATGTCATATTACTTTGTTCAACTTTGTTCAACATCAAAACGTGGAATCCTATCACTCTCGCATTCAAAACCGTACGTACAACTAACACAAGTCCTCGATTAAAGAAAACTTCTAGTTGTCTCATTATTTCCTTCAAATTGGTAAACAAATAGATGATTTAGCGTCATATTACTTCGTTCTCCTTTGTTTTGCATCAAAACGTGCAATCCTATCACTCTTGCATTCAAAACCGTACGTACAACTATACAAGTCCTCGGTTAAAGAAAAATTCTAGTTGTTTCATTATTTCCTTCAAATTGGTAAAGAAATCGATGATTTAGTGTCATATTACTTCGTTCACCTTTGTTTAGCATCAAAACGTGCAATCCTATCAATCTCGCATTCAAAACCGTACGTACAACTAACACAAGTCCTCGGTTAAAGAAAACTTCTAGTTGTTTCATTATTTCCTTAGAGTGCATAAAACCACCTATTTCGGAAAACTGTGTGAGTTAGTGTGGTTTAAGGCCTTATATCTCTAAGCCCTTCAACTTGTTTGGGATGGTTATTATTTTTGCTTGACATACCTATGAGTTTAGAAGAAAACCCAATTTGAATCACCAAAAGTTATGGTGTATATGTTTAGTTATGATTTTTCTACCAAAACAGTCCATTTTATAGAACTGTTGAGAGTAGTTTGATAATTTTGATATTTAATGCTTCTGAAAAATTATTTGAAAAATATTATGGGTAAAGGATCAAGGTATAAGTCCATAAGATCCGACCGTGCATGATTTTGAGGTGTATAACTCATTCTAAAAATGTTTGAACCAAAGTACATCCGAATGCACTAAGAAGCAGAAAAATTTGGAAAACTTCTGCTCAGATTTTGACTCTACGAACTCACTCTACGATTTTGACTCTACGACCTCACTCTACGATTTTGACTCTACGAGCTGCACTCTACGACAGAACGATGTATGTGCAATATAATGTCAGTAGTGAACTGTGAATAGTAAATTAAAATAGTTAATTATTTATTAAATAATAAGTAAAGATAATTGATCAATATTAAATGATGATTAAAAGAAAGATAAATACAATTAATTAATTATTATTTAACTAACATTAAATAATAATTTAAGAAGAGTTGAAGTCAATAAGGTGATTATTTATTATTTAATGGGGATTGAATAATAAGTAAAGGTATTTAATCATTGTTTAACATTAAATAATGATTAAAGAGTAATAAAGGTAATTAATTAATTATTATTGGATGAAATAATAATTGAAGAAAGATAAGATAAAATAAAGTAATTGCCTATTATTTAACTTATAATAGATAAGGATAATTAACAAATTGTTATTTAATTAATAATAATTAAAGGAAATTGAAACTAATTAGTTAATTATTTATTATTTTATTAAATAATAAATAAGGTAATTAATAATAATTAACTATTATTGAATAGTTAAGGTTATCATGTAATTATTTATTATTAAATGATAAATAAGGGAGTTAAGGAAATTATTTGCTAATTAAATTAATAATTGGAACAACCAAGCAATTATGATAGATTGTTTAGGGGTTTAAATGGTATGAGATAATTAAATCATTAACCTTAGTTCGGTGAATATTTTATTGAGGTTATATGATGTGGAATTGTATGATACTCCAAGGTGTTTATGTGATAGTAAACTTAAATACTTAAGTGAAGCGATTATGTGTTGTTCTAACTATTAGGCCAACATTTTCAATGTTAGGTCTTCAAGGAAAGTTTAAATTAAGCAAAGTAGACGTAATTCGCGCACCAGGCAGGTTACTTAGCCTTACACAACTCTATATTGTGAATGTTTTCGAATTATATTTATTGCAAGTTCCCTAACTCAAACTAGAGTTATACTTTTAAATTATATTTCAGGTGGTTTAATTATTGCAAGATTATTCCACATCGATATTACCTTTGACATTCGCACATAGTGCATGTTGGATTCAAGTTCTATTATCGAACTGTCATTTATTTAAAGTTGTTGCATTCATGAACTGTTTAAGAAATAGTCTATGCAAATTGTGTGACGACCCCGAATCCGGGTTTCTCGAACCTCGGATCCGGTTCAACACGAGTACAACCTTTTCCTTATCTTTCGTGAATTTTAACAATATTATAATTGTTAAATAATCATTTATTTACAATTATATAACATCTCCTTCTATTCCAGAATCGAAATCTTTATACATTCCTAGTATGTCTCAATATCATACATGATACGACATTCTATTACAATCAATTTGAGTATTTAATACTCATATAACATACCAACTAAGTCTTATGCTACAGAATCATTTACCTGTCCAATTCGAACTGATATCTACAATAGATATTTAGATCTTCAATGGAAGTAATATATTTTCCTGTTCCTTGTTCTTTATCGAGAACTTCAGGTAACTAGCCTTATCTGAAAATGTTGGTTTACGCAAGAGTGAGCACGACGGCTCAACAAGTTCAACAGCTACACATAGCACATTACATGCTTCACATAAAATTTACAATTTATACTAACATCATGTTTTTCATGCATTTCAGTTTATGACATACTGCTCATGCATATCGTGCCTCGCATTTAATCTATGCTTCATGTCTAACCTCTATCATGACATATAGTTCAATGCAGAACAATTGTCTTAAATCAACTACCGCATATCAACAGTTCAAATCAACTTATTGCACAAAGGCACATTAAAACATCTTGGCACATAACCACATATGAGCACATCTCAGTTTAATAACAAACTTATAATTCATGCACATAATACAACACGTTCTGAAAAACTTGCCTGGACTTGTATAACCAGCTTACGTTAATCTTTCACGTTCCTTGCACCACCTATACGGTATGTGAGATCAACGGTGCACAATATCAGTCAAAGTTTGACTCAATACTAAATCTTATTTTAAAGATATTTATTTCTTCTTATCATCCCCTTTATTTAATAAGGTTAATTTCATATTTTAGTCTCTCTTTGACTTGACTCAGTGTTTCATATTCAACACCATAAATCTTTTATTCGAAACTATGCAATTCTGACATTTATTAATGTCACTGCATTAAAACTTGGACCCTATATTTATTTAGGTCGATCCACCAATTAATCACTAATAGACCATACCCTTGGTTTAACCTAATCACATCATTTATCTCGATACCTATCATAATATTACCCACCTTGGATAATATTTTAAATTTTACTATCAATTAGTAATAACTTATAATGTTATTTAATTGTTAAATAACACTTTAAATAATCATTACTATTATTAATTTATTTTTAATAATAGTTTACCTTAATCATTATTATTAATCTTTTAATAATAATTTAATTGCTTGCTAATATTATTACCCTTTAATAATATTTTAATTGACTTCTCATTATTATCAATCATTTTAATAATAATTTAATTGTTTATCAATATTATCAATCATTTAATAATATTTGAAATCCTCACGTATCATTAGTAATTATTTAATAACGATTCAACCCTTAACTATTACTACCCAATAGTTAATTACTTGTTAAACAATATTATTAATTCTTTAATAATATTCTAAATCTTTATTTATCATTATTATTTATTTAATAATGATTTAACTCTTAACTATTATTATTTAATAGTTAATTAAATGCTAAATAATATTATTAATCTTTTAATAATATTTTAAATTAATTACATATCATTATTAATTATTGAATAATGATTTAATTCTTAACTATTATCATTTAATAGTTATTCAATAATATTATCAATATATTTTAATTACTTAATAATCTTCTTTCGATTAAGTAATAATTTATTCCACTTAATTACCATTTAATTATTATTTAATATAAATTAAATAATAATTAATTAACTAATTATCCGAACTCATTAGTTAATATTAATTAATTAATTAATTAACCTTACTTATTATTTAATATTAATTAAATAATAAATAATTAGTTTATTAACCTTTATTATCCTTTAATTATTATTTAATATTAATTAAATAATAATTAATTACTTAATTAACCTTACTTATTATTTAATATTAATTAAATAATAAATAATTAGCTTTATAACTTTAATATTCTTTAATTATTATTTAATATTAATTTAAATAATAATTAATTATTTATTTAACTTTACTTATTATTTAAGTGCAATTAAATAATAAATAACTAACTTATTCATCTTAACATCTTTTAATTATGATTTAATATTCATTAAATCATAATTAATTAATTACATAACTTCATATATTATTTAATATTTATTAAATAATATTTAATTAGATTATTAGCCTATTTATACACTAATAAATAGCTAATATATAGTGAATCATTCCAATAATTTCAAATTTTATTTTATAAGACTTAACTAGCATGCCAATAGGTCAAATATTATTTTTCTGAAATTAAAAATAATTTTCCCATACTTATTAGCAATTTAGTAAACTTTAATCCACCATTAATTCTAATAAATACCAAATTACAAAAATATTCGGATTTTAAATTTTGATAATTTTCTTTATAAAATTATAAGCATTTTCTCTTTTGGAACCAAACCAAGAACCGGCCTAAAAATGCCCGAACCGGCCCTACCTAGAAATCATGAAAAACCGAAAAAAACCGAACCGGCCGGTTTTTTTAAAAAAAATAGGCAGATTACTTTCTGAATTTTTCAGACTTGGGGTCTCCGACGGGAACTTGAATAAAATGAAATCCACAAGTCTGATTGAGGCCTATTTAGTATCGATGGATTCGTAACTTCCCGAGCTACATTTTTCTATCATCAAACATCAAATTTAGATTTGTTTTGGTTTCGAAAATTGGCTCCAAACCGGACTGTTGTGCACAGCCCTAAAACAATGGGGTGTTTTGGTAGAAAATCCATATCTTGCTCATTTTAAATCGGATTTTAGTCATTCAACTTGGAGAATCTTCATATTTCATGGATCTATCACCCAAATTTGACGGATCATAAATCCGAGTTACGGATTGTGAACAGTAATTCCGTGAAGGGGCTGCTACGTATTAGATTAATTTGTTTTCGTCGGTAAAAATTTATTAAATGAGTTTGATGAAATTTTTCATCACAAACACATATAAAAACCCATGTTAAACCCATCAAACTATGAATATACATATATTACATAGCTAAAGACTTCTAGAACATCAAAACGTGTTTTGATCGGTTAAAAATACATTTTAACCGTTCAAATCATATCTAAACTATAAAAATGAACTAAAGAAGGTTTAGAACACTTTTTAACCTTTTATACATGGATGCTCTCCTTCCTCTTGACTTGATCTTGGATTGTGACTCTCTCTTGTCCATTCTCTAGCAAATTTGCTTGGTGGATCATCAATCTCATAAGAGTAACTCTCTATATCTCTCAAGAAGCTCTCCCTTTTTCTCTCTAGAAAATGCTACAAATGACTAACCAACATCACCAATAAATGGAACACTTCTATTTATAGCACAATGTTAATCCTTCATTAACCTCCTAATCAACTAGTGTTGGTGAAATTAGGAGCTTAAACTAGATTACTATTACATGGAATGACTACCATGAATGACCATTGGTGTGACATCCATCAAGGTTGTGACGCCCCCAAATCCGAGTTCCTTAAACCTCGAGTTCGGTGCTCACTATTCATCACTCAACAAACATTCATAATCTAAAACTTTAATAACTCGCGGAAACATACATAATTTCAATACAAAACGTACCTTCAATCCCAGGTTCCACTAACCTTAATACATCATCATTACCTTATAATATAACAGGTTTCACATATAGTACGACTAATTACGTCTACTCGTTCATCCTCCTTTTGCCGTGGTACTCCTTAGATTACTCGGCTTAACTGAAAATAGTTCATGATATAGCAAGGGTGAGCAACTACTTTACCCAACAAGTTTAAATAAACGAGAATTGATATAACATGAATGAAAAGGATTTATCTTCAAGGGTTTCAACAATAGATAACAATTGTGAAATAACAAGAATCAATATTCAATAAAAGAATGAATTGACTCTTTACTGCTGAGGGGTCTCAAAAGACCATGAACTGCTGCTAAGGTAGAACAGACATACAATGTCTGACACCTTGTAAAAATAACGGGACACTCGAGGGGATCAGTCCTCTCATGTCCTATGTATATGCATCACATTTAGTTTTCTTGCGCGCTGTCGGGTCTCCGACGAATAAAAATCCCCCTTTAACTAGGGGTTGTTCTTTCTCAGTCTTACAGTAAGAATCCGCACCAGCCAATGGTTTGGATAAACTTTTATAATATTCAATTAAATGAATTTAAACATGCATTTGTCTAGCCGAAACAATTAGCTTAGACATCCTTAAACAGTTCGTAAATTTCTGAACTATAACATTTGCAAAGGCACTATGTGCGAATACAATAACCAACAATGAGGTGGAATAATTTTAGATAATTAGTCCACTTTAAGTTCGGTCAAATAACTACGAGTGTAGAATTTGCTCAACAATAATTTGAATAGCTCAATATACATAAAGTTGAAGGAAACTTGCAACAATAAATACGAGTTAGGGTTAAGAAGAACTTGCCTGTTCCGCTGACTACTGCTATTCAACTTAAAAATACTTCCTTTGGGTGACCTAATATTCAATAACATTGATCCTCCAATTAGCATAACACATATAGGTTTATTTAACATTAATAACCTTAACATATATGTCTTAAATCATCTATCACTTAATCATAACCTTAAAACTCTTAATAATATTATCAATCCCTTGATAATATTTCGACTCACATAACCATCACTTCATTGTTTTATAATATTATCTCATTTGATAATATATAATTACTACATATAATATTATTAATCGTATAATAATATTTTAACCATTTATTATTTCAATAATAAATCACTTAGCTCCTCAATATTATTAACCATCTGATAATTCTCTTAACCTCTTTATTATCTCAAACACTTATTAACATTATTAATAATTAAATAATGCTTTACACTATCCCCAATGATATTAATCATCAAATAATGTCTTAATCATTTATAAATATTATTAACCATTTAATAATATTTTATCCTCTCAATAATATTATTAATCCTTTAATAATATCCTTATCCTTAGTTAATATTATTAATCATTTAATAATATTTCACTCATAGGTTAACATTATTAATAATGTCTTACTCTTCAAACAATATTATTCATCAAATAATATCTTCAATAACTTATAAATATTATTATCCATTTAATAATATTTTATAATCAAAATAATATCATTTAATACTATTTTCTTCTCTTATTAATATTATTATCCATTTAATAATATTTTACTCATAATCTAATATTATTAACTATTTAATAATATTTTATTCGTATACTAATATTATTAACCATTTAATAATTTTTAAATCCTTTATTAACTTACTAATATTATTAATCATTTAATAATATTTTATTAACTTACTAATATTATTAACCATTTAATAATATTTTATTCATTATCTAATAGTATTAACTATTCAATAATATTTTATTCATATACTAATATTATTAACCATTTAATAATATTTTATTCATTATCTAATATTATTAACTATTTAATAATATTTTATTAACTTTCTAATATTATTAACCATTTAATAATATTTTAATCCTTATTAATATTATTAATCATTTAATAATATTTTAATCATTTATAAATATTATTCACCATTTGATAATATTTTAATCACTTATTAATATTATTAACCATTTAATAATATTTTAATCACTTATTAATATTATTAACCATTTAATAATATTTTAGTCATTTATTAATATTATTAACCATTTAATAATATTTTAATCACTTATTAATATTATTCATCATTTAATAATATTTTAATCATTTACTAATATTATTAACCATTTAATAATATTTTAATCATTAACTATCATTATTAATCATTTAATAACTTTTTAATCATATACTAATATTATTAATCATTTAATAATATTTTAATAAAAATCTTTAAACAATACCAATAGTTAACTTTTTAATGGTGTTAACATTAATCTTTATTTTAAACATTTTTGTAACGCCCCCAAAATCCCCGCGCTTTCGATGCGGCTGACCTTGTGCGTTAATTTCATACATCAATCGACTTAACCAATGATCCCATAATCATATTCGTTGAAATAGTCTTATTTTAGACTATACATTAACAATTTCTCTTAACATTGTCCCTGGATCTTAACTTGATCTCAGAAAAGTAGAATAATATCTAGATATTTTCCAAGCCAAGCTTCTAGAAGCTTCCCGAGCTGTTTTGTCATTATTTCTTCCGATTTCGGTATATCGGATAAATCGCGTGCGATTAATTTAAAATATTTCGCATTAGTAATATAAGTTTTAATTACTTATACGTATTTTATTAATAAAATACATCATACAGTATTAATATGATGTCTCGTCTGACCCTCGAAGTTTTTCTTGAATTAATCTCGGATAACCTTCCGTGTATTTTTCTCAAATACACCTACCGGGCGACGCGATTGATAAATTTCTTTCATTCTAGACACTAATTATGATTGAATAATATAATTAGGTATTAATCTGATAAATTTGATTATTCAAATTTAATGTTAACCTATCTCATAATCCGTTTGATGAAAACAATACGGATGAATTAGCAGTTAATTATATAACAGTCTGATTCCAACTAATTTGGTTAACTTCTACTGATTTAAAAATTTGATATTACTGAGTTTTGTTCCGTTCTCCGTGTTCTTCGTATGTTCTGGAATATTATTATAAATTGTTATAATTAAGTAAACACGTCGTTATAATGACCAAATTTTGTCAATTATAAAGTGTTATAATCACATATGTAAGCAGTTATAATGCTCAAATTATTTCAAGTATGAAATCCAAAAGCTCAAGAACATAAGACGTTACCATGTACGATTTTTCGTTCTTCGTGTTCTTCGTGTGTTCTTGAGCAAAAGTCATAATTTCTACATAAGTAGGTTTATGATTTGGTAATTTAGTGTTATGGGATGATGAAACATGATGGTCTTGCTAAATAATGCTTGTGGCATCAAGTTTTAGTAGTCGAAACGAAGAACGATGAAACTTTGTTCTTCGTGTTCTTCGTGTTCTTCGATTCGTTCTTCGTGTTCTTGAGAAAAAGTCATAAAATCTTATATAAGTTGGTTTATGATTTTGTTATTTTTATGTTATGAAGTGATACGGAGTGTTAGAACATGTTATCTTAGCAAATTAATGCTTGAGGTATCATGTTTTACCAATCGGATCAAAGAAAGCTAAGCTTAATATACTCGCAGAATATTTTTTCAAATTTCCGAAAATTTAAAGTCTGAATCTGCCTTAGAAACCTAAATGAAAGTTGTAGCTCATGAAATTTTAAGCAATTTAGACTCAAGAATCACTCAAAAATATTTTCGTATGACAAAGTTATGGCTGTCACTGTAAAAGAGGTCAGAAATATGAATCAGTTTTAGATCAGTCCCATTACTGGGAAATATGTGTAAATAAGTAAGGAATCTCGAACTTTGGTCTGAATGAAAGTTGTAGGTACGGAAGTTACGAACGCGTGAAATTTTGAACAACTCAAAAATGTTTTAAAACGAAGAAGTTATGGCCGTTTAACCGAGCCGGGGTCTGGCAGTCCAACAATCTGCCCAAATCCGAAAATTTGGCTTAAAAATGAGTTTTTGAGTTAGCCAATTTTCCAAATAATTTCATCTATGAAAATAGTGTAGTTAAGTTATTCTAAGACTTATTCAAAAGGAAAATTTGATAAACTAACATTCGGGGTCGCGTAACCCTTTTTGTAGGCGTTTAACGATTTCCCAGGAAAACCCTAAAACGGTTTCAAGGCAAGTCTTCTAACTCTTGCTATGTGCTACTTGTGTAGTATTGTTAAAATGTTAAATGAGATGTGTAATGTCATGTTATTATGCAATAGATGATATGTGAAGTCTTTAACTGATGTTTACAAGCCTTCTCACTGTTATGTTTTATGTTTACGATTTACGAACATGATTTATACACTGTGTGTCAATGTGATATAAATTGTTGGAACGTGAGTTATATGTGATATTAAATGGAGAATTATGTTCAGTCAATGCATGTTAAAAGTTTATATGAAAGCATAAACTGCGTATGTGCTGTATGTTAGACTTGCTGAGCCGTCGTGCTCATTCTTGCAAATAAAACCTTATTTGCAGATTAAAGATGAACGTTAAGAAGATCATGAACTTAAAGATGCAGCATAGATTAGGTTTTCATGTAAATTGATTGTATTTGTATGTCATAATGACTGTTGTAATACGAACAAACAAACATGTAACCGAATATTGAATGAATGATATAAATAATTATCATCAGAATGTTGTTATGTCTTTATTTTGATATAACCTAGAATTGTTAAAATTTAACATAGTATTGATAATGATCTATTTATCTGGATGAGGATCGGTAAATAACTTGTGAGTGCTGTACATCTGAGACAGAACTAAGCGATGTTGACTGGTCAAATCCATCGTTAAGGTTCCTCGGACCCAGGTATAACTCGTTATTACTATTCTGAATACCATATAAGTAGGATTATTGATATGAAGAGATATTTTTGTATATTGATACTTGTAGTACGAATGAGACCGTTACAAGTGGACGTATATAGAATATTTAAATCCTAAGGTTAAAATTAAACCGTTATATATGGTTTTATCCATTTATACGGATGAAATACAAGTTGATACTTGTATACTTATGAGACTGAGATCAAGTTAAGATCCAGGGACAATGTTAAGAGAAATTGTTAATGTATAGTCTAAAATAAGACTATTTCAACCAATATGATTATGGGATCATTGGTTAAGTCGATAGATGTATGAAATTAACGCACAAGGTCCGCCGCATCGAAAGCGCGGGGATTTTGGGGGGCGTTACAGTTGGTATCAGAGCAGTGGATTATAGTTTCGAGGTAACAAGTACCTTGGAGTATAATCTGATGGATTAAAAAGAAATGGACTTGTGAAGAGTCCATAGATAATTAAAAGATATGCATAAATCTTATTAAATCTTAATACATAAAAATTATTATGTGAAAAGGAATATAATGAATAAAGATAAACTCTTTACGAGAATATCTTAAGTTAAATGGACTCAAAAGAGTTCTCAAAGCAAGCAATAAGATAAAATAATCTTATTAGTTTTTGTGTGAAACTGTTTCATAAAAATGAAATGGTGTGTATGGTATGTTGTGTAATTATACCTAAGAAAAGAGATGAGTAAACTCATAAGGAATGTAAATGATGAAGGAATTAATTAAGAAAAGAAATTCCTAAGATAGTTAAAGAACGATTAGGGATTTCAATTGAAAACTCATATTAGTAAAACTGAGTAGAACGACTCTCTTGTATGGGAAAGAGTTTAATATGCTTTAGAGAACCGATCTAACTACACTATTGGTATGAATGATTCATGGTCAGTGTTCTCAAAGCGGGTTACACACTGAATAAAATCATTTGAGGATAGTGTTGATGAAACGGGGAACTGATTCATTAGTTCTTGGGTGGAGGAATAACTCAGTTTGCTATATTGATAAGTAAATTAAAATCTTATGTCAAACTCTTCTTTATATATATTTTGAGAAGGTGATTCTTTTCTCATATGTATATTGACTAGTTAGTAGTTGTTACATCATAACTATAGTTTTAAAATTATTTGTATGTTAGTTACTGAGCGAACCAACCTTGTTATGGACTTGGGCTATGATATGTTAGTCGAACCGACTTGTGAGATGCGGCTGCGATTTGTCTATTCAGTGCGATATTGATCAGTACCAATGTGCGCTGAGACATTTCAATTCCGTGTTGATAAGAAGGGGAACTAATATATTTGTTTGTACTTGGTTTAATACAACCAATCAGTTTACTATATTACTATATATTTGAAAAACTTGTATTATGGTTAGAGAATAATGGAAAAGATAGAGGATTGAGGGTATTTCAAAAAAAAAAAAAAATATCTTCTAGCTATGCTAGATCTTCATGGTTATATTCGCACTTGTGTGCCTTTGAAAAGAGTGGTTCACTAGTTGAACTGGAAAATTTTGTTAGTTCTTCACTAGCTATGTTATTCATATGTCTATGCTAATTGTTTTGGCTAGACGGATTTAATGTGAAGAATAAAAATGATTTATTCATCAACACCCCATTTAGCTTGGCGTGAAGATGATACATGATGAGTCATCAACGCACTTTGCAAGGTGCGGTATACAGTCATAAAATTGCTTTTCAAAAGTTTGAATGGTTTAAATATGAGTCAATGCCAATTGTTTCGGCTAGACACCTTTGGTTATGAAAAAAGAACGGACGTAGGAATTCGATAGACGCAATAAACCGCGTCTTTAAAGATAATATGGTACGACAGGCTGATCACCTAAAGTACAACGTATGTGTGTTCTCGATCTTAATTGATTGTTACACAATGTATGGTGTTCTCAATCTTAATTGATTGCTACACAAAGTATGAAGTGTTCTCAATCTTAATTGATTGCTACACAAGATATGGTTTTCCAGTCCGGATGATGATTTAAAAATTATGGGTTATATAGTATTCATAGTTTTTGAATAAGGTAAAGGTCTTGATTGACCGCTGTATAAGTGAGAAGAATCCAAGATAAAGGAAGAATGAGACTGAATGTCGAGTATGAAAAGAGGTTTAAAACCTAGAGTTATGAAAGGAAATGTGTAGAGATAAGTGAACATTGTTTAGACCTAATCAAAGTATTGGAGGTTTAATGTGAGTAAAAGATGAATTTAGAAAATTCATATTGAAGAGTAAATTGGAGATGATTATATTATAATTTCGAGGACGAAATTCTGATAAGAAGAAGAGAATGTAATATCCTGAATATTTATAGCACTTATAAATATGATATTAAATGACTAAAGTAATTGTAAAGTTAATTTCGAGGACGAAATTCCTGTAAGTTGGGTTGAATGTAATATCCCAAATATTTCAAAAGTGATCTAACAAGATCTAAGCAAGGTTGTCAATTCAAAACCTAAAGAAGGATTTCTCAAGCTTACCTTGAGTTATCTGAAAGAATATATACGACTCGAAACTAAGATCGTATACAACTAAGAGGTTAAAATCTTTAACCTAAACTATATGTTATGTGATTAGTAAAGCTTGAATTGAGCTTTTAAATGTGTTGTATGAAATATCTATGTGTAGGATTTTGTGTTTTGGTTCAAGTAGTTAACCCTTAACACTTATTAAAAATCAGAAGTCAATTTAGGGCAAAAACCTAAATTGGAAAAAGAGTTAAAACCTAAACCCTAACCCTAGGGTCTAAACCCTAGAAAATAACCTAGGCCCTTGAGCAAAATGTGAAGGTTAAATTGACATTCTGTTTCAAGATTCAACCTTCCCACGCTTTAAAAACACGTAATAGTCAGTAAAAGTTTTTCTCGAAAAACGTGTAAAAAACACTATTCACGAAGAAACGTTTTTCATTCGTTTGATCGTTTCTTTCATCTGTAGGACTTCTTGTATTTCACGACATAGTGATAATATGAGGTTTAGATGCCAGGGAATCAATAAAATTTTCTTGGGAAAAAGACGAAAAAGACACGATTTACGAGAAAACGTTTGTCGTCTTTTTGAACGTTCTTTTTAACGTTTGGACTTTTTCCATTTCACGATATAGCATTTATACGGGGAATAGATACCAGGGAGCCACTGATATTTTTTCCAAAATAAAACGTAAAACGCTCTTCAAACGAAAACGCTTTCCGTTTTTGAACGTTCCGCTGAAGGATACAGTGTTTGTATGCAACACCGGTGCGTAATAAGCAATAAAAGATTTTTCTCGAAAAGTGTGTCGGGAATAAGACGAAATAGGGAAAAGACGAAAATAAATATTATTTTTGACTTTTTGGTCTTCTAACCATTTTCTGAGAAATGGTCGTCAAAAACACTATTCACCGAAAAACGTGCCAAGTCTTTTTGACTTTTCACTTTACAGAAAAGTGTTTATTCGGAACAAAACTCAGTAATATCAAATTTTTAAATCAGTATAAGTTAACCATTTAGTTGGAATCAGACTGTTATATAATTAACTGCTAATTCATCCGTATTGTTTTCATCAAACGGATCATGAGATAGGTTAACATTAAATTTGAATAATCAAATTTATCAGATTAATACCTAATTATATTATTCAATCATAATTAGTATCTAGAATGAAAGAAATTTATCAATCGCGTCGCTCGGTAGGTATATTTGAGAAAAATATACGGAAGATTATCCGAGATTAATTCAAGGAAAACTTCGATGGTCAGACGAGACATCATATTAATACTGTATGATGTATTTTATTAATAAAATACGTATAAGTAATTAAAACTTATATTACTAATGCGAAATATTTTAAATTAATCGCACGCGATTTATCCGATATACCGAAATCGAAAGAAATAATGACAAAACAGCTCGGGAAGCTTCTAGAAGCTTGGCTTGGAAAATATCTAGATATTATTCTAGTTTTATTAATTAAATAATGTGCGAAATGACTAAAATGCCCTTAGCTTTTAAACTAATGACCAAACTACCCCGACCCTTGGTTTTCCTATAAATAGAAGGCTTAAGTTCATTAGTTCTTTACCATTTTTGAAAGCTAAAGAGCAAATATAGAGAGAGTTCTTGTGAGACAAGAATCGATTGCAAAGAAATAGTTAAAGCTTGCAATAATAAAAGGTACGATTCTTAATCGTTATTATGCTTAAAGTTTTATTTTATCGATGAGGCTCAAGAACATAAGTCGCAGCCATGTACGATTTTTCGTTCTCCGTGTTCCTTATGACTTGAGCAAGTCGTTGTTATGTCAAATTTCATTTCATAGTTTAAAGTTCAAGAACATACGTCGTATCCATGTACGGTTTATCCGTTCTCCGTGTTCTTCGTATGTTCTGGAGTATTATTATAAATTGTTATAATTAAGTAAACACGTCGTTATAATGACCAAATTTTGTCAATTATAAAGTGTTATAATCACATATGTAAGCAGTTATAATGCTCAAATTATTTCAAGTATGAAATCCAAAAGCTCAAGAACATAAGACGTTACCATGTACGATTTTTCGTTCTTCGTGTTCTTCGTGTGTTCTTGAGCAAAAGTCATAATTTCTACATAAGTAGGTTTATGATTTGGTAATTTAGTGTTATGGGATGATGAAACATGATGGCCTTGCTAAATAATGCTTGTGGCATCAAGTTTTAGTAGTCGAAACGAAGAACGATGAAACTTTGTTCTTCGTGTTCTTCGTGTTCTTCGATTCGTTCTTCGTGTTCTTGAGAAAAAGTCATAAAATCTTATATAAGTTGGTTTATGATTTTGTTATTTTTATGTTATGAAGTGATACGGAGTGTTAGAACATGTTATCTTAGCAAATTAATGCTTGAGGTATCATGTTTTACCAATCGGATCAAAGAAAGCTAAGCTTAATATACTCGCAGAATATTTTTTCAAATTTCCGAAAATTTAAAGTCTGAATCTGCCTTAGAAACCTAAATGAAAGTTGTATCTCATGAAATTTTAAGCAATTTAGACTCAAGAATCACTCAAAAATATTTTTGTATGACAAAGTTATGGCTGTCACTGTAAAAGAGGTCAGAAATATGAATCAGTTTTAGATCAGTCCCATTACTGGGAAATATGTGTAAATAAGTAAGGAATCTCGAACTTTGGTCTGAATGAAAGTTGTAGGTACGGAAGTTACGAACGCGTGAAATTTTGAACGACTCAAAAATGTTTTAAAACGAAGAAGTTATGGCCGTTTAACCGAGCCGGGGTCTGGCAGTCCAACAATCTGCCCAAATCCGAAAATTTGGCTTAAAAATGAGTTTTTGAGTTAGCCAATTTTCCAAATAATTTCATCTATGAAAATAGTGTAGTTAAGTTATTCTAAGACTTATTCAAAAGGAAAATTTGATAAACTAACATTCGGGGTCGCGTAACCCTTTTTGTAGGCGTTTAACGATTTCCCAGGAAAACCCTAAAACGGTTTCAAGGCAAGTCTTCTAACTCTTGCTATGTGCTACTTGTGTAGTATTGTTAAAATGTTAAATGAGATGTGTAATGTCATGTTATTATGCAATAGATGATATGTGAAGTCTTTAACTGATGTTTACAAGCCTTCTCACTGTTATGTTTTATGTTTACGATTTACGAACATGATTTATACACTGTGTGTCAATGTGATATAAATTGTTGGAACGTGAGTTATATGTGATATTAAATGGAGAATTATGTTCAGTCAATGCATGTTAAAAGTTTATATGAAAGCATAAACTGCGTATGTGCTGTATGTTAGACTTGCTGAGCCGTCGTGCTCATTCTTGCAAATAAAACCTTATTTGCAGATTAAAGATGAACGTTAAGAAGATCATGAACTTAAAGATGCAGCATAGATTAGGTTTTCATGTAAATTGATTGTATTTGTATGTCATAATGACTGTTGTAATACGAACAAACAAACATGTAACCGAATATTGAATGAATGATATAAATAATTATCATCAGAATGTTGTTATGTCTTTATTTTGATATAACCTAGAATTGTTAAAATTTAACATAGTATTGATAATGATCTATTTATCTGGATGAGGATCGGTAAATAACTTGTGAGTGCTGTACATCTGAGACAGAACTAAGCGATGTTGACTGGTCAAATCCATCGTTAAGGTTCCTCGGACCCAGGTATAACTCGTTATTACTATTCTGAATACCATATAAGTAGGATTATTGATATGAAGAGATATTTTTGTATATTGATACTTGTAGTACGAATGAGACCGTTACAAGTGGACGTATATAGAATATTTAAATCCTAAGGTTAAAATTAAACCGTTATATATGGTTTTATCCATTTATACGGATGAAATACAAGTTGATACTTGTATACTTATGAGACTGAGATCAAGTTAAGATCCAGGGACAATGTTAAGAGAAATTGTTAATGTATAGTCTAAAATAAGACTATTTCAACCAATATGATTATGGGATCATTGGTTAAGTCGATAGATGTATGAAATTAACGCACAAGGTCCGCCGCATCGAAAGCGCGGGGATTTTGGGGGGCGTTACAATTTTGCTACCCATTAATTACAAATAAATTCTATATATTGGTTCAATACACAAATACCTTCATTTTACACTTAGTTATACTTAAATTTTCCAATAAGACCCGACCCGGACCGACCCGGACCAACCCGACCCGACCCGACCCGACCCAACAACTTGAATTTTCTGGCCTTGAAAGCCCCGGCGCTCAAATGAATGCCCCGGCGTCCAAAACAGAAGCCAAAACCCTATAATGGGTTATTCGACCTCCAGTCACTCCGACAGCCATAACTTCTTCATACGAAAACATTTTGAGGTGATTTTTGAGTCTAAATTCATTAGAATTTCATGATCTACAATTTCACTCCATATTAAAAATCCAAATTCCAAACGGATCTAAGATTAAAATCGCTCACAAAGTCAAAGTGAAAACTAACTTCACAAATCCTTGATTTTAATGGTTCAAACTTGAATAAAATAAACTCTACACATCCAAATAACACCAACTTAGTGTTGTTGTGTTCCTAACCTCTTGTTTTACAATATTCCATGGCTCGATCCTCTTTTTGAAAACGTTTTACATGAAAATTACGGATCGAACCATTTAGGGTCTAAAAACGACATCCTTTCCGATAAAAGCTATAACTTCTTCGTTATTCAATATTTTTGAAAACTTCAAGTTGGACTTTTCTTTAAGACTCATAGATCTAACTTTCTAACCATTGAAATTAATTTTCCAACTTGTATATTTCAAACTACGACCTTAAACACAACATGTATCGTTAGGGTTTTACCGGTAAAATATGTTATGAACATTTCTACAACTTTTATACATTTCTCACATACCAAATCATGATTTAAGCATATCAAACCATGTATCTACCAATTTATCATAGCTTAAGACTTCTAGACCATCAAAACCACTTTTGATCGGTTAAAAATATATTTTGACCATATAAAACATATATAGCCTACAAAAATGAAATAAAGATGAGATAGAACACTTTTGAACCTTATGTTCTTTTTCTCTTGTCTAGAGGCTTTGTTGGTGACTCCTCCTTGATAAGTCTCTAGCAATCTCCTTGGTGAAAAACCAACTCTCAAGAGTTCTCTCTATTTTCTCTAGAATGTTCTCTCTATTCTCTCTTGGAGTTCTTACAAAATGACTAACAAACCTAGCAAGTCTTTGCTCCTTCTTATTTATAGAAGTGTAGGATTTTACCATTAACTTTCCTAATCAACTAACATTAGTTGATTAAGGCTCTAATCTTGCTTACTATGCATGGAATGACCACTTGATGGACATTTTGATTGACCCTTTGATTGACTAGGGTGGTTGGACAACTTGAACCAATTTACACTCCAAAATCATCCAACAAGCTAGCTTTATATCCATGTGGGCCCCAAAATTCGGGATTGACCAATATTTATCCAATTTGACTTTATTTTTAAGTCTTATATAATTATATAAGTATCCATATATATATATATATACACCAATATATGTATACATATTTACCTATACAAGCTTATTGGGCTCCACTTTGGATCTTAGAATTAAGTTCTATTGGACTCATTCAATTAAATTGTTTGGGCTCAATTTATATCACACATTGGGCTAGCATTTACATAACTATGCTATCTTTAATTAAAATAAGCATTGGGCTTATTTAATAATTTACATGGACTAGTAATTAAATTAATTACTTGGGCTACTAGGTAAACTTAATTGTCCTAGTTTAACCACTCATTTGGATTTAAAATATAATCCAATTAGATTTGCTATTTATAAGTCCATCGGACTCCTTAATTAAATTAGCTTACATAACACCATCACTTACCAACTCTTGGGTTTATTTTAATAAAACCCTAACACTTAATAATACAAACAAATTGACTTGATTAAATTAATTCATTCACTAACCCTTATCATCAAATTGGGCTTATAATATCATTACTCATACACGTACAATTATTTCCACAATGGGGTTATCTTTAATAATTCACTTGCTTCTTCTTTCTCATTATTCATACAAGTAATTAACTTGTTCATTATAAAACTTCTTAATTGTCATAATAGGCCAACATTCAAGCTTTGTGATTTTATCACAAAAGCTTCTCTTGAAATCTTTTTCCTTCTTTAGTTAATTAATTTAATTAACTAATTTAATACCTCTCATCATACAACTTATCACATACACATATACTTCATACCTCATATATTATTATGGATATAATTAATTAAATAAAAAAAATTAGGTTCGTAATTTTCTCGGTCATTACAAAGGTTGCTTGTAAGCAACTTTTGGAGTATAATTGAAGCCATAGGAAGTCCACACTCAACATTTCCATGTGGGGCCCCCTCAAAATTCGGGATTTGTAATTTATTACACCAATTTGACTTTATTTTTATGTCCTATATCATTATATAAGTATCCATATATATATACACCAATATATGTATACATATTCACCTATACTTGTACATTGGGGTCCACTTTGGACCTTAGAATTAAATTATATTGAGCTCATTTATTTAATTTGGTTGGGCTCAATTTAATTGTTACATTGGGCTAACATTAAATACCCTATGTTATATTTAATTAAAACAAGCATTGGGCTTGGTTAATTATTACATAAATCAATGTTCAAATTAAATTATATGGACTACTAGGTTAATTAATTTAACTTAGTTTAATACATCAATTGGACTTATAATATAATCCAATTAGACTTACTTTTAATTATCCATGAATTAAGAAAAGAAAGTGACTAAAATAGTTATAGAACGATTAGGGATTTCAATTGAAAACTCATATTGGTAAAACTGAGTAGAACGACTCTCTTGTATGGGAAAGAGTTTAATATGCTTCAGAGAACCGATCTAACTACATTGTTGGTATGAATGATTCATGGTCAGTGTTCTCAAAGCGGGTTACACACTGAATGAAATCATTTGAGGATAGTGTTGATGAGACGGGGAACTGATTCATTAGTTCTTGGGTGGAGGAATAACTCAGTTTGCTATATTGATAAGTAAATTAAAATCTTATGTTAAACTCTTCTTTGTGTATATTTTGAGAAGGTGATTCTTTTCTCATATGTATATTGACTAGTTAGTAGTTGTTACGTCATAACTATAGTTTTAAAAATATTTGTATGTTAGTTACTGAGCGAATGAACCCTTGTTATGGACTTGGGCTATGATATGTTAGACGAACCGACTTGTGAGATGTGGCTACGATTTGTCTATTCAGTGCGATATTGATCAGTACCAATGTGCGCTGAGACATTTCAATCCCGTGTTGATGAGAAGGGGAATTAATATATTTGTTTGTACTTGGTTTAATACAACCAATCAGTTTACTATATTACTATATATTTGCAAAACTTGTGTTATGGTAGGAGAATAATGGAAAAGATAGAGAATTGATGGTATTTCAAAAATCTTCTAGCTATGCTAGATCTTCATGGTTATATTCGCACTTGTGTGCCTTTGAAAAGAGTGGTTCACTAGTTGAACTGGAAAATTTTGTTAGTTCTTCACTAGCTATGTTATTCATATGTCTATGCTAATTGTTTTGGCTAGACGGATTTAATGCGAAGAATAAAAATGATTTATTCATCAACACCCCATTTAACCTGGTGTGAAGATGATACATGATGAGTCATCAACGCATTTTGCAAGGTGCGGTATACAGTCATAAAATTGCCTTTCAAAAAGTTTGAATGGTTTATATATGAGTCAATGCCAATTGTTTCGGCTAGACACCTTTGGTTATGAAAAAAGAACGGACGTAGGAATTCGATAGACGCAATAAACCGCGTCTTATATGGTACGACAGGCTGATCACCTAAAGTACAACGTATGTGTGTTCTCGATCTTAATTGATTGTTACACAATGTATGGTGTTCTCAATCTTAATTGATTGCTACACAAAGTATGAAGTGTTCTCAATCTTAATTGATTGCTACACAAGATATGGTTTTCCAGTCCGGATGATGATTTAAAAATTATGGGTTATATAGTATTCATAGTTTTTGAATAAGGTAAAGGTCTTGATTGACCGATGTATAAGTGAGAAGAATCCAAGATAAAGGAAGAATGAGACTGAATGTCGAGTATGAAAAGAGGTTTAAAACCTAGAGTTATGAAAGGAAATGTGTAGAGATAAGTGAACATTGTTCAGACCTAATCAAAGTATTGGAGGTTTAATGTGAATAAAAGATGAATTTAGAAAATTCATAATTGAAGAGTAAATTGGAGATGATTATATTATAATTTCGAGGACGAAATTCTGATAAGAAGAAGAGAATGTAATATCCTGAATATTTATAGCACTTATAAATATGATATTAAATGACTAAAGTAATTGTAAAGTTAATTTCGAGGACGAAATTCCTGTAAGTTGGGTTGAATGTAATATCCCAAATATTTTCAAAGTGATCTAACAAGATCTAAGCAAGGTTGTCAATTCAAAAGCCAAGATCGATTGTTCAAGCATACCTTGAGCTATCTTAAAGAATATATACGACTCGAAACTACGATCGTATACAACTAAGAGGTTAAATTCTTTAACCTAAACTATGTGTTATGTGATTAGTAAAGCTTGAATTGAGCTTTTAAATGTGCTGTATGAATTATCTATGTGTAGGATTTTGTGTTTTGGTTCAAGTAGTTAACCTTAGCACTTATTAAAAATCAGAAGTCAATTTAGGGCAAAAAACCTAAATTGGAAAAAGAGTTAAAACCTAAACCCTAACCCTATGGTCTAAACCCTAGAAAATAACCTAGGCCCTTGAGCAAAATGTGAAGGTTAAATTGACATTCTGTTTCAAGATTCAACCTTCCCACGCTTTAAAAACACGTAATAGTCAGTAAAAGTTTTTCTCGAAAAACGTGTAAAAAGCACTATTCACGAAGAAACGTTTTTCATTCGTTTGATCGTTTCTTTCATCTGTAGGACTTCTTGTATTTCACGACATAGTGATAATATGAGGTTTAGATGCCAGGGAAGCAATACAATTTTCTTGGGAAAAAGACAAAAAAGACACGATTTACGAGAAAACGTTTGTCGTCTTTTTGAACGTTCTTTTCAACGTTTGGACTTTTTCTATTTCACGATATAGCATTTATACGGGGAATAGATACCAGGGAGCCACTGATATTTTTCCATAAATAAAACGTAAATCGCTCTTCAAACGAAAACGCTTTCCGTTTTTGATCAAACCGTTGATGGATACAGTGTTTGTATTCAACACCGGTGCATAATAAGTAATAAAAGATTTTCTCGAAAAGTGTGTCGAGAATAAGACGAAATAGGGAAAAGACAAAAATAAATATTATTTTTGACTTTTTGGTCTTCTAACCATTTTCTGAGAAATGGTCGTCAAAAATACTATTCACCGAAAAACGTGTCAAGTCTTTTGGACTTTTCACTTTACAGAAAAGTGTTCATTCGGAACAAAACTCAGTAATATCAAAATTTTAAATCAGTAGAAGTTAACCAAATTAGTTGGAATCAGACTGTTATTTAATTAACTGCTAATTCATCCGTATTGTTTTCATCAAACGGAACATGAGACAGGTTAACATTAAATTTGAATAATCAAATTTATCAGATTAATACCTTATTATATTATTCAATCATAATTAGTATCTAGAATGAAAGAAATTTATCAATCGCATCGCCCGGTAGGTATGTTTGAGAAAAATATACGGAAGATTATCCGAGATTAATTCAAGAAAAACTTTGAGGGTCAGACGAGACATCATATTAATACTGTATGATGTATTTTATTAATAAAATACGTATAAGTAATTAAAACTTATATTACTAATGCGAAATATTTTAAATTAATCGCACGCGATTTATCCGATATACCGAAATCGGAAGAAATAATGACAAAACAGCTCGGGAAGCTTCTAGAAGCTTGGCTTGGAAAATATCTAGATATTATTCTAGTTTTATTAATTAAATAATGTGCGAAATGACTAAAATGCCCTTAGCTTTTAAACTAATGACCAAACTACCCCGACCCTTGGTTTTCCTATAAATAGAATGCTTAAGTTCATTAGTTCTTTACCATTTTTTGAAAGCTAAAGAGCAAATATAGAGAGAGTTCTTGTGAGACAAGAATCGATTGCAAAGAAATAGTTAAAGCTTGCAATAATAAAAGGCGTTTAACGATTTCCCGGGAAAACCCTAACATGGTTTCAAGGCAAGTCTTCTAACTCTTGCTATGTGCTACTTGTGTAGTATTGCTAAAATGTTAAATGAGATGTGTAATGTCATGTTATTATGCAATAGATGATATGTGAAGTCTTTAACTGATGTTTACAAGCCTTCTAACTGTTATGTTTTATGTTTACGATTTACGAACATGATTTATACACTTTGTGTGTCAATGTGATATAAATTGTTGGAACGTGAGTTATATGTGATATTAAATGAAGAATTATATTCAGTCAATGCATGTTAAAAGTTTATATGAAAGCATAAACTGCGTATGTGCTGTATGTTAGACTTGCTGAGCCGTCGTGCTCATTCTTGCGAATAAAACCTTATTTGCAGATTAAAGATGAACGTTAAGAAGATCATGAACTTAAAGATGCAGCATAGATTAGGTTTTCGTGTAAATTGATTGTATTTGTATGTCATAATGACTGTTGTAATACGAACAAACAAACATGTAACCGAATATTGAATGAATGATATAAATAATTATCATCAGAATGTTGTTATGTCTTTATTTTGATATAACCTAGAATTGTTAAAATTTAACATAGTAATGATAATGATCTATTTATCTGGATGAGGATTGGTAAATAACTTGTGAGTGCTGTACATCTGAGACAGAACTAAGCGATGTTGACTGGTCAAATCCATCGTTAAGGTTCCTCGGACCCAAGTATAACTCGTTATTACTATTCTGAATACCATATAAGTAGGATTATTGATATGAAGAGATATCTTTGTATATTGATACTTGTAGTACGAATGAGACCGTTACAAGTGGACGTATATAGAATATTTAAATCCTAAGGTTAAAATTAAACCGTTATATATGGTTTTATCCATTTATACGGATGAAATACAAGTTGATACTTGTATACTTATGAGACTGAGATCAAGTTAAGATCCAGGGACAATGTTAAGAGAAATTGTTAATGTATAGTCTAAAATAAGACTATTTCAACCAATATGATTATGGGATCATTGGTTAAGTCGATAGATGTATGCAATTAACGCACAAGGTCCGCCGCATCGAAAACGCGGGGATTTTGGGGGCGTTACAAATGGACTCTATATGACAACTAAATAATTAAGTTAATTACTTAATTAATTATCTTCTTAATATTGTCATTCTAGGCAATATTCCACTTCTCTACTTGCTAATCTTAGCTTTAATTCATGACTCATATAATTAATTCAATTAATTATATTACATGACTTTCCTTTTTAATCCATACTTAAACTAATTAATTTATTAGTTTTATTGAGTATTTAATTTACTTCACACATCATCTTGTTTGACTAGCAAACTCAACTCTAGGTATATATATATATATATATTCACCTTCACTTCTCAATTGAATTTATTTCCTTAATAAATTCCCTACATACATCAATACAATATTCTCACATTTAATTTCTAACAAATAAATTATGTTAAAAAAAAATGTTTACCCATTTTCTACACATCTTACTTCTCAAATTCTAGGTTTTAAACCTGAACCTTTAATAAAATCAATTAAGATATTATTTAAAATCTTGAAAATATCTGGGATATTACAAATTGATTATTATTTTGATTCATTCATGATATATTATATTGTTCATTTAAAACTTGCTGAGCAAGCTAGTTGCTCACCCTTACTATATCATGAAAATAATTGTAGTCAAACCTGAAGGCTTGAGTAAGGACAAAGGCAAAGGAAAGATGAATTCTTGATTAAGCTGGATAGCAGTTTGCCTGTTTCATATTTTGGTAGTACATTTGTGGTGCGATATAACACAAACATTTTGTAACCTTTTTTGGTAGTTTGTGATGTATTTAGTAAAGGTTGTAGACCTTGGGACTAGAAAGTTTTTGTAATAAATAACATATGTTTATTTATATTTTCCGCACTAGTATTAAATGTTGTTTAGCAGATATTGGATGTATTTTGCGTGAGCACTGAATTCGAGGTACTAGTACCCGAATTTTGGGGGCGTCACAGGTTGGTATCAGAGCTTAGGGTTATAAACTTTAGGATCTACGAACCCTAGGTTATAGCCTTAGTATTATACTCATATCGAGTGCGCTAGGAAATGGATCAAGGAGATTCATTGGAGTTACTTTTGTTTGGAGGTGGATTTTGGAGAACCATCGAGCCGTGTTGTATATGATACAATATCTTTTCATTTCATCAATGAATATATTTTATTGTTGTACTGACATGCTGTTATTTTGTTTTCCCTATTGTGACTGTAGGATGGCAGAGATTGGGGAGCCGAGTCACATAGCAGAGGATTCTGTTGTGGATAAACATATTGTCTTTATCGAGCAGCCTACAGTGGAGCCTGTGGTAGTTGCACCTGAGGAGGATCCCGAGGAGGATCACATAGATGATATTGAGGAACCAGTTAGAGGTGGGGTAATGAGGCCACAAAGTGAGGATGACTCAGAAGAGTACCAGACTGTCGATGAGGATTCGGATGAGGAGGTGCAGTTTTATGACAATACGTCACCTGAGGAGTCAGCTGAGTATGTAGATGGCATGGGCACGACTGCGAATGACATCATAGACGAGCTGACCACTAAGAATGACGAACTCGAGGGTAGAATTTAGCATCTTGAGGAACAAAATCAGGTCCATCAGGAATTAGAAGATGGCTATAAGAGTGTGGCTTATCAGTTATTCGGGGAGATAACTGAACTGAAGGAGGAGCGTGATCAGGCGAAGTTGAGTCTGGTAGCGCTTCAGGTGGAACATGAGGCCTTGAAGACCAACTTTAACCTAGAGGTTGCAAAGAGAATCCGTGTCGAGGAAGCATTTGATAAAGCTACCATGATGGTGGACGAACTTGAGAGGGAAGTTCAAACTCGTGCAGTCAGGTTTGATAGTTTGAACTTTGTGTTTGACACTGCTTTTCACAGGATGAGGCATAGGATCTGAAGGTATCCTAGGGAGGAGGATCTCCACAGGCGTGCAATCAGTCGCCGTGTAGCAGATATGATAGCCAGGCAGGAGCATGGGGATGCTACCCTCAGGGGATTGTAGATTCTATTAGCACTATGATTGTAAATAGATACAGTTTAGTTCCCACTTTTTGTTGATAGTAGGGACAGTGGTATGTTGTAAATCCCATTATTTTTGCTTGACTTGGGATAGTATTAGATCCTGACTTGTGTTTCGTCAGAGGGGTATGATGGTTTAAATCCCCACTTTTGTTTTTTTAGGGGGTAGATATCAGTTAGATGATGCAGGAGCATTTATAGCAGTATACCACAAGTTGTCACGTGATGTATTAAACAGTGGTATATGAATATAAATGTTATTATATTAAATGAATTCTTGCCTATGATTCATGTTGTAATCCCTGAATGTTCAACCTTACTAAAACAGTGCATAATAAACAAGACCTATAATATGACGAATTAATGCTGAGAGGGAGGAGGACCCAATGAGGGCTTCGCAACCATGATAATGGAAATGATGCAGAATAGACCACCACCAGTAGTACCGCCAGTTGTAAACCAGCCAAGGACGCACTTAGCAAATTTTAAGGATTTTAAACTGGTAGGACCATCGAAATTTCATGGGTCTACAGATCCTATAGAGGCCCAGACTTGGATTGAAGAAATGGAGAAGGTGTTCGAGGTCGCACGGGTGGCCGAAGAACAGAAGACATCATTTGCCACCTTTATGCTGAAAGGTGAAGCAAACTACTGGTGGAAGGCTAACAAAGGAAGAGCTGGAGAGGGTATTATTTTATGGGCGCGTTTTAAAGAGTTGTTCTTTGAGAACTATTTTCTTGATAACATGCAAAACATAATGGAGATGAAGTTTTTAGACTTGAAACAAGGAAATATGTCGGTTGCCGAGTATGCCTCAAAGTTCAATGAGTTAGACAGATTTGCTCCACACCAAGTGAACACCGAGGCTAGGAAAGCACGAAGATTCGAGCAGGGTTTAAAACCATGGGTGTATAGCAGGGTTGCTGTTCTAAGAATTGACTCATTCGCAACACTTATGGAAAGGGCGATTATCGCAGAAGGAGGAAATAAAGCCTTGGTAAAATTCAACCAAGACAAGAAGAAGAAAAGTCATAATGGGCTTAGTTAGGGATGTAAGCGGAGGAAGCAATCAGAATAAGAGGAAATGGAGTGAAAGCCAGAGCAAAGGAAGTAAGTTTGGAGGGGAAACTAAGAAGACAAATAAGTGTGAAAAATGCGGGAGGAACCATACAGGAGAATGTATGAAAGGTAACGGAGTTTGCTTTACTTGTGGACAGCCTGGTCACTTTTCTCCACAATGCCCTAAGGGAAAGAGTGGCGGATGCTTTTATTGTGGTGCGCCAGACCATATGAAGAAGGATTGTCCAAAGAGGAAGGGAGACATAGGCAGTGCGAACAAAGGGAACAACAGTAAATTGACAATCGGGGGGCCAGTCATCCAACCGAACAAACCAACCGCACGCACATTCAATATGACCATACAAGATGCCATGGAATCAAAGGACGTAGTGTCAAGTATTCTTCCGATCAATAATGCCAATGCTTATGTATTATTTGATTCGGGTGCTACCTGTTCATTTATCTCTGAAGAATTTGCTAAGATATTAGATTTTTCCCGCGAGAAATTAGAAAACTCTATGAATGTAGAAGTAGCCAACAAAGAAATTATCCCCGTAAACTATATTCATAGGAATTACTGTGTTGAAATAAGAGGAAATAAGTTATGTGTGAATCTGATTTCGATACGGTTGGGAGAGTTTGACGTAATTCTTGGAATGGATTGGTTGTCTAATCACGGGGCTGTGATTGACTGCCAGAAGAAATGCTTACACCTGAGGACTCCGAGTAAGTCAAAGGTGGTATTTTATGGGAGTAAATCGCCAAGACAAACACGTTGTCTAACGATGATGCAAGCGAATAAGCTATTGAGAAAAGGTTGCATAGGTTATATGGCTCATGTGGTTGATACCCAAATAGTAGGGGGTGAAGTGGGACAGATACCTGTGGTAAGGGAATTCGCCGATGTCTTCCCAGAGGAATTGCCGGGTTTGCCACCCGATAGGGAAATTGAGTTCGTAATCGACTTAGTGCCAGGGACCGCACCGATTTCAAAGGCACCATATAGAATGGCTCCGGTGGAAATGAAGGAATTAATGCTACAATTGCAGGAGTTATTAAAGAAAGGGTATATTCAATCGAGTGTGTCTCCGTGGGGAGCACTGGTATTGTTCGTAAAGAAGAAAGATGGATCCATGAGGCTTTGTATCGATTACCGAGAGTTGAACAAAGTTACCATTAAGAACAAGTACCCGTTATCAAGGATCGACGATCTATTTGATCAACTAAAGGGAGCAAAGTACTTTTCGAAGATTGACTTGAGGACGGGGTATCACCAGCTGAAGGTGAGGAAGGAGGATGCCGAAGACAGCATTCAGGACTCGATATGGTCATTTTAAGTTCCTAGTAATGTCGTTTGGTCTGACGAATGCGCCAGCAGCATTTATGGATATGATGAACAGGGTGTTCAAATAGTACTTGGACAATTTGTTGTCGTATTCATCGATGATATTCTGGTATACTCGAAGGCTGAGGAGGAGCATGTTGAACATCTGAGGATAGTATTGGAAACCCTAAGGAGGGAGAAGCTGTACGCCAAGTTTTCGAAGTGTGAATTTTAGTTGCAGAGGGTGCAGTTTCTAGATCATGTTATTGACAAGGACGGTGTTTCGGTGGATACAGCGAAGGTCGAGGCAGTTATCAATTGGGAACAGCCGAAGACGCCAACCGAGATTAGGAGTTTCTTGGGGTTATCGGGATATTATCGGAGATTCATTCAGAATTTTTCGAAGATAGCATCACCATTGACCAATCTTACCCAAAAGACTGTGAAGTTTGTGTGGTCGGAGAAGTGCGAGGAAAGTTTTATGGAGCTGAAGAAGAGGTTGAGTCAGGCACCAGTGCTGGCTTTACCAGATGATACAGGGGGATTTGTAGTATACAATGACGCGTCACACAAGGGGCTTGGCTGTGTGCTGATGCAGCATGGTAAAGTCATTGAGTACGCATCACGACAACTAAAGGATTATGAGAAGGGATACCCGACGCATGATCTGGAGTTAGCGGCAGTAGTGTTTGCGCTGAAGATTTGGAGACATTATTTGTATGGTGAGAAGTGTGAGATATACACAGACCATAAGAGTCTGAAGTATATTTTCACTCAAAAGGAATTGAATATGAGACAGAGGAGATGGCTGGAATTAATCAAGGACTATGATTGTGAGATTCTGTACCATCCAGGAAAAGCAAATGTAGTAGCTGATGCCTTAAGCAGGAAAGGTAGAGAGAAGCTGATGATGTTAACTACTCAAGAGGAACTAATAAGAGAAATGGAAAAGCTAGAATTAGAAGTAAAGCATTCAAAGGATTCGGATGAAAAGCTGTTCGCAGTGGAAGCAAGTCCGACCCTGCTAGACAGAGTAAAGGAGGCTCAAGAGACAGATGAAGAATGTGTCAGTATCAATAGGCGTTTATCTGAAGGGGAGGAACTGAAGTACAAGATTGATAACACAGGATTGCTAAGGTTTGAAGGAAGGATCTGGATACCGCTAGTCCCGGAATTGAAAGAAGAGATTTTGCAAGCGGCTCATAGCACAAAGTATTCAATTCATCCTGGTAGTACGAAAATGTATCAGGATTTACGGCAACACTTCTGGTGGTCGAACATGAAGAGAGAAGTGGCTGAGTGTGTTAGCAGATGTTTAACATGTCAGAGAGTTAAAGCAGAACACCAAAGACCAAGTGGACTGCTACAACCATTAGAAATTCTGGAATGGAAATGGGAGCATATCACGATGGATTTCGTGGTTGGACTTCCAGCTACGCAGAAAGGTTATGATGCGATTTGGGTGATTGTGGACCATTTGACAAAGTCCGCACACTTTCTACCAATTAAGATCAAATATAGTCTGGAACAGTTGGCAAAGCTGTATGTGAAGGAGATAGTGTCACGACATGGAGTACCGGTATCTATCGTCTCTGATAGAGTTCCACGCTTCACGTCAAAATTTTGGAAAGGATTGCAAGAAAGATTAGGAACACAACTGAGGTTGAGCACGGCCTATCATCCTCAAACCGATGGACAGAGCGAAAGGACAATACAAACATTAGAGGATATGCTTAGAGCATGTGTGATGGATCTCAAAGGCAGTTGGGATGACCACTTGCCATTAGTGGAGTTCGCATATAATAATAGCTATCACGCTAGTATTGGCATGCCGCCATACGAAGCGCTATACGAAAGGAAATGTCGAACGCCATTGTGTTGGGACGAAGTGGGTGAATGGAGACTGCTAGGACCGGAGTTGGTACAGCAGACCGTGGATACTATTAGGATAATAAGAGCTCGACTAGTAGCAGCTCAGGATCGACAGAAGAAGTATGCCGATTTGCATCGTCAAAAGCGAGATTTTGAAGTTGGCAGCTTCGTATTTTTGAAGGTATCTCCCTGGAAAGGGAAGATCAGGTTTGGCAAGAAAGGAAAATTGAGCCCGAGGTTCATAGGGCCATTTGAGATTCTAAAGCGGATAGGTGAAGTGGCGTACGAGGTAGCCTTACCTCATGAACTGAAGCACGTTCACAATGTGTTTCATGTTTCAGTGTTGCGGCCATATAAATCGGATTATAAGCACGTCATATCCTATGAGCCAATTCAAGTCGAGAGGGACTTATCCTACGAGGAGATTCTTGTCCAGATACTCGATAGGAAGGAACAAACGCTAAGGACTAGAGTTATACGTTCGGTCAAGGTACTCTGGAGGAACCATGGAGTTGAGGAAGCTACGTGGGAATTAGAAGAAGAGATGAAGAAGAATTATCCGCACCTTTTTTGAGTGACCTTATGAAGTAATTCCGGGGACGAAATTCTTATAAGGGGGGGAGAATGTAATGTCTGCAAAATTTTAAATTTTATTTTAAATAAATTATGAATTTATTTATTAATGTAATGAATATTCCATGAACTAATTTAAATCTTGATGCGATTAAATTAGTAAATTAGTAATATATTTAGATTAAATTAAAGAGAGTCCAACTAATGGGATAATTAAATTAGTGGACTAATCTAAGAATATTAATATCAATAAATTGATAAGATCTTAGATTAATTAAATATCCAATTAAATTGAATATAACAAGTCTAATTGGATTATATATAAATTAATTAATAAAATTATTAATTAATGGTGATGGGTATTTTAAATTGGTCCAAGTATTTAAATTGCATCAACCCCAAGTTTAGTTGCTAGTTAACCATCCAATTGGGCCACAAACCAATTGTTCAATTAACTAAGCAAGTAGCAGCCCAACCCAAGCAGCAAAACATAACCCGGTAGAAAATTAGGAGTGACACCTATTTTGGGACAAAGTTTCAGGAGCAGAGCATGCGCATGAGCTCTTGGCTCAAGAAAGTAGCAGCTTGTTGGCAAAAGAAGGGAGCAAGTCAGGCATAGGGGGGCTATAGAGTCCATGTATCAGAGTTTTGTCTAAAGCTTGGGATAGTATATTTCTTATACCAGCCATTATTTATCCTTCCCGTCCATTTGTAGAGAGAGAAAACAGAGAGCAAAGAAGCAAAAATAGTGAGAAAAATGGAAAATAACAAAGTGACTGTTGAGTGTTTGATCTAGGAAGCTCAAGGAAGGCTCTTGGATGTCCAATACCTTTGTCACATACTTCAGGAGGAAGAGAAGGCTAGCCATTAGATCACAAAGGTAGTACATATCTCAAAGTTTCAGTTTTATGCTTCCATGGCCATGCTTTGTGCTTTTTATGGTAGGAAGCTAGATTAAGAGCTCTGAGTGATCATATTCATGCTAGAGTAGTAAATGTATGTTTCAATAAGCTTATCATGTGTTATTATGCACATCTACGTGGTTAAAATTGAAAGAGTGCATAAAACCACCTATTTCGGAAAAACTGTGTGAGTTACTGTGGTTGAAAGCCTTATATCTCTAAGCCCTTCAACTTGTTTGGGATGGTTATTATTTTTCCTTGACATACCTATGAGTTTAGAAGAAAACCCAATTTTAATGACCAAAAGTTATGGTGTATACTTTTAGTTATGATTTTTCTACCAAAACAGTCCATTTTATAGCACTGTTGAGAGTAGTTTGATAATTTCGGTATTTAATGCTTCTGAAAAATTATTTGAAAAATACTATAGGGTAAAGGATCAAGGTATGAGTCCATAAGATCCGACCGTGCATGATTTTGAGGTGTATAACTCATTCTAAAAATGTTTGAACCAAAGTACATCCGGATGCACTAAGAAGCAGAAAAATCTGGAAAACTCCTGCTACGATTTTGACTCTACGACCTCACTCTACGATTTTGACTCTACGACCTCACTCTACGATTTTGACTCTACGATTTTGACTCTACGACCTCACTCTACGATTTTGACTCTACGAGCTGCACTCTACGACAGAACGATGTAGGTGCAATATAATGCCAGTAGTGAACTGTGAATAGTAAATTAAACTAGTTAATTATTTATTAAATAATAAGTAAAAATAATTGATCAATATTAAATGATGATTAAAAGAAAGATAAATACAATTAATTAATTATTATTTAACTAACATTAAATAATAATTTAAGAAGAGTTGAAGTCAATAAGGTGATTATTTATTATTTAATGGGGATTGAATAATAAGTAAAGGTATTTATTCATTCTTTAACAATAAATAATGATTAAAGAGTAATAAATGTAATTAATTAATTATTATTGGATGAAATAATAATTAAAGAAAGATAAGATAAAATAAAGTAATTGTCTATTATTTAACTTATAATAGGTAAGGATAATTAATAAATTGTTATTTAATTAATAATAATTAAAGGAAATTGAAACTAATTAGTTAATTATTTATTATTTTATTAAATAATAAATAAGGTAATTAATAGTAATTAACTATTATTGAATAGTTAAGGTTATCATGTAATTATTAATTATTAAATGATAAATAAGAGAGTCAAGGAAATTATTTGCTAATTAAATTAATAATTGGAACAACCAAGCAATTATGATAGATTGTTTAGGGGTTTAAATGGTATGAGATAATTAAATCATTAACCTTAGTTCGGTGAATATTTTATTGAGGTTATATGATGTGGAATTGTATGATACTTCATGGTGTTTATGTGATAGTAAACTTAAATACTTAAGTGAAGCGATTATGTGTTGTTCTAACTATTAGGCCAACATTTTCAATGTTAGTTCTTCAAGGAAAGTTTAAATTAAGCAAAGTAGACGTAATTCGCGCACCAGGCATGTTCCTTAAACTTACACAACTCTATATTGTGAAAGTTTTCGAATTATATTTATTGTAAGTTCCCTAACTCAAACTAGAGTTATACTTTCAAATTATATTTCAGGTGCTTTAATTATTGCAAGATTATTCCACATCGATATTACATTTGACATTCGCACATAGTGCATGTTGGATTCAAGTTCTATTATCGAACTGTCATTTATTTAAAGTTGTTGCATTCATGAACTGTTTAAGAAATAGTCTATGCAAATTGATTCAGCTAGACATTGAATATTAATATAAAAGCTATACAAACTAGTAGTTGGTAAGGATTCTTGTACTGAGAGAACAAACCCTAAATTGGGGAAAATATTAGTGTCTGTCATCCGATACAGTCAGAGTTTAATGTTATGCATACACATGGTGTACTAGAGGCTGATCCCCTCGGGTACAACTGACGGTTATAAAAGGGTCAGTCAAATGACTGATGTTGCCTTGGCGTTCATGGTCTATTGGACCACTCAGCAATCAATAATCAAGTCTTCATTGTTTCATCTAAGTATTGATTACATTGTCCAGTTATTAATCAACTATTCCATTATTCATTTGAGTGCTGATCATGTTATTCAGTTTTATCATTGAGCCTACATTATTAAAACAACTCGATTATTATTTCGATTCATTCATGATATATTATATTGTTCATTTAAAACTTGTTGAGCAAGCTACTTGGTAACCCTTGCTATATCATGAAAATAATTGCAGTCAAACATGAAGGCTCGAGACAAAGGCAAAGGAAAGATGAATTCTTGATTAAGCTGGATAGCAGTTTGCCTGTTTCATATTTTCGTAGTATATGTGTGGTGCGATATAACACAAACCTTTTGTAACCTTTTTTGGTAGTTTGTGATGTATTTAGTAAAGGTTGTAGACATTGGGACTAGAAAGTTTTTGTAATAAACAACATATGTTTATTTATATTTTTCACACTAGTATTAAATGTTTTTAGCAGATATTAGATGTATTTTGCGTGAGAACTGAATTCGAGGTACTAGTACCCGAATTTTGGGGGTGTCACATAGATGATTTAGTGTCATATTACTTCGTTCACCTTTGTTTAGCATCAAAAGCTGCAATCCTATCACTCTCGCATTCAAAACCGTACGTACAACTAACACAAGTCCTCGGTTAAAGAAAACTTCTAGTTGTTTCATTATTTACTTCAAATTGATAAACAAATAGATGATTTAGTGTCATATTACTTCGTTCAATTTTTTTTAGCATCAAAAGGTGCAATATTATCACTCTCGCATTCAAAATCGCACGTACAACTAACACAAGTCCTCGGTTAAAGAAAACTTCTAGTTGTTTCATTATTTCCTTCAAATTGGTAAACAAATAGATGATTTAGTGTCATATTACTTCGTTCACCTTTGTTTAGCATCAAAAGCTGCAATCCTATCACTCTCGCATTCAAAACCGTACGTACAACTAACACAAGTCCTCGGTTAAAGAAAACTTCTAGTTGTTTCATTATTTACTTCAAATTGATAAACAAATAGATGATTTAGTGTCATATTACTTCGTTCAACTTTTTTAGCATCAAAAGGTGCAATATTATCACTCCCGCATTCAAAATCGTACGTACAACTAACACAAGTCCTCGGTTAAAGAAAACTTCTAGTTGTTTCATTATTTCCTTCAAATTGGTAAACAAATAGATGATTTAGTGTCATATTACTTCGTTCAACTTTGCTTAGCATCAAAAGGTGCAATATTATCACTCTCGCATTCAAAATCGTACGTACAACTAACACAAGTCCTCGGTTAAAGAAAACTTCTAGTTGTTTCATTATTTCCTTCAAATTGGTAAACAAATAGATGATTTAGTGTCGTATTACTTCGTTCAACTTTGTTCAGCATCAAAAGGTGCAATCCTATCATTCTCGCATTCAAAACCGTACGAACAACTAACGCAAGTCCTCGGTTAGAGAAAACTTCTGGTTGTTTCATTATTTCCTTCAAATTGGTAAACAACTAGATGATTTAGTATCATATTACTTCGTTCACCTTTGTTTAGCTTCAAAAGGTGCAATCCTATAACTCTCGCATTCAAAATCGTAAGTACAACAAACGCAAGTCCTCGGTTAGAGAAACTTCTAGTTGTTTCATTATTTCCTTCAAATTGGTAAACAAATAGATGATTTAGTGTCATATTACTTCGTTCAACTTTGTTTAGCATCAAAAGGTGCAATCTTATCACTCTCGCATTCAAAACCGTACGTACAACTAACACAAGTCCTCGGTTAAAGAAAACTTCTAGTTGTTTCAATATTTCCTTGAAATTGGTAAACAAATGGACGATTTAGTGTCATATTACTTCGTTCACCTCTGTTTAGCATCAAAAGGTGGAATCCTATCACTCTCGCATTCAATACCGTACGTACAACTAACACAAGTCCTCGGTTAAAGAAAACTTCTAGTTGTTTCATTATTTCCTTGAAATTGGTAAACAAATAGATGATTTAATGTCATATTACTTCGTTCACCTCTGTTTAGCATCAAAAGGTGGAATTCTATCACTCTCGCATTCAATACCGTACGTACAACTAACACAACTCCTCGGTTAAAGAAAACTTCTAGTTGTTTCACTATTTCCTTCAAATTGGTAAACAAATAGATGATTTAGTGTCATATTACTTTGTTCACCTTTGTTTAGCATCAAAAGGTGCAATCGTATCACTCTCGCATTCAAAACCGTACGTACAACTAACACAAGTCATCGGTTAAAGAAAACTTCTAGTTGTTTCATTATTTCCTTGAAATTGGTAAGCAAATGGATGATTTAGTAATGTAATGACCGAGAAAATTACGAACCTAATTTTTTTTTTTTATTTAATTATATCCATAATAATATATGAGGTATGAAGTATGTGTATATGTGGTAAGTGGTATGATGAGATGTATTAAATTAGTTAATTAAATTAATTAACTAAAGAAGGAAAAAGATTGCAAGAGAAGCTTATGTGATAAAATCACAAAGCTTGAATGTTGGCCTTGTATGGCAATTAAGAAGATTTTTATTAAGCAAGTTAATTACTTGTATGAATAATGCGAAAGAAGAAGCAAGTGAATTATTTGAGATAATCCAATGTGGGAATAATTGTTTGTGTACGGTTAACTATTTTATAAACCCAATTTGATGATAGGGGTTAGTGAATGAATTAAATTAATCAAAGTCCAATGTACTTGTATTAATATGTATTAGGGTTTTATGAAAAACAAACCCAAGATTTTTCAATTAATAGTGTTATTTAATTAAGGAGTCCAATGGACTTATAAATAGCAAATCTAATTGGATTATAATTTAAATCTAAATGAGTTGTTAAACTAGGTCAATTAAGTTTACCTAGTAGCCCATATAATTAATTTAATTACTAGTCCATGTAATTTATTAAATAAGCCCAATGTTTATTTTAATTAAAGATAGCATAGTTATGTAAATGCTAGCCCAATGTGTGATATAAATTGAGCCCAAACAATTTAATTGAATGAGCCAAATAGAATTTAATACTAAGATCCAAAGTGGAGCCCAATAAGTTTGTATAGGTGAATATGTATACATATATTGATGTATATATATATGGATACTTATATAATTATATAGGACTTAAAAATAAAGTCAAATTGGATAAATATTTGGTCAATCCCGAATTTTGGGGCCCACATGGATATAAATGTAGCTTGTTGGTTGATTTTGGAGTGTAAAGTGGTGCAAGTAAGCCCCAACCACCCTAGTCAATCAATGGGTCAATCAAAATGTCCATCAAGTGGTCATTCCATGCATAGTAAGCAAGATTAGAGCCTTAATCAACCAATGTTAGTTGATTAGTAGAACTAATGGTAAAATCCTAGAGTTCTATAAATAGAAATGACCAACACTTGTGCAAATGTTGGTTCATTTGCTCCATTCACCAAAGTTTAGAGAGAGAAGGTTGTAGAGAGAAGCTAGAGCAATTGTGAGAGTTCTAGAGAGCAAACACCTTGAGTGTTATCAAGTGTGGGTGATTTTTGGTCCATACAAGAAGATCAAAGAAGAGCTAGAACCATTTCCAAGAAGAAGATCTTCATTAAAGGTTTAAAAGTTTCTTTGAACCTTAACTTGTTAGTTAGTTTGTTATGTAAGAAATAAAAAACAAAACCATGTGATGTTAGATCTTGATTACGTATTAAGATATATGGTTAAATATGCTAGATGGGTGTTCTAACATGTTTGGTATGAAAGATGATGGAAGAAATGGTAGTATGAACATGTTTGGTTTTAAAGCCCTAGTTAAATGTCTAGGTTGTTGATTTATGATTTAAGGTGTACAAGTTATTTTTGTGATCTAAAAGTCTAGAAAGCTAGATCTATGAGTTTTAAAGACAAACCCTTTTGGAACCTTTCAAAAATATTGAATAACGAAGAAGTTATAGCTTTTACCGTAAAAGATGTCGTTTTTAAACCCTAGATGGTTCGATCCTTAATTTTCGTGAAAAACGTTTTCAAAAAGACAATCCAACCATGGAATATTGTAAAACAAGAGGTTAGGAACACATCAACACTGATTTGGTGTCATTTGGATGTGTAGATTTTATTTTATTCAAGGTTGAACCATTAAAACTAAGGATTTGTGATTTTAGTTTTCACTTTGTCCTTGTGAGCAGTTTTTAGTCCACTTCCGTTTGGAATTTGGATTTGTGATCTAAAGAGAAGTTGTATAGGGGGAAATTCTGATGAGAATGGACTCAAGAATCATCCCAAAATGTTTTAAAATGAAGAAGTTATGGCTGTCGGAGCGTCGGAGGGTCGAACAGCCAATTTTTAGGGTTTTGCTTCTGTTTTGGACGCCCCGGCACCCAGTTGAGCGCCCCGGCTTTCAAAACAGAATGTGTAAGTTTTCTGGGTCGGGTCGGGTCGGTCCGGGTCGGTCCGGGTCGAGTTTTTAATGAAAATTTAAGTTGAAATAAGTGTAAAATGAATGAGTTTGAATACTAAACCAATATATGAAGTTTATTAGTAACTCATTGGTAGCTAAATATGTAACATAAAGACTAATGTTAACACAATTAAAAGGTTAACTATTGGTATTATTTGAAGATTATTAAAATATTATTAAATGATCAATAATATTAGTATATGATTAAAAAGTTATTAAATGATGAATAACATTAACAACTGGTTAAAATATTATTAAATGGTTAATAATATTAGTAAGAGATTAAAATATTATTAAATGGTTAAT